>OY293306.1:34235048-34835048 GCA_958502075.1 Orchestes rusci | reverse complement strand
ACCATGTCGTCTGAAAAGGGTTCCTTGCGTTAGATCCGGTAGTTCTGATTTTTTCCTGACTTGTTTATGATGTTGGCCCAATGGATAATCCATGTTTTCGACCTCGAGCGCCGAACGCAACACTGTCAAACTTCAAAAAAAAAACCCAAATTTCTAACTTTTATTCAGTTTTTGGCAATTTAGACCCTGAACGACTGAGTTTTTTACTAACTCTAGAACACTCTTCACAGATGACTAAATTTGCTACAATTTGAGATCAGAACCGTTCTTGTTGACCCAATAGTTTTTGAGCTACAGATCTCCAAAATTTAGCGCTATATTTTGAAACTTGAAAATGTTTAAATAACCGACTATCTAAACCTATTTCCTGCGATAATGAAACAACATTATATCTACCTGAAAAGAGTCTGCGTCCATTTTTACTCTTTCGTTTTAAACATCTAAGGGTTATGTTGAGCCCTACTACGGCAGATATGTTTTCAGTGGGGAGACCGTCGAGACTCAACCGGGTCCTTCAAAGAGGGCAAAATCTACTTTTAGTTGATTTTAAACATGTATTTGATCTACTTTTTTTAATGAGATTAAAACAATTGTGCATAATTCTTCTTTTTTTTCGGAATTGACAAGGCGTGAATTTACCGAAGAAAATTGTCTAGAGGGTCGAAATTCCCACAGAATAATAAATGTGTATGATAACTAGCCTGAAGACACCTTCCAGATAGACACCATAATAATATAATGTTGTTGTATTGTGTTAACATTTGCAAGTGTGAAAAAATAACACTGAATTTTGAAAATCTGTATCTTGTAAACTTTTAGATCTACAGAGACCTTTCTGATCTCAAATTGTAGAAAACTTAGTCTACTTTGAAAAAGTGTTTCATAGTTATGATCGAAAACTTGGTACTTCTGGGTTAAAATTGCCAAAAACTTAATAAGAGATAAAAATTTTGGGATTTTTTTAAAGTTTGACAATGTTGCGTTTGGCGCTCGAGGTCAAAAACTTGGATTATTCATCGAGCCAACATCATAAACAAGTCAGCAAAAAATCAGAACTACCGGATCTAACACAAGGTCTGATGTATATGGTGGACTGGACTATAAGACGGAACAGTTGTGGAACTGTTACCTACACCTATTTTTCGTGTTTTATTTTGCCATAGCTTTCTTGGACAACCCTGTATCACATTTTCAAGCATCAGAACAGATCTATTTGTATTTTTTACGCAAAAGAAGTGTACCTGTTAAAAGTCGCAACGAGTAAGCATTCTCGAGATATTGGTATTTGGAATAATAAATACATGCTATTTTGAAAATATGGCGGAGGTAACCTGCTAGAACTTATAGAATATTTCGTATGATTGCCACATATTTCCAGCAAAAAGATAAGATTCAAATAATGTGTGATGTAAACAACAACTTTCATAAAAATATTATTTAAAAAAAAAATAAAAAAAAATCAAGATCCTCTGTAACCCTGTCACAAAGCATTTGCGGACCCGTGTCCATATGACATTTTCTACTAGAATGTACCTGAAGAACACGTAGTGAAATTTTGTTCTCAACCTCGCGGGACATTCTGTATGTATGTACAGTGCTTTCAATTTAATTTGTCACACTTTCAAAAGGCTGTAAGATATTCACTTTTTGAGCTAAAAGGTCGAACGAAATAACGAATTGTAGGGTTTTTCGTGAAGTTTTGTACTATTGAGTCAAATATTTTCTGAACTGTCAAATGTCGAAATTATTGAGATAACCTACTTTTTTTAAAATGGCACACCCATCATAACATATTTGAAGAGGCACTTTTTTTCTGATCACGAAAATATATAGGACATATGCCTATTCTATTCAATAGCTTAGATGAAATTGATATGAATCTGCTTAAAATTGTAATGTACAGACGTGTTTTATTTTGTTTCTAATAATAGTTAAAGTTCTTGTTCTGAATATTAACCAAGATATAAAAGATTTTCTGGTTTCTGAATATAGCATTTTGATGAATTGCTCAAATTTAAAAGTAACACATTTATTTTCACCAATCCACTGTGAAGGAGCAAGGAACCGTATTCACGTAGAAAATTTAACAATTCGAGTGCAACCATGACAATTATTGGAAACAAATGAATAAAGTCGTGTATCTTCATTACAATCTCAATCATATTTATACCAATTTGCGCTAAACTATTGAATAAAAAGGGCATGTGTGCTATATTTTCGTGATCAGAGAAAAGATGCCTTTCTAAATATGTAACGTTATATAGGGTGTGCCATTTAAAAAAAAAATGAGTAATGTCAATAACTTTGACAATTGACAGTACAGAAAATATTTGACTCAATAGCACAAAACTTCACGAAAAACACAACAATTCCTTTTTTTGTTCGACCTTTTAGCTCAAAAAATAAATATTTCATAGCTTTTTGAAAGTGTGACAAATTAAATTGAAAGCACTGAACAGGGTGTCCCATTTTAGGTACTTTTGCGGGGTATCTCCGTTATTCTTATAGATAGAAAGTTGCGGTTCTCGCGACATTGTGTAACTTTTCGTGAAACTGAAGATGCCGTTAACAAAATTTTCATAGCCGTTTCAGTTTTCAAGATACAGGGCTAAACTGAAAATGTTGCATTTCAAAGTACCCCTCGTATCCACATTATCAGATAAGTTATGAAAAATGTGGAAGACTGTTTCTCATATAACATTTAGCGTAGAACTCGATTCTGCCCTCGAAATTAGTATACAGGGTCAGGTCAAAAAGTTATCGGACCAACTGTATATTTATAGTCCATGGAATTTGTCTTTTTTTAACCTTTTCAAAAACAGTATGCACTTTTTAAAAAAAGAAAAAAATATCCTATAACTTTTTGACCTGACCCCGTTTACCAATTTCGAAGGCAGAATCAAGTTCTACGGGAAAAGGTATATAGGAAACAGTCTTTACATTTTCCATAACTTATCTGATAGTTTAAATACGAGGTGTACCTTGAAATGCAACATTTCCTGTTCAGCCCTGTATCTTGAAAACTAAAACGACTATGAAAATTTTATTAACGGCATCTTTAGTTTCACGAAAGAGTAGCACACTGTCGCAAAAACCGCAACTTTCGCAATTGACAAGTTTTCAATTTGACAGAGACAACCATGCGACAACTACAAGGAGATGAAGAAAATAAAGTTGGCTTGACGACGACATGGTTGTTAAGAGAACATTGCTCAAATTTGATGAAAAAGTGCTTCAAGAGTCGTATCAGTTTTTTTATTTCATACTGTACTGTGAAGTATCATTCACCGGACCCAAAACCAGTCCGGTGAATGGCACTTCACTTGACTTTACATCATCAGAGATTGTAAAAAAAATTACTTGACTTCTTCCAAAAATTACATTTTGCATCATCAAAGACTGTGAAATTGCATTAAGTCCATTCCTTTTAAAATCCAATGACCCCTAAGCTTGTCACACTTGGGCAGCTCCGAGCTGCTCTAAATAGAACGCGTTGTTTTGCGGATAGATGTGGGTCACACGTAACATTACCCAACTAAATTTTTGTTTTGTTGATACATTTTATTTTTCGAGAATCTCATTGGAAAAATCTATTTTTAATAATTTGCTCACAAAACCTCAACCAAAAGTGAAAAATTATTCTTTAATTAACACACTACAGCTACATGCAGCATACATTCATACATAAACATTGAACATAACCTTAAAGGGCTTAACGCACCCCCCCGCAAATTTAGTGCAACAGGGGCAAGGGGAGAGGATTTGGAGTCACTCGTGGGCGACAAACACATTTTAAATAGAACAGACCACGTCAAAAGCCGGGCCGCTCGGAGTGACACAGAGCGGCTCCGGCATGTAAAAGGAATGCAGTTATTGGTACCATGGTTTGGCTGATGACATCTCATGATTTTGATTAATGACTTGACAGAATGTTGGTAACATATAATTAACATATAATCAACCTATCTATTGCCAAGTGGTGACATGGTAAGAATGTGAGGCGGACCGCCACTCTAAGTGCATGGTTTGACAAGAAAGCACTTTGAACCGATTAAAAAAATTATCACAGTATGAAACAAAACTATATACGATACACAGCCGTTAAATGTCATCAAACTACTCGACTAGAGATTCCAGACTCGGCTCCTCCGTCCGGTCGCCTCGTCCATAAACATCTCGACTCGTAATTTAAAAAGTCATTTACCAATAATAATAATAAATTTATTCATGGAAGTACAGTGATTGTGTTTACATAAGTCAAAAAATATATAAGTATAATAAATGCAGCGTGTTATTTGAAGCCAATGAACTAAAAAGTTTTTGAGGTGAAAAATTTACATGTGCGGTAGTTTAAAGGCAGAGAAAACCGGCGTGGGTTGGGTACTGTTAACTTATGAAAATTAGTACTGATCAGAGAAATTCCGTCAATATTATTGTTGTTATTGTAAAGCAGTATTGTTCACAATATTGTACACAGTTCATGAAAAACGTTGTAGAATATATACATATCAGCTCCTTGGGGATAATTAATTTAATCAATTTAACATATTTAAAGTTCAATTAATGACTGCATAATTCGCGTGTTGTAGATAAAATATAGCAAAAAAAAGGTTTATCAATAAGAAGAGCATCTGCATTGGCCAAAATATTTATATCTGTATCCAAATCTTCAACAATATTATGACAAGAGCGTCGTTTACACTTATCGCAACATTTTGGTATTTTTTTTAGACCTTTGACACAAGTACATTTTCGGTTTTCACGATTTCTTCAGACAAACTTCAACGGATGGTACGGGACATCAAAATAAGCATTTATTGTGCCGTGAACATAGGTCCGCGAATGGGTCGTTTGGGCTCTACAGGAAGAAAGTTGTTTTTGATAATCTCATTTTGCGCATTGATTGAATCGCTGTGTATTTTTTTTTGGCACCAGTGGTTTGTTTTCATGTTTCTGAACATTTTTGGTCGCAATTTTGTTCCTTTTTTATTATTTTTTTCATTTTAGTTATTTATTTTATTTGAAAAAAATGTTGAACTCATTTGCTGACATGTTAAGTGGACAAAAAATGTATATTCTGAAGACTCCTACCACACCTTAAAGTTTGTCGATATATTTTTGCAGTGAGTGGTTTAGTGACTGGCCGAGTTTCAAGTAGAAGGCGAAGTAGTAGGGAAGCAGTCAATGATACAGTTGGGCAGTTAGATGCTCTGTTTATTGATCGTCAAGCTTTCGGGAGACATTTCCTCCCTTCATCAGGACAACTAGTAGTAATATAAGGGTAATAGTACCATCACAAAATAAAATATAGAGGGCACTTACCAAATTGTGAGTAAAACAAAAAGCACTTATCACTCATATAGGACACAGATTAATTGTTGTGAAGTTGTACATTACGTATATAGTGTGTGGATTGAAAAGGAACATGGAATTGTGATTAACAGAACATAGCTAGCCTAATAGATATACTATAAGACAGTAATGCTATTTTGTGTCCATTTTTATTTTGTAAGTGTTTCATATTGGTCTTATAGTGTTTTGTACGTTCCAGATCAAGCATCGCATAAAACATTTTTATAAGATATTCTCTTAAGCCAATTCAGTCTTGAATACTTTTGCGAGTTAACTGTTTTATTAGAGATAGCTATATGATAATATAATAAATCTCTAATAAAAATATTTTGTAACCATCTTATAAGTTCTTTTTAAAACAATAATGAACCAATAATACAACAAATTAGACTAAGAGAGTAATCACTCTTATAACATTGGTACTATAGTATGCTATGAGAATTCAATTTCTTCCGTTTTATAAAAGATTTATTAAATGGTTTTGTAGAGAGCTATATTACATGATTATAACACTTTTTTGTCTCTGAGAGTATTTTGTCTCAACTAACGTCACTAAATGATAAAATTGTTTATTGATGGACCCTAATATATCAGTTATATAGCATTTTAGTTAATTAAGGCACAATCTGTGTTAGTTGGGATGTTTCAATTTTTTATTTGTTTCAATATCGTTGGTGTTATAGGACAGTTATAATTTACTGATTATTGATAAGTTTTGTTCACATAAATCAGCTGTTCGGCCTTCAAAAATATTGAATTTTGAACAAGCCGACAACAGTGTTCCAAGGGAGCTACAGGCTATGATTGGTTAAAATGACTATCAGCAGTGATTGGTTGATCTCAAATAGACATTTGTGTCGTGTTGCCAGATGTATTCCCTTGCATCGTTTCTACATAAGTAACCAAGGTTCATGGAAAAATATGGGTCTCATTGAAAATGTTTTATTATCACTAGTGATCTTAAAATGAACATATTAAATAATTGGTAACTACCGGAAATGCACTCATAGAGTATAGAGTATTTTTAATTAGAATCAAAATACCTTGGATATAAGGTAGCTACTTATTGAATTTGCCCCGTGGGGGTTGCTGGTCCCCTATCGGGCGCCTCCCCAGGTGGCGGATAGGGGAATGCCTCCCAGATATGGGAGGTACCGGGGTAATTAAATACCCCGGGGCGGACCAAAACCAGCGCCTACGAAAGATGTGTGACAAACCTGAGGACTCTGTACCCCAAGTGAGTTTCAATCTCACCGTTGGTTCCGACCGGGTGGAAGCCCCGGTGGCCAACGCTGGCCCCACGGATTTTGGGGAGGGCCAATCACACGTTCTGGCATCCGAGGAACAACCAAACCTCGATGTAACTCATGAACCAACCACGGGTAACCAGGGAAGCAGTGATGCAACCCCCGGTGCCGGTGTATCTGCCATTAGTTCAGGCGTTGGCAACATCAGCCTGAACAAAATGGCAAAGCTTTCCGGAGCCCAACGAAGGAAGCTTGCGATTCAGAGGGCTAAAGCCAAGGGAGAGCCTATACGGCCTCGTAAACCGAGGACAAATAGGAATCCCGGGAATAGAACCCTCCCGAATAGCTCAGGGAACACTGGGAAACCTGATGCTCGGGCCTCAGAGCCTGGAGCATCAGGTAAACCTAGGACCCCTGCAAACAAATCCTCTGCAAAGAGGGGTCGCTCTGAGGGCAACACACCAACCCCAGAAAAAAGCGCCAAGAGAAGGTCACGGCAGGGGGATGCTGAAGTAACACCCAGTACATCAACTGGGGAAACTTACAGCGAAACCCTAGCCGGGATTAGAATGGCCATCACCTCCGAGAAATATCCGGATGAAACCTTAACTGAGGAGCAGTGTAGAGGCCTACAACAGTCTCTACTCCGGAAAGTGTTCAAATGCGAACCCGGAACTGGTCCTCAGTTCAAGAACAGCAGCTCCAGAGGTGGGGTGATTTATATCACTTGCGCCAATGAAGCTGTCAAGACTTGGCTGCTGCGGGTGGTTCCAGGCTTCAGCCCCCACGAGGGAACCAGTCTTCGGATTGGCCTGGCACACAGAGTGGTGCCAGTCGTGAGGGCTGCTGTCTGGATACCGACGAAATCCGCGGGAATCAAGGAACCGGCACAAGCTCTCCAGTTCCTCAAAACCCAGAACATGGGGCTGAGGACCGAGGACTGAAGAATAATCAGCCACAAGACGGACAATGAGGGCATGACACTCATTGTCGGTCTTGACAGCAGATCTCTGAAGGAGCTGCAAAACCGGAATCTCCGGGCCTACTTTGGGTTAATGCAGCTAACCTTCAGACTTCTAAAGAAGGAGGCTCCCGATGCTGAGGGTAATACAAATAAACCTTAAGCACAGTAAGGGAGCATCTGCTGCCCTTTGCCAACAGCTGGCAAAAAAAAACATAGACCTGGCCATCATCCAAGAACCCTGGATCACGAAGGGAAAAATAGCCGGTCTAGGAAACACTGGAGGTAAGATCTTTTACAAGGAGCAATCAACAGGTAACGTGAGAGCTTGCATATACGTGAGAAACGGAGTGCAGGCTCTCAATATTAAAGAACTAAATTCCAGGGATCAAGTAGCCGTCCAACTAAGCTACAAGGAGGAAGGAACCCAGAAGGACATCATAATAGCCTCGGTTTACCTTCCCTACGATGCACCCAGACCCCCACCATCGGAAGACCTGGAGAAACTAGTGAATCACTGTGGGCAGAGAAACCTACAGTGTATAATAGGTATGGACGCCAACTCGCATCACACCATCTGGGGGAGCAGCGATATCAACAAAAGAGGTGAGTCTTCATTGGATTTTATTATAACCCATGATTTGGAGATTCTAAACAAGGGCAACAAGCCTACTTTTGCAAACCGCATACGGTCGGAAGTTATTGATGTCACTCTGTCCACCTCCCGTATTAATCCCGATATCCAGCGGTGGCGCGTATCCGATGAACCATCCCTGTCGGACCATAGGTATATACTGATGGAAATCAATAGTATCGACAAGCCGTCCGAAATGTACCGTAACCCACGCAAAACGAACTGGACTGAATACCGGGAGGAGCTGGAGGCGGGGTTGAGCGGGATCAAGGAACGTATGCGTAACAGATTTGATGTTGAGGTGGTAGCAGAACAACTACAAAACGCTATAATTTACTCATACCATCAAAGCTGTCCGCTAATCCGGCGTTCTTCATGCAAGGACACAACCTGGTGGAACGAGAAACTTGACAAGATGAAGGGGGAAACACGCAGACTTTTCAATGTGGCCAAGAAAACCGGTGAATGGGATGAATACTACCATACTTTGACGAAATACAACAAAGAAGTGAGGGAAGCTAAGAGGAACTCCTGGAGGAAGTTTTGCACTGAGGTCGAAAAAACCTCGGAAGGCGCACGCCTTCAGAGAATCCTAGCTAAAGACCCCCTTCCACCAATGGGAACACTAAAGAAACCAAATGGGGAATACACGAAAAATGGCGAAGAAACCATTGAGACACTACTCAGGGCACACTTTCCAGACTCGACCATAATCAACTCGCAACAAGGAGGCAACTCCCTATCTCCTGAGATCCTCCGGATGAGAGGATCAAGAGATGATTGGGTCATAGCCCGACAGATTGTGACACCAAATAGAATCGAATGGGCCATAAACTCATTCGAACCATACAAAGCACCTGGATGCGACGGGATAATACCGGCACACCTGCAGCAGGGCGAAGCCCAACTCATATCGATGCTTTGCCAACTATTCAGAGCAAGCCTGGCAACGGGACACATACCCATGATATGGAAACTCTCGTGAGTGGTCTTTATACCGAAACCCGGGAAAGATAGCTCTCAGCCCAAGGCATTCAGACCAATAAATCTCTCGTCGTTTCTACTCAAAACGATGGAGAAAGTGATTGAAAGGCACATTAGGGAGACCTCCCTAATAGAGAGGCCACTACACAAAAACCAAAACGCCTATCAACCTGGCAAATCATGTGAAACTGCTCTGCATGAACTTGTTCATAAAATAGAGCAACCACACCGCAATCAATCGGCGTGGAATTGAAGACACAGTTTGTAGGTGGATAAGAAACATGCTGAAAGGTAGGAGAATTCAAGCAACTATGCTTGACAAAACTGTAACTATACAGGGTCCTTCATTAGTGCGTCGGGCAATCCTAGCGTGGTTATTTACAAAAGTAGAAAAAAAAGTTTTTTACAAAAGTTGTAGAATGTGATTTTATGCATATTTTAAAAAAATTTTCAAACATACAGGGTGCGTCACAAAAGTATGGCACGAAAAAGTATGATTTTTTTAAATGGAACCCCCTGTATATTAATTGATATTTCAATTCTTTCTTCAATTTGGAACAAAAATTGTGCTACAACTAATGTTCCTAAATTCAACCGTTATCGAGATATCGCGTTTTAAAAATGGCATTTTTGCAACTTTGGCATGCTATAAAACTCAAACTATTCAAGTTAGAGGAAAATGGTTTGCACTTTCCTATCTTAACTTTTCAAGAGCTCTTCTGTCATTTGGATAGAAGGTAACGTCAACTGTCAACTTTTTTCGGCACATTTTGACATTTTTTCACAATAATGGATTTAATCTCCTTGAATAGCTCTTGAAAAGTTAAGATAGGAATGTGCAATCCATTTTTCTCTAACTTGAATAGTTTGAGTTTTATAGCATGTCAAAGTTGCAAAAATGCCATTTTTAAAACGCGATATCTCGATAACGGTTGAATTTAGGAACATTAGTTGTATCACAATTTTTGTTCCAAATTGAAGAAAGAATTGAAATATCAATCAATATACAGGGGGTTCCATTTAAAAAAATCATACTTTTTCGTGCCATACTTTTGTGACGCACCCTGTATGTTTCCAAATATTTTTAAAATATGCATAAAGTCACATTCTACAACTTTTGTATAAAACTTTTTTTTCTACTTTTGTAAATAACCACGCTAGGATTGCTCGACGCACTAATGAAGGACCCTGTAGAGGCAGCTAAAGGCTGCCCCCAGGGTGGAGTCTTGTTCCCTCTCCTCTGGAACCTAGTTGCAGATGAACTACTGGTAGAGTTAAACAGCAAAGGTTTCTACGCCCAAGGCTATGCCGATGACGTAGCAATACTTATCACTGGCAAACACACCAAGACAATATCAGAACTGATGCAGACAGCTCTGACAATCGTAGAAGATTGGTGCAGGAAGGTGAACCTGAAGGTCAATCCTGAGAAAACCTCCCTGGTCAGCTTTACGAGAAAGAGGAAGACAGCGGAATTATTCAAACCCATGTTCTTTGGACAAGAACTGCAGGTGGTAAGAGAAGTCAAATACCTAGGCATCATCCTGGATGACAAACTCACATGGAATTCACACCTACAGAAAATAGTGAATCGAGGTAAAGCCACAATAATGGCAACAAAAAGAGCGATAGGAAAGAATTGGGGCATAAATCCGCGCATGGTACACTGGCTCTACTGTACCGTGGTAAGACCCACCCTTGCTTATAGCTCTGTTGTCTGGTGGCCGAAAATCGAGCAGCGACAGGCAGCCACGGAACTTGCAAAAGTTCAGAGGTTAGCATGTCTCTGTGTAACGGGAGCCATGAAAACCACTCCAACACTTGCCATGGAGGCCATGCTTAACCTACCTCCTTTAGATATCTATATCAAAATGGAAGCAAGGATGAGAGCATATAGACTTAGCAACACCGGGAACTGGAGCCACTCAAACTCCCAAGGACACACTAAGATAACCAGCACAGTCACGAACCACTTAGTAACAATGAGGAGTGATATCATGTTGAAAAATATCAACTTTAGCACGTCTCCTAAGACCAAGCTAATATGGAAAGAGGAAACGGTGAAACAACTCCGGATGGCTAATGGGGCAATATGGTTGACAGACGGCTCCAAAACAAGCCGGGGAACTGGTGCCGGAATCGTAGGTGAAAATCCAAAGTGGGAAACATGTGAACCACTCGGGATGTACGCTACAGTTTTCCAGGCAGAAGTACATGCAATAAACGTATGCGTGCAAGAAAATCTCAGGAGAGGCTACAGAGGAAGGAAAATCCTTATCCTTAGTGACAGCCAAGCCGCAATCAAAACCATCTCCTGTCGGGAAACCAAATCTAAACAAGTCATGGATTGTCAGCAAAACCTTGTCACACTGGGAGTATCTAACGATGTTACTCTTGGATGGATACCAGGACACACAGGGAAAGCTGGAAACGAGCGGGCGGATCTACTAGCACGCAAAGCTGCAAACACACCACTTCTGGGTCCAGAACCTGCTATTGGTATTACAAAATCCTCTGTGAGAGGTTGGCTGAACTGTTGGTCCAAAAAACAACAGAAAGCCTGATGCTGCCAATCACCAGGTCTGGAACACAGTAAATTAATGATGGCAGACGAGATTGAATCATCATTTTCTGGAAGCCTACTGCAACTCAGCAGGAATCAGCTTAGGAAAGTAACAGGTATATTAACTGGACACTGCACTCTAAGGAAACACATGCATATCATGGGTCTTTTCAATGAGGAACCCATATGTAGGCTGTGCAACGAGGAGGAGGAAACAGCCTCCCACATTGTATTCGAATGTGAAGCGCTGGCGTACTGGAGAAGAGATAATGGGGAATTCACAACCACTCCTCGAAGGACGGACAGGGAAACAGTAGAACGAGTCATAAACCTTATTCGGGCAATGGAGCTCTTCGACTGAGAGACAGGCACAGAGAAGATACAATAAGCCCAACTAGAGGCTGCGGAGTCGGGGCCAACAGCCCGAAACTCGTAGCGCCTGTACTTCAGTAATCAGTAATCAGTATTAAATTTGCAGTTTGGCAAACACGCAAGAATTCTCGCAAGAATCCCTCTCTCCTGTCAATTTATAAACATGTGACACACAAAGAGATGTCGAGCTATATCTAGTTGTTGGAAAATCATTGGGCGCATGCGTTCTTACCAGGAACAAGTAGTGCCGCGTTCACGAGCGTGCTTCTATCCTTGTCTAGTTGAAAGTAGAACAAAGATTAAGCATAACGTCTTTTGTGTAATCTGAATGCGAAAGAGATGTCAAGAATAATATGACTTTTGATTATACTGATATGGAACCTCTTGACCTATAGTTAGTTCAAGTTCACTGTATATCAACAAATATGTTACTCTTCATGAAACTCAATAAAAATTCACTCAAACTTGGCACTGACACTGACAGTATTTTGGAGGTCATAAAATATTGTCAAATGTCATAATTCAAAATCAGAACTATCAAGAATTCGACATTTCCAGTCACCAGTTGCCCTGACACATACGCATGCGCGGCCCGAGAAAACAATCCTTCAAAACATAAAAATAAAACAAAAAGGTGAATAGAAATAAAAATATCGGTATAATATATTTTAGAGAAATCACAGCCGATGTAAGAAGTGCTCACCAATAGACTAAATTCTTTCGTTTAAATATTCTACAAGATTATAGTACGGTTTTGTTCGTAAAATTTTTTTGACTTGTCGTTGTCAATGTAGTTCTTTTTGAGGTATGAGTAGTGCAAGTTCATGGTGATGATTTTCTCCATAATATATAAATAGGGTTTGATTTTTTGCTTTTAATCAAACCAACTACCTCCAAAAACAATAGAGAAGGCTAGAGTTAAAATATTCTCACTCTTAAAATAATCGCGGCAGCTAGTCCTTGGGTGCAGCTTACAAAGACGTCACAATGCCCTTTTCTGTAATATAAATATTGACTGGAACCACTCTTGTGAACAAAATCCCCAGATTGCCAGACTGGTTCTCCACACTTATTAAAATCTCTGCGTTTGTGAATTATGCCCGTTGATAGTTTTTAAATTTACCTATAGCATAACGCGTGTCTCGACCAGACTCAACAAATCACATCAGGCTAGGCGCATATTGGGACGCGATTAACGCGTGTTTGACGACATGTCGCGAGCGGAACGACGGGATTGCATCTCACGCGTCACGTTGATTACCGCATATTGCAACTCATCACTTCCTTGACACGCGTTTCAAACGCAAGATTTTTCTCATTTTTCCTGCAAGTTCATAATGAATAAATTATGTTTATGGGATCCTAGCGCAAAGTCAAAGTCTGATTCAGAATGTGATGCTGAAGAAGAGCTTTCAAAGTCTTTATGGATTTCCAAAAAAGTAAAAACATCCAAGAACTTCCACTTCTTCAAACGAAAAATCCCATGGAAAAATAAGAATATTTGAAATGTCAGAATTCTTTGACTGATGTTGGCAACTGCTTGGAAGGTTTGTTGATTTTCTTCAAACATTTCTGAACATCCCATATCCTTATACCTATAACTTTTCATTTCTGATGCCAGACTTGTGAGGAAAAGATTTTCCTGTAGCAAATACTTTTTAGATTTTTTGACCAGGAGTTTGATTAAATTATTTACTTTTATTTGACAGACATACATACATAGATAGATTTGTATTGGGTTAGTTTAAGTTAGATTTTTTAAGTGATGATTTGAAGCTTGAAATATTTTAAAACTGAAAAAGCCCAAAAAATCAAAATTACAATAAAGAGACTGCAGCAATTCAGTTTATTGAACATTTTCGTTCAGCAGACATGTCACAAAAATGCTTCTTCAGAGCAATTTGATTGTTGGATTCAATAGTGAATGACACAATTTTAAATTTAAGCAAGATCCAAAATCCTGATACACTGATAGATCAAATCCTTATTCATAATTCTTTTGCCAACTTTTGAAACGTCTGTCAAGAAATTTGATTGTTTGGGAAATGTGATCAATACGTATGGATTATTTTGCCAGAACAAACGTATAATAAATGACATTAATGTATCGCCATTCACGAATTGAAGTCATCGAAGTTGTTTTTATTTGTGGTTTAGTAGAACTAAAAAAAAACACAAGCTTTTACCAAAATCACAAGGGATTTAGGGTTATAACATGGTGAAAATCGTGAACATCATCATATAAAATGGTTAACTCACTCACCGTCTTTCAAATTCAGTTCTCTTGCTATGCTACTTCAAATAAATATTTGTATTTAATCAAGTGTTCATTCAATTTGGGTTTTCTGTGTCGTTTAGCACTGACTAATTATTTCCCACAGCGTCTTTCAGCTTTTCCTTCACCAACAACTCATATTGCAAAAGGAAAATGCAAATTATGCACCACCTGCTGCGCAGCGTGGACTCGCGTTGTCAATATGCGCTCAGAGATTCAATTACGTGTCACAAAAACTTGCGCTGTGACACGTCGCGTCGTGCCACTTTGCGTCGGTCGCGTCTCAATATGCGCCTAGCCTTGTGTTCCGACACTCTCGCGCGTGAGATTAGGCGGCGAGGGTGCACATAAAAAAAACACCGTTGTCAAGCGTCAAACTAGGAAAAAAAATCAGGTTAGAGCTTGCGTTTTGCTTGAAATCCACGCAAAATCATTGTTCTAGAAAAACAAATCATGATCAGAAATCCTTCAAAGTAATCGTGCTGGTTTTTGCTCAAGTCAATTAGAAGGAGAACTCTCTACAAATTATTATTGTTAGAATATTATATCATGTACAAGGTTTCACGGAAAAGTTTGTCAGGTTATTTTTAAAGGCGGATTCTAAAAGCATTATTATATCAATCATACCTCTCCCTTCAAATCATTTCCTTTGGGAGTTCCAGAAATATAGCACAACTGATTCTGAAATCTTCCATGTGTTACTGCGTACCCTGCAAAGGTAACTTCATAATGTTTCTGCGTTTGCAGACAAAGTCTTACCAAAATACGTATTCTCATTGTCTGCATCTCTCGAGAATCTGTCTGGCAACAACTCAGGAGAATATCTGATAGGAAGTGTATGTTCCGCCACTGCTCCCTGAAATTGATCCATACCAGGAGCACCAGTCAAAATGTTTGTCTTGAAAATGAATGAGACATCAAATCCATTCATGGCCGCTCCTGCTCGTATATATTCTTTCCCATTCCCGTGTGCTTTATCTGGATCAATGGAGTTAAGCAGTATTATTTTTTATCATACAGGGTGTTTGATTGATAATGAGAAAAAATGCAGGTACATGTTATTTTGAAATTATTACAAAAATAGACTGCTAAAATCCTTAAATATTTCGTATCATTGCTTCGTATTTTGTGATAAAAAATGATAATATTCAACTAGTGAATGGAATAAACAACTCTCATTCAAATATTATTTGGAAAAAACAAAGAGAAAAAAACAAAAAACTATTTTGCCAGCCTGCAGCTTTGTTATGAAGAGTATCCATATACCTACATTTGTATAAGAACCTTTCTTTTTATTTTTAAGCCAAAAAAATGATCCTGATTTTTTGCATTATTAATATTAACTTCAAAGTCTCACCAGGTTTGCTGATGCGCTTCAACTTCTGTGCCTTTCCCTGAGCGGAAGAAGAGTTCATAAGCAGACAAACTCCTTCAATATACACCGTGTATTTTGTGTTCTCGTATCGGGGGGCGCAAGCTACAAATTCTTCATTTATCAAGTTTCCTCCATCTATGCTTCCTCCATAGAAGTCACCATTGCCTGTGGAGTCTCTTACTTTTGATCCTCTCCAGTTGTGGAGATGTGCTGAGAAGGGAACAGGTTAACATCTTTTATTTCATTTTTTTTTTAATACTTTCCGAGGCGTATCTTGCGCATTCTTGAATGGAGTTTCCAAAGGAGGTGATTGGACATCTGTAGACTTCTCCTCCTTCTAAGGGTTGTTGAAGGTTTTTGGGAGCCCCAACAATCAGTCTGAAAGTACGCATCCAAGTCTTGTATTTTTTTGAAAATGGTTCATGACTCGAAAACTGAATGGGATAGCTCCTACTAGTCGATCAGGCATACAATTTCACAGAAAACCTTTATCAAGCAAAAGCTATACAAAAATCACGTACGCATATTATAGAATAGATAAACAATAAAAGTAGTAGTAATATTGAATACACAAAATTATGTAACTTTTTAGCAATACATTGAGTACGTTATCTATAAAGAGTTTTTGTTTCATTGGCGATTTGTTTGTAGGGTATGAATAATCAATATTTGAAGTATTTTTGTTATTCAGGTACCAAACGATGTATCATTTTGAATATCATAAGATAAGTCCTGAATAAGATAACGTCTTATCATGACCCATGTTCGTAACTTGAAGTTAACAAATGTTTATTTGTCACAGTGCAATACAGGGTGTCCGGAAATAACGTATAATTCAAGGGGTGATTGTACATTAGAAAATGAGAAATGGTCCGGAGATGCATAGATTTCAAGATACAGGGTGTCAAAAATTAATTTCAATTTTTTTTTATTTGGATGAATCCCATAATAATTCTTACAATTCAACAAAACTCGGTACCTATATAGGGTATTTTTGACAAAAGAAATTTGAATTTGATATTACTATCACTCTATCTTGTATGTGCCAACCACAATATTTTAGAATATTTTAGTCATAACTTTTTTGCCCAAACCTGTATCTTTGTTTTGACTAAAAAAATTATCATGACACCATTTTCACATAAAAATGAAACTCTTGTTGGCAGTTGCTGGGAGCTACCGTTTATCATGGAGGAGAATTTGAAAGTCCTGCACGATTGCTCAAAGGGTAACAAAAAAAAGATGGAAAAGATGGAAATTACAAGAGCCAAGAAGAGTCAAGTATTTAATTGTGTGAACGACATTTCCAATTTTGAGCCTAACATGATTTTTAATGACTCAGAAGGATACATTTTCATATCCGTATGTCGTTTTATACCTTTAAATTTAGTTGAACCCAAGAAGCCCTGTTATCGTAGTGGTAAGGGCAAAGCATAGAGAAATAACAAAAAAAGAGGGTTACTGATTATATGGTACACTTTGGAGACAGTGTTACGCTGGCGCCACCCTTGGCTACAGGAGAAACTTACAGTCTTGGCGGGCTTTTTGAAACCAACATTTTGTATTGTTTTTTGGTTTCACATCAAAGTACCTATAATGTGATATGCGACTTGTTTGCCTGGAGGATGCTAAGAAGGTCAAGTAAGTAGCATGCTTCCTGGCTGCAAGTCGCACCTCGCATGCTACTTCGATGTGAAACAAAAAACAATCCGTGTTCATCTAACAAGATTTTGCACTTTTCTGATGGATTTTGTGTAAAAATAAATTTTAGTTCAAATTCAACAATAGTTACCTGAGAAAAGTGCAACATTCTTTTTAAAATAAAGAACCAATGTTTTTTTTTCTTTATTGTTAACATATTTTCTATAAAATGAAGTATTTAAATAAAACAATTCTAGTGTCGAAAAAATGTATTGAGAATAAATTATTAAACAAATAAAAATCCCTTCACTTGAACAGTTCTTACCCTTTAAATGGTTATTACAAAGAAAACAATTTTTACCTCGTAAATAAGTATCACAAAAAAAATTTTAGTTGATGAGAAAAACATATCAAAAACTATTAAAAAAACATTTCATTTGAACCCTACTAATACTATTATAGGTATATACATCTCCATAATTTGGCACAAAAAGAGTTAATTGCTATAGGTACATCTACGTAAACGTGGTACATCCACAGAATCTACTAATATTCCACATCCATTCCATATCACAGAATAGGAACCTGAAAATATCAAAAAGGGAAATTGGACAAAATTTCAATCTTGTTTTCTGATTTTTGTTGATAATCTTTAGTTTAGATAATAATGTACATTATATTAACAAACAACAAGTGATTATCATTTCTCAGCTTGAAAATTACACAACTGATAATAGTCGCAGTGTCAAGAATCAATATACATCATTATTTAACAAGCTATTTAGGTATCCAAAATATTTTTTTACAAAAATAAGATAAATTAAAGTCTGCTGTGTATTTATTTGAAATGTAATTGAAATTGAGTCCTGAGCAAGCAGCCCAATTATTGAGAAACAAACCATTGCTGCTTTACCAAGAACAAATGAAAAAAACTAAATTGGGACCAATAAAGCTTATGTACGACTATTTCCATTTGTCATTCTTAATTCATTTCAATCACTAATTAAATGAATACGTTTTTCTGTTACCTTGTTGGTTTTTTCAGATATTTGCATGTAGGTATATCTAGAGGCACCATGAGATTCAAATAACCCATCATAGCTTTCTCTTCCGTCCATAGCACTAGCGCAAATATACAAATAAGCATAAGCATTATTATACTTGATGCAAGTTAGTCAACTTACCAGTTTTGATCAACTTTTGGCACTTAACTAAGTAATAGTGAGTATCTAGTAGTATCTAGTATTACTCAAAAGTCAAAAATATTTTTTATGAAAGGAAGAAGCCGGAATCAGGGTTAAGTGTTGTGTGTTGCTATGTTATGACTGATTATTGATTGACGGTTGACGGAACCAAGGTAACGACATTAGAATTTTTGATATGTTGCTTTCTCTTTCTACCAAACAGGTTCTGGCATAGGAAAATAGATGGATATATAAAAGTATGATATTTCTTGATGGTCAGTTTAGTTCTAATTTTCGTCACGATGCGCTATGCGCTACAGGAACACGGTTTCGGTCCTCACGATTAAATCCGTTGGTCTCATTTTTTTATATTGTCTCTGAGGCAAAGGCTGGGGGTCATGAGGCTGCGAATTCAAATCTAGTCTGGCGTATTTTCTTTTATACTTTTATTATTTCACATTTTAATTTTTGTGCATTTTGCATTATTTGTATTTGCTTCGTTCATAAAAGTTATTTGAATTTTTCTGTGGCAATGAAGTATATTTGATTTGATTTGATTTGATTCGAATTTGTCATCGTCCATCTAACCTAACTTTTACGGTTTATGTTGTGATTTCTACGGTATTTTTCCCGTTTTTATGGTAATTTGAGCCCTGTTTTTTATTTGATTATCTTTTATAAATGTATCATTGTGTTTCAGGTTTGATGATGCCAAGATTTGGCGTAACCCGTTTTAATAGTTTGTTCCAATATATGTGTTGAGGCCTTGAGACTTCGTACTTTATATGTCTACGTTGAATATAAGGACCTCTTTTAGACAAAGAAGAGTTCTACATATTAGAATACACTTTCTGATGACCACTTTTTAAGCTCTACAGAACAGCGTTGAGAGATTTTCCGTACGATGTATTGTTTCGGAGAATCCATCATCAACTTGATTTTCTGTATGGCGCCTAAAACAAGTATACCCTGTATTAGATAGCATAATTATCAATAACGAATACAACGATGTACGACACAATATGATTCTGTGATATTTAAATTGGAAAAAATAGGTTTTCATTAAATCCCGGATGTTTTGGTGTAGTAGGCGATGGAATGATGGTGCTGAGTATGGTGTAGTAGGCCATCATTACTCATGTTTCGAAATATCAAATCATAATCACGTTATCGACGATCAAAAAACTTTATTCATATACGTAGGTTGAAGTCGATCAATTTGGCATTCAAACCCAGTTGAAAAATCTCCGAATTCACACAGTGATCGGGGATGACTTGTCATCAGAAGGCTGCACCGTCGATATGGAGGATTCGGAGAATGAGACTAGATTGCTGGGAGAGGAAGTCGCAACTTTAACCCCTGGGAAACAGTCAACAACAGTCAAAAAACCAGAGCCTTAGGCTATAAGATCGGTGCAAGAAGCCAGAGATAGCTATAAAAGAGCATCAAGAACTACCTTAGGAAGATGGAAGGAAAAAAGGATGAAGAACTATCCAAGAAAGAGAAAAACTTCATGAGAACTAGCATGAGGATTGTTGCAATATTCGAGCGTAATTAAGGGTTAAAGCAACATGAACTGGGAAAGGAACCGCAGAACAAGAGCAACGAGGAAGTCAACTTTGACGGGGCTTGCAAAGTTGTCGGCTGCAACAACGGAAAGTCAATTGACTTTCTGAAGCTTGTGGTCAGCGACTGCGGCGAATTCTGGCAGAGGCTCAGACTCGAGGTAATACCAATCTCGAAGCTGGCTCTGCGTCGAATGGTATCAGTGTGGTTCCGCGTCTAGTTTGGTGAGCGATGAATCCATACTAAAGATCATTGACAAGCAGAGCAAGGGCCTGAACAAGCAAATCTGGAGAGTTATCTCTTAGACAGACTGCAAGTTTGTGCCAGGGAAGAATATATACGGTGGAGGACGATGCCTTCGGGATACTGAAGAGCAAGAACGGGAGCATCAAGTTCGGTACAGGTACCCTGAATGCCAGGCTTCCCAAAGTCAAGAAAGATGGCAACAAGAAATCTGAAGCTGCAAGCAGTGCAAATTGATTGGCATCACTGCGAAGCGGCATCGGAGGACTTGGTGCTATTTTTGACGGAGAATGATCCAAAAACCATAGCTCAATAGGGGCAAAATTCGAGGATTAAAAGGGAAAGACCACCATCTTTATCATTCTCCGTCGGTAAGTGAAATGAGAACCTGTCTACTTGCGAAGAAGATATTAAATCTTAGTCCATCCTCGCACAGGACACTACAGATGATTTGACGGTGGCAACATGCGAGTAAAAAAATAAGCAACTGCTCATTCTAGCGACCGCATACATGTTACATGAAAAACCTGAGCCACCACCGACAGCAATTCAAACTTTAGTCCACCAAGGAAAGCTGATGGTAATGAAGTGCGATGCCAATGGTCATCAGTGGGGCAGCAGTGACAATATCAACAGGGGTGGGTCAATTTAAGACTTTATAATAACCATCGAACTTGTAATATGCAATAGTGGAGATGTACCAGCATTTGTAAACAGGGTTAGGAAAGAGGTGTTGGATTTAACTTTGGCTACTAATTCTGACAAGCTAACGGTTGAAAATTGGAGTCTCTCACATATAATCTTTTTGGAATATAGGAGAATTCTTTTTGAAATCAATGGCGAGCTCCAAATGGTAGAACATTCCGGAATCCTCGTAGAACAGACAGGCAAAAAATCTCTGACTTCATGGAGGGGGACAGGAAACTATTGACTTCGGCCAAGGTATCACGATCATCTACCAAAGAGAAAATAGAGGATGATGCGACGAAGGCAGAAACAATTGAAAAGAGTCCTACACAAATCACGTCCCTCAACAAAAGCACCACGTCTTCCTGGTGGACAGCGGAACTGAGACAGATGAGGGACAAGATAAAGCCTTCCAACCAAGTAAAAAAAAACAGAACAGATAATGAATACAAAACCAGCTTTAACAGATACAAAAGTGAAATCACGAAGACCAAAAGAGATTTATGGCAGGAGTTCTGCGAGTCTTTGGTGGATACAAATGAGTCTGCAAGGCTAAGAAAGATGCTTTCAAGGAAGGTAGGTAGAAATTAAATTGTCAAAAAATATCAGCACCTATTTTAACTCCTTCCAGATAAAATTTTGAATAAAGTCTCAACACGTGTTTTCTGACCCATTTCAGGGTGCTTCCAAATAAAGAACAAAGCTTCCCATGAACATATATCCGGAAATGCTTTGTAACAGAGCTACAGGGTGTTGAAACTTCATTTTCATTTTTGTCGACCTCTTGATGATAATTGGCGATTGGGGTTTTCTTGACATGCGAAATTCGAATTTGACAGTATGGCTCTAGCTTGTAGAGGGCGCTACCTACACGTATTTTACCTGTTGTGAACAGCCATGACTTTTTTGGACGAACCTGTATTATACTTTTGAGTCGAAAAACGAATTTTACGCAGACAATGTATACTTGTTAAAAGTCGCTTGGTGCAACTATTCTCGAGATATTTGGATTTAAATTAATTAATGATTGGGATTTTGAAATTATGGCGAAGGTAACCTGCTAGAAGTTATAACATATTTCTTATGATTGCTTCATATCTTCAGTCAAAAAGATGAAAGTCGACTTGTGTGTGATGTTATCAACAACATTTATTCAAATATTATTTAAACAAAAAAACAAATAAAAAGACTGGAAAAAATTGAATAAAATTAAATTTTCAACACCCTGTAGCACTGTAACGAAGCATTTCCGGACACAGTTTATGAGACATTTTTGTCTTATTTTGGAGCAGGCAAAATCATCCTGTATTTTTGGCACTATCAATGGAACACCATGCTTGGCCATAATTTCATTATCACATGTATTCATTATACAAGTATACATTTTTTGCGTAAAAGTGGTAAAAGTATGGTTTTTTAGTTAAAAAAATAATACAGCGACGTCCAAGAAAGTTATGGCTGTTCATATCCTGAAAAATAAGTGTAGGTAGCGCCATCTACAAGTTAGAGTCATACTAACATCAATTTGGAATTTCTCATGATAAGAAACCCCTAAATACCAATTTTCATCAAAATATTGGGATCATTGTTTAGAAAAAATAAAAACAAAAATGAAATGTCAACACCCTGTAGCACTGTAACAAAGCATTTCCGGATTCATGTTCATAGAAAGTTTTGATCTTATTTCAAAGCGGAGAATTTTTTTCCGATTTTTCTTGCAATATTAATGAAACACCCAGTATAATAAAGCTCAAAGGGTATTTTGTTCCCTTCCTCATGTTGCTATTGCCTGATCGTTTTTAAGTAAAATAATTGAATGAAGAATATATAAGATGGGGACATCTACACCAAGGGTATAGAAGGAATAATAGAATTCTGTATCTCGAATATGTCTTATGACGATTGTTTGAACCAAAGAACCAAAGAAACAAAGAAGAACCAAAGAACCAAAGAATCAAAGAACCAAAGAACCAAAGAACCAAAGAACCAAAGAACCAAAGAACCAAAGAACCAAAGAACCAAAGAACCAAAGAACCAAAGAACCAAAGAACCAAAGAACCAAAGAACCAAAGAACCAAAGAACCAAAGAACCAAAGAACCAAAGAACCAAAGAACCAAAGAACCAAAGAACCAAAGAACCAAAGAACCAAAGAACCAAACGTTATAGCATTGGATCTGTATTGTAGGTACGATTTCCTTTTCTCTTCGGCAAGTATCTTAATTTCTGGCCTAAACCACGGTTTTGAATTTGGCTTTCCCCCTCTCTTGTGGAGATGAGAACGGTAATTATACGTGTATCGGAGTATTTTTTCAGTGTCACCCGCTCTACCTACTTTGATGCAAGCTGGCAACGAATAGTACAAAATCAATTTGACAAACGTCATAGTTGTCCGGAGTTAGTCGATAAAATGTCTGCCATGTCGGATTAAATAAACAAACAAACCTACAATACATTTCACGATTTTACAACCCTAGGGATTGAATTTTCAAAAATCCTTTCTCAGTGCCCGCCTACGTTGTATAAAAAACCTTTGTGCCAAATTTCAAGCCTCTAGACTCTGGGGTTCAGGCTGTTCCTTGATATATCAGTCAGTCAGTTAGTCAGTCAGTCACCTTCTTCTTTCCAATCATATAAAGATAATATCGAGGGAAAAAGTAAAGTGGACAGTGACACTCTATAGAGCATAGACCTACAGAAAGGGGGAACCAAGGATTGAAGGAGCCAACGGACCAGGGAACCGAGGAATCAAGGAACGACAGAACCTAAGGAACCAAAAAACCAAAAAAACAAGGAATCTAGAAGCTAAAGAGCCAGAGAACCAAAAACAAGAAACCAAGGAATCTAAAAATCAAGGACCTTGTAAACTATGGAACCAAAGAACTAAGGAACCTAAGTATAAAACAGTAACATTGTGAACAATATTATCACAAAATAAGCACAACATGAATAAGTCCACGTAAAAGTCCCATAAATCCAATTTCACGTTGCAGTCCGGGGCACACCGATGACGTAGTTCTTCCGCCTGCTGTCTGGAGATCGATTTCGAGATTGATTGCCAATAATTGTTGATATCGACCGCATTGATTGTGCAATTCAGATGTTGTGGAGATGAGAACGGTAATTATACGTGTATCGGAGTATTTTTTCAGTGTCACCCGCTCTACCTACTTGGGTGCAAGCTGGCAACGTATAGCACAAAATCAATTTGACAAACGTCATAGTTGTCCAGAGTTAGTCGATAAAATGTCTGCCATGTCGGAATAAATAAACAAACAAACCTACAATACATTTCACGATTTTACAACCCTAGGGATTGAATTTTCAAAAATTCTTTCTCAGTGCCCGCCTACGTTTTATAAAGAACCTTTGTGCCAAATTTCAAGCCTCTAGACTCTGGGGTTCAGGCTGTTCCTTGATATATCAGTCAGTCAGTTAGTCACTCAGTCACCTTCTTCTTTTATATTATATGAAGATAATATCGAGGGAAAAAGTAAAGTGGACAGTGAACGGATTCGAGCTGTATAAAGCGGTGGGACCGGGCGAAATTCCTCGACAGTCTGGTCGAAATATACTTTGATTGTGTCAAATTGGGTAAGTTTGACACCAGGGGGTCAATTTTTTAACCATTGCAAATTAAAAACGTATACGCAATTGTGCGATTAGCATTTGAAATAACAGGGTGCTCATACTCGAACAGTGGGATGTGATCACCCCCTTTATTATTAGCATGTTATTCTGAAACACCCTGTATATATCCAGGAGAATGATTGGTGAAAAATGGGGACTGAGGGCGCAGATTATCCATAGGATGTATACAGCGATCGTGAGACTCATAATAATTACCCACGGAGCCGTGGTATGGTGAAGAGCCATTGACACGAACTTGAACGTAAAGATGCTCACGAAAGTACAACGGGGCAAAGAAAGCACACAGCAGGCTGCTCTAGAGGTCATTCTAAATCACCTGCCCATTGACTTGTTCATCAAAAGCACCGCCGCACAGGAAGCTCTTAGACTGAGGGAGGCAAAATTGTGGAGACAGGCAACAATGGTGCGAAAGAAAATCTCAAAGGCAATGGATAACCAAGTGGCGAAGCTGCTACAAACGGAAACATACTACATGATGACCAAGAGCTTCTTTGAGAATAAGGAAGTGGTTAAAATATCTTCCAGAGAAAACTTGACTCAATTAGAGGAAGAGATCTCTATCTTCACAGACGCAGCAAAGACAAATACAGGCACAGGAGCAGAGATATTCTCAAAGGAACTAAACATTTAAGCTTGAGAAAGGATGTCGCATTCTGCATGCAGAAATTTTTCTTATGAAAAAAGATGCCAGCCTGCTGCAAAGACTGGACAACACAACAAAATCTATCCAGACAGCAAAGCAGCGTTGAGACTACCAGAATCATATACAGTAAGGTCAAGGATAGTGATGAGTTGCCGTGAGGCGTTGTCCTAGAGGAAACAAGAAGCTTGTTCTATGCTGGGCTCCTGGTCATAGCAATATTAAAGGGAACACGATGGAAGATGGACTGGCAAAATTGGGACTGAGAAAGGACGAAGGCAAAATGGAAAACACATCGCTACCAATGATTAAACTATTTATAGATACAGTATATGAAAACATGTTCAAGCTAAAGAGCGTCAAACTTGGATATGGAAAAAACAGGGTAATTACTAAAACAGAGCAAATCCTCTGTGAGCACCCTTGTGGGACTGATGATCTCCGCAAGGACTGCATCGTCTAGGATGAAACGATGGAGCATCTGATGTGCCACTGCCCAACTCCGAGAGTAGGACGCCTCAGGAATATAAAAGAAAACAATAACACCTTGAAAACTTGGAGGAAGCGGCAAATGTGGACATCGTGCTAATTTTGAACTTCGTGAAAACCATGGGATGATTTAGAACGAAGAAGAGAAAGGCTGCAGGTTAAGACCGAGGAGACACCTCTTTAAACAAGAGAACACAATGGACCATTTGGCCTCCGAGTAAAAGCAATGCGAAGCAGAAAACTGCGGAGCATACCCCTCGCAACCGGACCTAACCTATACCGGCTGGTACTTTGGTGATGATTCTGGATGTACGTCGATTTATTTTTTCGCATGCCACGAAAATATACTACATTTTGAATTAAAGCTTATGAACTGCTAAGAACATGGCTGCAGAATTGGAAAAGTGGAGCAACTCAGTATCAGGTTTGGCATTCCAACATCTACATTGTGGATTGTGGGATCGTCTGAAAATGGGCGGTTCTTCAAATGCACTAGATCAAAAACCATTTTTCAAAATTGTTTACCAAGAAAATGAACTTGTAGAAATATCCAGAATATCTTATGACACCCCGTATCTCTCTCAATATCTACTTTTGATATAGACCGATTGGCTTCTATCGCAATATTTTCTTGCGAATCTGCTTACGTCCCATTTTTGGTGGGCACTCTGTATAGTCTCTACACAGTTTACTTGAAAATGCCCCGACACCACTTTAGTGTATCTGGATATGTACGTGGGGTAAAAATGAAAAACTCAAAAAATTAATAGTTGTTTTTTTGCCATAGTTCAGTTTGATATTATGATAATGTATCTGGATTCCGGCTTGCGTTTGAGTGGATTCATAATACAATTTTCAACTTCTCTCAAGAATTTGAATGTTCGCTTGATTCTTTTTGAACACAATAAAATATTAATCTGCAGAAAAAGACGTGTATTTGGGTTACTATGTACCATCATACAGTTCGGTGTCTCATACTGTGTAACACTTCTAAAACAACATTTTTTGTTCATAGGAATACTGTATTTTTTTATTTTACCAAAACTATAATTTTGAAAAAATATGACAAAGTCTTGTCCCATTGTGGTCCCCTAAAGGGTGAACCAAAAGTAGATCACAACCATCAACTTTTCATTTTCAAATCGAAACACCCATTTTTCATTTCATTTTTGAATTTTGCGAGTTACTCTGTGTGTAGATAGTTCTAGAACTGTTCGGAACTGCTAAAACTTGGAACTCAAATAAAGCTTGAGTGTATACACGGGTTTTCACTTGAAGCTACGCACGCAAATATCTCGGAAACGGATATAAATATTCATATTTCATGAAACGTGTTCAATGTATGAGGTCAAATAGATACTTTTTCATAGTTTAAAAAGTTCGATGCCTATCGAGACCCAAGCGACGCGACGCGTCGAAAATTTAAATCGATTGTAGGGTTTTTGAAATCACAAGCATGCGAAAGTACTCGTCATTTATAAAAAAAATTGTTATTTACCCGAACTCATTCATCTAACTCATTTCCAAGTGTCGGAATGTGTCGGAAATACAAACAACTTCAAAAGTATTCGACCAACCATGATTTTCCCCATTTGTACAGATAATAAAAATCTGATGGTTACATGAATAAGTACTCAATTCTTTTTCTCGTCTGGGTGCTCGGATTTTTTTTTTGTTGAATAATCATTTTGGCGGTTTTTCAAAGGGGTTTTGGAAAAAAATGGATCACCCCATTCAAAATAGAGGCAAAAATTATACCGATCCTGAAAATACACTACTTATTTATGTGACCAGATTTTTTATATCTTTAGAGATGGGAAAAAACATGAGAGGTCCAAGACTTTTGACGTTGTGTATTTAAATCGGTCTCAGGGACTTTGAAGTTACGCGCATTGGAAAGTTCATGTTATTGAACACAATTACACTGAGTACGCTATTGTGTGATAACCAAGTTATTTTATTTATTATAGAAATAAAGATGTCTTTATGTGGATACAATTACAATAAATTAGGTAGGTAGGTAGGTATTTATAAGACCACAATTTACAACAAAGATGTTGAATAAGTGCTTTCATAATTAGGTACCAACTAAAATATCTGACTTGGTGTTACAAAAGATCTCACAGCTTTTCACGGTGGAAGGACTGCACCGCGAGACTTGATACTATTGACTGGTATTTACTCGAGACTATTTATTCTTCTCCTTTCTGAGTTATACCGGTTTAGAGTGAACATTTATTGATTGAGAATTTTTTTTTAATAAACCAGTTCAGCTCAGAATGATCAAGATTAATGGGCTCGACTAGAAAACAGAGAACTCTGGGTAGACGTCGATTCTTTTAAACTGTGAAAAATAACTACTTAACTCCATTAATTGACTACTTTCTACAGGAGTGAAAGATCTCTATTCGTTTTCGAGATATTGGCGTGAGTTTTAAGTGAAAAACCTTGTATTTCATGAAACACACCCCATACCTATAATCCAACTGTTTTCGAGAAAATGGCATTATAAATACATATAATTTCAGTTACAAAGTTTCAAAGATCAATGTTCTTTTTGTATAATTAAATTGAATTTGATGTCCATTCAGCTTCAGCAACGTGAACGTGAAAAAATATAGATCGAGAACTAAGAGATGGCTCATTGCGCAAGCTACCAGTTGATTCGGAGTGTCCGCACTATCGAGGGTTATGCAATTCAGGAACATTTCCGAATTCATGAAACATATGACTGTTATTATTATTCAGCATATAAATTTGTATCATATCCATTGCTCGATTTATTGAAACATAATCAGGGTGCCTCAGTAAAATAAAAAAAAATGGGAAGAGAAAAGAGAGGAAATTGAGACTTTTGTAAAAAATCATAACTCGAAAACTAAAAGAGATAGCTCCTTGCAAAATCAGTCGATTCAGCATACAAATTTGTAGAAAAATCGGGTTCAAATCAAAAAAGTGAGAAAGCTGACACTTTCGTAAAACAATCATGACTCGAGTACTAAGAGATATATCATCTTGCACTAGCTTTTAGCTGATTCAGCATAAAATGTTCTTTTATATCATTCAAAAAATATATAGGGTGAGGCAGTGAAATTTTTGGGAATATTTGATCAAAATTGGAAAAGTGAATTTACTCACGTTGACACTTCTCCGCCAGTCTGCAACAATAAACTATATCCAAAATACGACTTTCTGTTCAACGTTAATTTAACAGAATTGTCCATATCAAAACTAAAACAATCAACTTTTGGAAAATACACTACAAAGAGTAAAAAGAGAAAAAACAGTTCATTGTTCGTATCCATAGCTTCAGCTTTCGAATGACTCGAAACAAGGGAACGTTATGTGATATTTTAGTTTTCTCTACTGACTCATGTACATTATAATAATTATTTAAATATGATTTTTGATCGTGGTGTGGTGTGTGGTGGGTTGAATATCGAAAATTGTGGCTGGAATATGCAAATAATATTGATGATTAATTCGAAATGAATTATTTATTTGACCATGTTAATCATTGTAAAGTTACTTCGAATTTTAATGCGGGTTGGAAAAAAAGAGTCCTTCAAATCTTGGGCACCACTCTCTAGATTAATATGTTAGGGTCTCACGCTTATAGTGAACTACCTATGCATGTCCCAATTTCATGCAAAATTGGAAAAAAATTGGCTCTCTTTACTGGTTCGGTACTATGTTACGGTGATAGATAAACTGATTGCTTGGCAGTTCAAAAAATTATTGATCAACAACGAATAGCGAACGGTCGCGTCGCGCTTCGATCACAAGCTTGAGATTTTTTTGAACCAATCTTCAATAACTCTAGCACCTCATCCCTTTCTAATAATCTTTCTTTATTCAACAATTTTGATGTGCTAAGTGAAAGTGAAATCGTGACGGAATAGGAAAAATGACAGTTTGCTATATAGACACATGTTCGCAAATGCTTCGTTTTCTGTGATACGGGCACTAACCTGTAATTTTGAAGATCAGTAGATATACGGGGTGTTGAAGTTTCTTGAAAACTGGAGATTTATTGATTGCTCTGAAACCGGTGGAGATATGCAAATGAAATTTAGGTGATTTGAGAGGTAGTTATTAAGCATTTTTTGACATGCAATTAAGAATGTTATCTTCATCAGTGGCGCGCATACGGGTAATGAGCTCAGTGTTTTTTGAGAAAAAAAGAAGTATTTGTTGCACTTATCCACTAACACCCTGTATACCCACATCATCGCACGATACTCAGCGACAAATCGAGCGGGCAAAACTAAAAGCTAGCAATTACGAAATCCTTATCCATAAAATAGGACTAAAAAATGTCAAATCAAGATTTTCAAAGATGATCATGGCAAAAGATAATCAACTTGAGGTACTCCAACATGGTCGAGAACGTATTTCAAAAATTCTGGACAGCAGAGATAATCAAATATCCTTTCTCAAATTGGAACTCAAAACTATCATCACCATCCACACACAGCTGGAATCATCATAAGCAACAACTAATAGATCATCAGACAAAGAAGACAAGCTAGTCCAATGTCAACAATTTCAATTGATGAATTTGTCGTGCCAAATCAGAGAATTAAGTACCATACCTACGTGCCTCCATATCGAACACCGTCAATAACGTTGAATTCAAATCCAGGGCCATTCCTTGCCCTCAATCCTTCAAAAACTGGAAGACCTTGATATTCACGTCATTGAAGAAAGAACCAGAAAATCAACATATTATTATTACTTCAGGAATTAAAATTTTCCAAGCTGATGACTATCACCACCAAGAGTGGGTGAAATTCTTCAAGTTATCAATTCAAATTTTACACAAAATTGATTAAATCTTAGAGGAAGGCAAGTCTTATCATCAGTGGATTTGAAGACACAACCAACATCAATGACGTCCGGAAAGAACTCCAAAATCAATCCTACAGATCAGACAAGATCCACTGGCTTCACTCTGGCCCACTAAAAAAAAAACAGCGTGATCTGGATTCTCATCTACTAATCGCAAGCTGAAGATCTTGAGAAACAATCGACACTACTCCAACACCAAATTCAAATCGAGGGACAACGGAATCTCAACCATGGTATCCCACAATGCCAAGACTGTTTGGACTATGGACATACTTCCAAAGCTTACCGAAACCTCACAGCATGCAATAAATGTGCGGAGAATCATCATTATCAAGATTGTGTCAAACCCAGATAACTACCTCTACTGTACAGGGTGATTCATTTTCAGAGTCAGGGTGCCAGTTCTCGTAAACTATTCATCGTAGAGGCTTGCGGCAAAAAAAATTATTACTAAAACGGCCAAGAGAAAAACCTGGAAAATATTTTCAAGTTTCTGAAATGGTCGCTAGGGGGCGTAACAACCAACACCAAGTAGAAAAATATGATTTTTATGGAATTTTGTCCAATGAAAATATATATATCAGCTAATTTTCGGATTAACTGACTATTTACCTACACTTTTTGTCCAAAATGTTTTTTTTCTATCTATCATAATAAAGTGGTGGGGGAAGTTCAATTGTTTAATTAAACAAACGGAGATTTCTACCGTTTCGCTTGACCGATTTAAACGAGGTTGGGCTCATATGAAAGAGCATGATCTGCACTTCAACAAACTTTTCTGTTTTTGAATTTTTGACCTTCGCCGTTGCCGCTAGATGACGTTAACTGAAATGGTAGCATGTTTTTGCGTTTTTTACAAAAAAATCAAATGAAATGGTATATTCATTTTTATATATATTTAAAAAAAAACAATAAAATTAATGATTTTTTCTTGTTTTTTTTTATTTTTTTTTTGTTTTTTTAAATTTTTTTGATAGGAAAATGTTTCCCCTTTTAAAATATATAAAAAATGAATAAACCATTACATTTGATTTTTTTGGAAAAAACGCATGAACATGCTACCATTTCAGTTAACGCCATCTAGCGCCGACGGCGAAGGTCAAAAATTCAAAACCAAAAAAGTTTTTTGAAGTGCAGATCATGCTCTTTCATATGAGCCCAAGCTCGTTTGAATCAAGCGAGAAATCTTCGTTTGTTTAATAAAACAATTGAACTTTTCCCACCACTTTATTATGATAGATACGAAAAAACGTTTTTGGACAAAAAGTGTAGGTAAATAGTCAGTTAATCCGAAAATGAGCTCATCGATATATTTTCATTGGACAAAATCCCATAAAAATCATATTTTTCTACTTGGTGTTGGTTGTTACGCCCCCTAGCGACCATTTCAGAAACTTGAAAATATTTTCCAGGTTTTTCTCTTGGCCGTTTTAGTACTAAAATTTTTTGCCGCAAGCCTCTACGATAAATAGTTCACGAGAACTGGCACCCTGACTCTGAAAATGAATCACCCTGTACATTAACTGTGGCGGCCCACACTTGGCAAACTGGACCGGCTGCTCTCATAATGCAAATCCGATAAACTTCAACCATAACCAATGTCAACAACACCGGCACCAACATCATCAACATTCAGCACCCCGAATCAGGTATCAGCGCCTCCATCTTTATCAACATGCAACATCTCAGGACAAAGAACATTTTTTTAATTTCATAATGAAAAAATTCAACCACAAAGAAACAGATCTTAACACTATCAAAAACTTTCAAAACTTAAACCATCCGTTAACCATATCCTAATCCAGAAGTGCAAATACTCATTTCAGGACCACCGCTTGCCGGCTGACTTTCTGCATATCAAAAATGAGTGAATTTATTCACGTCACCCTTTTTTGCGGCGTTGGAGCATAGTATAATAAACAACAAGTAGCGACAACTCCATATACCTAAAGGTGCTCAAATTTCGTCTGTCTCAAGGACAGAAATTCGCCTCATTTATACACTGCTAACCTTGTGAAATGTAAAATAAAACCATACTGTAGCCGATTCCATGACTTCAATGATACTGATACGTAGGTGAATTATCAATCAAGCTATACAATACGATTACCCACTATGCAGTATGTGAAAAGATTTATGCGAAGTTTCAAAGTCTTGATTTAGAAAACAGTTTAACATTCCAAAATGTTAGCAGGGTATAAATGAGGCGAATTTCTGTCATTGAGACAGAACGAAATTTGACCACAGATATATGGAGCTGTCGCTACTTGTTGTTTATGTTGTTTATTATACTATGGTTGGAGGTCCGCTAAAAATTGGCCTCCACCATTGTCAGGATCAATGTAATGTTCTCGCTACAAGGAAAAAAGTGCTCGCGAGGCACCACACCCCTTCACAGCTCAATGAAAAAGTTCACAAAAATGACGACAGTTTTGTAGATTACTTCAAGTTGCGTTAAGAGATGCGCGCAACGTATTCCGTTTGTTGTCTCAAGATTATTCCGCGCTTGAAAAAATTTCCGAAACAGAAAATCATATCCGATATGCAATTAGTGCAAATAAGAACATCACAATTTGAATTTCAAGTCAGTTAAAAATTCGTTAAAACGGAGAGCAGAACGGCTGAAAGACTATCCAATTAAAAAAATTTCCATTGCAAATGTATTCTTTTGGAATAATCCGGGGAAAAAGGGTTATGCTCGGGGCATCGGAGAATTGAGTCGTTAGTGCTCAGCTGAGAGAGAATTTTTCTCTTTTCGCTTCAAATAGGCGGAATATTAACGGCTTTTTAATCTGCTAATTAGGCACGAGTGCGATGTTTATACGCTAATGTCTTCATTGCTGATGTGTATTTTTATGCTGCTGTAACAATTTGCTCAAATTGGTTTTTGATAATTTTAAAATCTTTTTTCATTGGCCATTTTATAATGGGTAGAGCTTGAAATTATTAGCGACGGGTTCATGAATAACCTCTTTTAGATCACAACATTTTAATGTCTGATAATTTTTCTTGAAGCATAAGTCTATAGACACACAGCGCCACAGATGAATCAACACAGAGAGCGAATTTTGTCAATTTTTTCGGACTCCAAAAATTGACACTAAAAATAGATACTTGATAAATTTTTTGAAAATATCTTCCAAAAGGTGCATCGTTGCTTAAAAATAGAATTAAGATCTATTGTGGTGGAAAAAACTCTAGAAAAAACGTCTCTGGACATTTTTTCATGAATGCGACTATTCCCGACATATACCTACAGCCAAGTTAATAGGAAAAATATCAAGATTAGGACATAATCATAGCATACACGTTTGAAAATAATCGAATTGTGAGGGGAAACTGCACTAACTTGAGGAAAATCACATTTTTACAACTATTTATTTCAATCGAACACATTGAAAAATCACGACATTACCCCGAAAAATGATTTCCCTTGACCGTCTGAGCTGATGTCTTCTAGAAAAACCTGAAGGTTGTTGCCTATTATACATAATATGGAATATCATCAATCAAATGAATATGATGTTGCCGAAATGAAATTAAAAGCTATAGAAATAGGCGTGACAACATTTTTATAAGGGGGACTGATAGACTTTCTGCTTTGGAAAATGAATAATTCTCAATGACTACAAAAACAATTGTGCTCTAAGAATCTTATATTATTGAAGATGCAAACAGAAGGAAATTTAAAAGAAACAAACAAGTTAGTAGTTGAACCTTTTTCATAAAAAAATAACGTTGATTATGAAAAAGACAATGGACCTGATCTAAGTTGTCAGTTAAATGTGAAAATTCAAAAAGACCAAGCCTGGTACACTCTAGACCATTTCATCTTGACAATGCTTGATTGCTTGCGCTATGCCAGCGCCACGCGCCGGTTAATCATTCTGTAATAAAAAAAAATCATGCACCAACCTACGACGGCTGACTCTTCTGCTACTGGTGATGAATTACGAATCGAGTTGCTTTGCCGCTGCGCATGGGCATAATAAAAAATGGCATTGTAAGAATGCAAAGCATAAAGAGCTAGGCTGGGAACAGTTTCAGTCCGACACCCTTTCCATCTTTGAACATAACCAATCGTATTTCTCATCCGATCAATATCAATCATTAAGTAACAGAAAAACTGTATCCGCAATACACCAGCCAGCTTGTAATATTAATATTGCGCATGAGTAAATGTTATGTATATGTTTGAATGAGGATTCAAAGTTAAAGAAATAAGGCAGCAACGTGACGGTCCAGCATGACACACTCTGTTTTTGTATTTCTTCTGAAAAGATCTTGTCCTATCTCCGGTCAATTATTCAGTAACCAGAAAAACTTTAACACCAGCCGTCTGAGCTCCTTCATTTGTAAAAGTTAATTTTCAGATGGCGCCAATCACTGAATTCCATGAGTCCATGAATATAATTTTGAAAAATATCTAGGTCTGTCCACAAACTTCAATTTTTTGAAAATGGTAGATATATGTGTAACATAAATCCCTATAAAGTTCGAAAAACAATAGTCATGCGTAATTCTTTAAACAAATTTGCCAAAACGCGCAGAGGCTAGAAAAATGGTGTGACGTCACCTACGCGCTTATTCACTGTAGTCATAGGTAACGTACTGTAGCCATAGATATAGATAGATGAAATATGACTAGTCCGGTTCTCCAAGATAATAATATTATGGTTGTAAGAAACTGGTGTGTTGTGCCCGAGTGCACAAACCGAGAAGTATGGACACTAATGAAAATTTTTGTGAGTACCCAATGCAAACAGCGAGAAGAAAATCATGGTTTGCGGCAGTGAGACGGAATTTTGCCAACGTTTAAAAGCCAATGAAGGAAAACACATTGTCAACAACTTCATATATCACAAACTACGTCACGGCAAATAATGTGAATCTCCTTTCTGGAAAACGTCTTCCATATTTGCGGAGAATGAATAAACTTTTCTAATAATTAATGGCAATGCTCTATAATACTGTTGAACATCGAGATAGAATCATAAGAGTCCCTAACGAACATTCAAACAGTGATAGAAAAATGGGATCGGTGGGTGGAGCTTAGATTAGCTGCAATATGGCGGCATAGACAAGGGCGAACTGGCTTACAGATGGAAATACTCCAGAATTTTTACTCCAGATTCAAACTAACTGAACTCATTTGGACATGTCTTTTCCTGCAAATTATGAGAAATAGTCATTTTTGTTCATCTCATTGTTACCGCAGCTTTAAATTCCCTTATTTTATGGAGACTAAAGGATCCATTGAAATAAGTCATATCTTTCTTCTTATTTTGAAAACACAGTTATTATAAATAATGTCTCCATATATTTTGACAATAATTGTCTTTGATTTAACATTGAATATAACATGAAAAAGAAATTTTACTGGAAAAGTATTGAATGAGCTGGGGTACAGAATCACCCCAGTTAGTACTTCACGGGCTATTGATTAGGTCAGTATTACGAAGGTTAAAGGAACCACTCTCTAGAAATCAATAAAAGATGAGAATACCGGTGAATGTCATCGAATAGAAGATTTCTTTGGTAAATAATGTATGTAGTTATTCTTGATTCAGATGACTAAAATGCCACCACGTTGTATACCAGTTTATATCAGAACCCTCATAACACAATGACATAACGTTTAAAAAACATACAATTCAGGTACCAATTAAGTCCGAACGTCATGGACTGGGATAATACGTTCTCCAAACGTTTTTTTCGGATGTTTCAGGAACATTCGTTAAAAATGTACATAGAACGTTTTAGATGAACTGGTTTGAGCAAATAATGGAATGTTCAGATTGAGGTAGTAATTTTCCAAGACTGATTGACTTTTATCAATATTCTGATCGTTTTTAGATTTTTTGTACATTGAATAGACGCATGCTCGATTAAATGAAGCGCTGCTTTCAGATTATGCAACTACGCATGCGTGTCGTGTGTCGAAACAGTTAAACCTGTTTATTGTGTGAATTGATGCTAACAGTGAATTATGAGCAATAGTGGGATTGCAAAGTCTTTAATAAAAAAGAGGCGACGTACGCTCAATGTCGCTTTTAATTAACACATGCGTCAATTAACGTGAAAAGTGGAAAACATGGAAACTCGCAATACTAGCCATTGCCTCGCATTGCGCGGCATGCATCCATACCCATCTATGGTGGTGTCACAAATGTCATAATTCATGCGAAACAAATGGACAGTTGGCGTTTGGTTTCGCGTCAACTCTTGTTATTATTCGTATTGGTGTTTTTAGTCGTGTTTTTCCTAGTTTCAACATTCTTAGTGATATTTGTGAAAATAATTAGATTGTGTTTGTGTTCTTTTGAAGTGTGACTTGACTTGAAAAGGTGATAATTGACATGAGTACCAGTGCTCTTGAAAGAAAAGTATCAGATGAGCATTCTCGATAATACAAAAGACTTTGAATCAGCCTCTGATAGCGAAAACAATAGATATTCCTTCTCTACCAGTGCCCCTCCTTCTTGTTCTCAAAATCTCACAGAAATCTTCAATTCTGAATTAGGTCTGTTCGTAGAACAATCACAAATCGATCAGCGCTTTATTGATTGGTCAAAATAATCAGAAATAGTTTGCAAACTGTAAATGCTGAATGCTGATTCTCAATCACTGGTTTGGGATTGTTCTACGAACAGACCTATAGTCAACCCGCTGATGTTTTGTGATACAGGATACAGTTTCCGATTCATGCTTAGATTCAGGATCCAGATAAAAAAGGAGGAAATCTAACGGTGCCGACATTGCTACCAATATATCACATCATTCATTTATTTTTTTCATTTCATCACAGAAGCTGCATCAAAGATCAGAAAGGAACAGAATCTGCTATTGGGTCTTGGCTAAAACGTGGTAAAGCAAAAAGCAAATGAGCTTGCGAATAAGAAATGGATACATACTTTCTTCTTTTGACTCTTCAGAATTGATGTTTTCATCGGTTCCTTATTGTAAACCAAAAAGCTCAATTATTATTTATGTTTAGTTTCTGATCAAAATTCATTTATTATGTAGTTTGATTTCTTCAAAGTTGTATTATCAGAATAATTATAATTATTATATTTGAGTTCTTTTTCAAGCCAAATGTTTAGAGAAATATGCAAGTAAATTTATTTTTCATATGAATGATCTACATTATTTTCAATGTTGCATTTGATTCTAGTTCGCAATTCCTCTGATATATTTTTTTTCATTTACAGAGTTCATCAGCCCACATCATCACAAAGGTGAAAACAATACAATGATATTTTCCAGCATCTCTAATGTTGTGTTAGATTGACCTACAAACAGGAAAAACCTTAGTTTGAAATTATTTTGGGGATGTTTTTCAACATGATTCATCACTTACGGAATATTTAGAGAAAATTCTACAATTCGGGTTTCAAAACGTTCAAAATAAGCTTTGAAAAAAGAGGTTTTTTTGATCGTCTTTCAAAAATTCAAAGTACGTTTTGAGTATGTTCTGGAGAACGTTCAGTACACGTTATTTTTGCCGACAAAGAACTTTCGTTGAACGTTTAGAAAACATTTGCGAACGTCAAGGGCCATGATAGGGAGATATTTTTTTGGATTTTTTTTCTGTGAATTCTTTGATGCATACTTATGCCAAAAACAATTTTTTTAAATTTTTTATCCATATTTATTCTAGAAAACTCAATTAATATATTAATATTTTCTAACGGTTTCATTCAAAATACTCTCAGGGAAACTACGTCACCGACACGTGATCCTGATCAACAAATGAAACGACTGGTGACGCCCCATTCTAAGTTTGTTGCCAGGTTGTTAAATTAGCGTAGCATTTTATTTAGCTCTATAGCGCATCCACCAATGAAATCACTCGTACACCCAAGTCTATTAGGTAAATTGCGAACGAGCTGACAACGCCGCATCATGTGGGTAACCTGACCTTGTTTTTATTGTTTACATACATCCGTGATTTGGGATTTGGGTACTGTTACTTTGTCACTGTTATTATTTATTGTTCCTAAACATATTTCAATACACACACAAATAATGGAATGTCCATTTCCACCTGTCTAAGTTCTCCATCGAGTGCTTCAAAAATTTGGAGACGAAAAAGCCATTTGAAAAGCCTCGATTCCGTGAAATATCCTGGAAAGCACTTTGTGTAGTATACAGGTGCAAATAGACTTTTCTTATGTTAAAATATTGTAGCCTCATCCTTTCTGAACATTTTGCTGTTTGAGGTGACTTAATAAGTGTTTTTTCGAAGAAGTTACGAAGTTTTGTATTCGAGTATGTTTATGAATTTTGGACAATAAAAGACAATAATGAGTGTTTCCCTTTTATTGTAACGCAATATATAAACTGTTTCACTGGTATATGAGAGCATGAAACCCGGAAGCCACTGATAAGAATGATGGCACAAAGCACTTTTTCACAGATTCAGAAACACAAGCTTTTCCTTTTTTTCAATGAATGAGAGCTTCACCGGATATACATATATGAGGACTTTTGATTGGGTTTTAACGTATAAAAAAATAAAAACTTTGCAGTTCTTGAGAAGCAAACTTGAAGCAAACAGCAAAACAAAACAAAATTTGAGGTTAGGTCAGGAGTAGAAGGAGACGGCGCTGTGTTGGTGTTGGCACATTCACACAGAAATCACATGAGATAATGCTTGTTAACCAAATATCATATGATTAAGCGAGTGATTTAGTCTTGAATAAATAAAAAAAATTGGCTCAAACTTGAATAAATGAATAGTTGATCAATTTGATTACTCGGAATATTCGATAGAAAATGTTTGATTTGTTTCTATATAACCCCACTCATCTATTTTCCGGAGTGAAACGTAAACTGTGGCAAACGCGCAGAATGCACGCTAAGTCGGAAAAGGTTGTCTCTGTTTAATCGAGAAAGATGGAAAAGCTGGGGATAGTACGTCAGAGCCAGCCATTGAAATTGGTTCCAAGTTTCTATCAAAATTTCAAACAGCTCTAGTGAATTGACAAATTCACCAAATGACTGGAAACTCTCACAGAGTACTGTTTGAGCAATTCTGAAAAACATGTTTATATATTTTTGTTAACTTTCGAATTCATGAAACCTCCCTATTCTTGAGCAGGAAACGAGTAACAATTTAGGTGAACGATCACAGATCAATCAAAAACTGTATTTCGATACTGCACTATCATCACTTCTGTCAAGAGAACGTTCATTCTCCTGAAATACAAGAATTAGCGTCCAGAACGTTTTTAGTTCGTTCCCAAGGACCTAAGAAGACGATTTAGTGTCGTATTCTCCATTTTCTCTGTTAAGCTAAGCTTAGGTGAGCCCGCTTAAACCCTAAGCTTAGCTTGAACTTTGACGGTATGTACGGTTCAATAGTAAACTCAGCTTAGTTCAGCGGTACAAAAGCTTGGCAACGTTGTCATCTTATGTCAAAATTGTCTTTTTCCTAAGTCTGTTTGTTTGTTTACTGTTTAGTGGTTTAGTTTACCTTTTTCTTTTCTCATCGAGTATAACGTGAAAGTGTGTAATTCGATCAAAATGAGTGAAAAAACAAGAAACCCAAACTTTACCGCTACAGAAAAGCTCCATCTTTAAAGAATTGTAGCAGATAATATGCATTCATCAACTAAGACAAAAACCCGATAGGGCTTCCATTAAGAAGAAAGAAACTGCCTGGCACTGTATTGCCGAAGACTTCAATGGTAGCTCAACTGGAATCACAAGAGATATGATTTCTTTGAAAAAATATTACGAAAACCAGAAAAAAGAGCTTCGGAAGAGCTTGGCAAATAAGAAAAGAGAAGCTGACCTAACAGGAATAGGTGGGGGTCCGCTTCCTAAAAAAATCTAAACGGATGATACAGATGAAATTTTAATGTCCATCAACAGAAAAATATTGGTGGGCTTTAAGAATAAATCTAATGATGATGCAGATGCAGATATTCAAAATCAGGACCACGATAAAAGTTCCGAGATGGAATTCTATATATTAGGTATACGAAGGTATATACGGAGGTATATCGAAAGCGTGAGTAGGTACATGTTCTTCGTACAAATCGTTATCGAATTCTTAAGCTTTTTCTATGAGCTCCAGTACATATGATGTTGTACGCTTCGTCAGTCTAAATCTCGGTCTAAATCTTCCATAAAAAGATATATCATCCATTATCCTCAAAATAGTTGGGCCATCTAAAAATCCATCGTGGATATCCAAAATCAATTACATACAAGATGTCATTATCATATTGCAGCATAATTTCATCTTCTATTTTTATCATTATTATAATTACTGGTTTGAAGCGGTTAGAAGCTTTTCACTTCTTGAAAAATCAGCAGACTTGAATATTTATAAAACAAAAAAACATGCGTTATGATATTCTTAAGCCCGGCTTTACGTATTAAGCCTCTGAATTTCTCAGCTTAACTTTAAGCGGGCTTGAAAGAGTTTCAGGTTACGGAGCATAGGAAATCGCAGGGTTAAGTTAGCTTAAGCCTTAAGCTTCGCTTATCGGTATACGGGGAATACGGCCCTTTAAAACGTTTATAGTACGTGCCTGCGTCATAAGAGTATGATAGTACAGTACATACACTTATTGACTTTTCAGTTGATAATTTTCAAAATACTACTAGTTGTTATATCTGATGAGTATAGTCACTGGCTACAATTATGTCAGCTCTAACGAATAATCATTGAAGTGACTTTCTACGGATAAGTACCTTCAAATGACGAGTTGAGGCAGAGTAGTGAAGGGGGTGGCAAAAAAACAAAAGTCGATGAAAGCGCTGTGTTATCAAACGAGTCTGATGATACTGCGATACATGTTTGATGATGTCGTATTCCAAAAATGAGCATTATTATTATTTATTTTTAATACAAAAATATTTCAGTGATTTTAAATATTATAAACTAGCTGTTAAACATTCATATAATGTGACTAAACATTTAGAAATCTCAAGAATATAAATATTCCAGTGAACTTGACAAAAATTTCATATCCCGGTTCTGTATTATGCTATACTAACCTATGAAATGTGATTCCAGTCATTTTTTTCTTATCGATAGCGTCTCTACTCGCACAACTTTCAGGGCACATGAAACCATAATTGAGAAATGTAACCACACACAAAACTCACAAAATAATCCTCACACACAGCTAAAACTGAGAAAACCCGTTCTACAATTGTGAACAAACACTTTGACAAAACGATCGCGGTAAAATGGTGAAAGTGATACCCTTGTACTCACGTGATGTCGTCTCCACCCCTTTCTACCTCTATGTTGTCCAACTAAAAATACATGCAAACTTTGATATTGTTATGACGTCTAACGTCACAATAATTGAATATGGTACTTATATTCCTTGCAGGAGGTATCTGACGTCACAGTGCGTTTTGTTCGCTGAACCAAAGCTCTCAAGTTCGACGGCTGCTTTTGTAGTAAGGATTGATTTTATTTTGAGCACACTTCAAATATAGTCATTATCATATGAAAATATTCTTTTCAGAATACTTTTAATGTATATTAATTTTTTTGTGGACAGATCTATTCTTGACGCCAACGTGAAACGATTTTCCATAAAAACTTTTTAAACTATATCTTTGTAATGACGAGACAGAACACTGGACAATGTCCAATAAAGTGACATGGACACTGGAAACGGACATTAGAGATGTAATAAGGCGGCGCAGATAAAAATAATGGCAATACAAGCATTATTTGAACCGGAAATTGGGGCAGATGTTGTTTATGATGGATGGCTTTGGAAAAACGAAGAACCCGTTTATCGCGCGAAATTCAGCAAAATAATTCGTGAAGTCCCAAATTGTTGGAGAGTTTTAGGAGTTGAAAATGTCGTTTGTCTTGTCATATTATATCCAGCAAGAGCTCTTATGCTGGCTGCATTGAATGAGATGCCCCTGTAAAAAGTTCATAAGCAGCTACAACGTTTCCAGTATCGACAACGTTTTCCTGCAAGATAATATTTCGATGCCATGATTTCAGGTGTATTAGGTGAAGCTGATACTTTGTCCAACACCCTAAAAATGAAGACGTTTAGATTCTCGGAAAAGTGAAAGTTCCTAATATTGTTGTCGGACAATGTTGAACTGATGCATATTATGACTACACCTAGTAAGAATTCCTGCAAGTATCAGCTTTGCTGGATATCACTTTACCTGAAATCATGACATCGAAATATTTTCCCAGGTGGCGAAGAAAAACCTCTCACGGACAATGTTTTTTCACGTGGAGAGGTTGTTTTGAACCCCCCACAGACTCTAGAGCATGTTGGGCTCGTCACGAGCCCAACATGCTCGCGATGACCATATACGTTTGAACATGTTTGTGTTGGTCTCGTGTTGGTGGGTGTCATGGAGCCGAGCGTCAAACCAAGCATTCCAACCGCCAACTAGGCTTGAAAAACCCACACACTCTCCAGCATGTTGGTTCGAGTCTACTTGAAACTCGTGCTTGCCCAACATGCTCGAGCGTCTGAGGGGGGTTTTACTATGCACGAACTTACAGCTTGATGATGATCATTTTGTTTCACGCTGTATTAAGGACTATAGGGTTGTTTGTCTCGTCAATAATGTAAGGCGCTTGCGTTCTTACCAGAGCAACTGACAAGTAGTGCCACGTTCCCGAGCGTGTCTCCTTGTCTAGCTGACAGACAGAGCATAACGTCTTTTGTGCAATGTGAACGCGAAGGAGATGTCAAAAATATAACTTTTGCTTATGCTGAAATGAAGGTTCTTGACCTTTAGTTTAAGTTCACGTACTCACGTTTTAGTTGTGTATCACTGAATCAACAAATATTATTATGTTACTCTTCAATCAAAACTCACTGAAACTTGGCACTGACACTGACAGTAGTTTGGAGGTTACTCTCAAGAATAATTTTTGACAATTTGACATTTTCAGCCACCGATAAGCAACCCTATACGACACACCGAATCTTCTCATGTTATTGTTTTTTCCATAATTTGAGAGTTTTTGATCAGCCTTTATTATGTTTTTCAAAATTGGAAAATTTATGTGAAGTGGTTAATGATTTTTCGACGTTTCCATTATTTGTTAAATCACGATGAACTGTATAATTGTTTTTATAATAATTTTAAGTCAAAGCCAGCCGTTTATCATTTTTCCATAAAATAAAAAGTCATGAACAGTCGTTTATCTATTTTTCATTATAAGTTGACATTCTTTGATCAACCTACAGTTTTTCATTATTCCTTTATATTCCATAATTTGAAAAATCATCATCAGCTGTTTATATTTTTTCCACAATGTGAATCATGAGTTTTTGTTCTGTTTATTTTGTTGGTTATTCAGCAAGACCTTTTGATATGATGACCCTTTCGAATAAAATTCTCTTGTAAACAGTCTATTTATTAACAGTTACACCTTTCGGAAAACTATATCATCCAAAATTTCATCATACTCATCCTTGTCATACTCTTTCTGCCAGGCTCGATAAGAAGGGGGGCAGACGGGACTAATTCCCAGGGCCCGTGAAGTCATGGGGCCCGGTTTAATTGAACAAAAAATGAATACTTTATCTAAAAAGAAGCGCACATGGTACCTAAGTAGTTCAAAGCGACATTATTCATCACGCGAGATTGAGGTGGCACCATCCGACGAAGTTATGTTGTCCTATTTTAGTGTTGGATTAGAAATGAAATCATATGGATCGTTGATGGTGATCTCATCCGAGAGCAGTTCGTTGAATCATTATTTCTGATGTATTATATGATTTTACTTTATAGTAATTTGATTATTTTTCAAATGTTATTTTAATAAGTAAGCAGCACTGCTGCAAATAATTAACGCATCACCTCTAATTTTCACATAAGAATATGTGTAAATATGTCCCAGGGTTAATCTTACTATGTAAAAAAAAATATCAAGCTGTACAAGAAATGAGAACATTAAAATAGAAGAAGGCTTTGAGGTTTTGACAATAATGAGCTCTATTCTCATTACGAAATTCTACAGTGTGTCAGATTTTCAGAACAATAGTATTCCTATACTGCACACGAAGTGAAATGCGAATATAAATATCTTAACATTTAGAACATTCTGCAGAACTTTGTGACAAGATAAAAAAAAATATTTTGAAATTAGGGTTGTTTTTTTTATTGTTCTATTCTTTGTTTAGCTTGATAGCTTCGTTTTTAAAAGAGATATCATGGAGAAGAAGCATTTTTAAGATGAATTCACTTCACTCATTCTATAATATAGGTAGCCAAACCACCTGTACTTCAGTTATTTCTATTTTGAGTGGTCATCTAGGTCGGAGGGGAGGGGGTGAAGGAGCCGGAAATACTGAAAAGTCCCAGGGCCTGTCTCGTCTTTTGGCTGTCCTGCTTCCCGCAAGCATCTGGTATCAGGCAATGAACAGTTAATTCACCTATACTTACAATACCCTGATTCATCTCCCGCTTCAACAGATCCTTGTATTCCCTGTTGAAAAAGTCGCACTGAAATACAAAACATCAAGAACGGTTTGTCCATAAACCAGCAATACCTTATAGAGGGCACCGGCAATCAAAATCAAAACAAAAAATCCAAGAGCAGGGCCCACAATAAACACCCATAAAGGAAACATGCTTGGCTTATTGACAAACATCAAAAACAAACTGGACACTGTACGTTTGTTGCTCATCATCGCAGTTGGCACGAAAGCCACCAGCCACCATGTCCTTCACTGTCAAGTCTGTTCTGTATTTTGCCGCTAAAAATAAATTATAATCAAATTTACAAACAAATGGAGCACACCTAGTAACTTGGTCCGCACCAAAACCTTTATTCTGAAGTAGGCCAGCTCCTCATGGCGCAAGTACGGCCCTGAGAAGCTATACTTCATAACCCGCCCTGTTTCAGAAACATCCACTACAACGGTCCTATTGAGCGGTATTTTCAAACTAGTCAAATCAACGTCACTTTCCTCAATGCCCAAGCCCTCACTGTGTGTAGGTAGCAGTAATCTGGTCGCCTACCACACTTCCCTTGACAAAACTTATTTAAATTCAATTTTTATTGAACAAGGTTTTACCTCAATTTGCTCAACCTCAAAGATTTTGCTGTCTTGACCCATCAGAAAAAGCAGTAGAATGGTCAACTCAATTTTGAGTGGGGACACTCCGTGCTCTCCCATTGTGATTTTCAAGTTAAAATGTTGGTCGGTTATATTTTCTACTAGTTCAATTTGCGTAGTTTCTGGAAAAGATTCCCTGAAAAATCCCAAATAATATATTCATTTTGAACGTGTACAAGTGGATGTATGAGGTACTGTCCAAGAGCACGGGTATTTCAATGGAATCCTTGTTGGTGGAGTTGCTGAGCTGTTTTTCCGCACTGACCAATTCTGCGTTGATTTTTATTGTTTTAATGTCTGGATCAAAGTCGTCTTCGATGTAAAAGGAGAATTGAGTCTGAGAAAATGAATTTTATGAAGGTCAAAACTGACAAATATAAATAGTTAAGAGCCTGGCCAATTTTTATAACTTTGCTGTCTAACCGATTCTTCATGAGAGCATAATATACGATCTTTGGATGCGAATTTTTTTGATTTTTTACATAATCAAGACTCAAAATTATGACACATTCGCGTGAAAAAAATTGATTATTATAATCTGCTACAGTGCGTTTTTTTGAGACGGAAGACGGAACATAGGGATTCCCATGTTAAAATGTCCACAGTTCACTTCGCCAAAATGACATCTGTAATTTAAGGTTCACATTCAATTTGTCTTCGAATTATAAACTATCAAAGTTTTGCTTGACAAACGAGAATCAGACGCTACCATCTACTTTGAATTTGTGTTCAAAGTCACGCTTACGTCAAACTCAATGTGGATGGTAACTTATTATTTCCGTTTGCCAAGCGGAAACTTGACAGTTCCACTTCGAAATGAAATTCAATGTAAACCAAGCATAACTATAATAATAATAATAATATTCGTTTATTTAGCATCAAGCTATATACAAAAACTGTTTAGAAATAGTTTGTTGTACAAAAATATAATATATTTATAAAATAAATTGAATAGACCATATAGTTATTAAAACATTATACATATAAAAAAAGGGACTTATCACTGAAAATCACGATAACATGGAGGCAGGTAGAAGGGCGAACTACAAATTGTTTATCACATAATTTCGGAGCAGTCTTTTGAATTGGGGCAATTGATCACAGTGTTTCAATTCATTTGGTAGGTAATTGAAGTCATATAGGCCTTTGAACAGGATAGAACCAGAAGCCTGTTTCGTACTACATTTGTTTTCCAAAATAAAATCATTTTTATTTCTTGTTTCATATTGGTGTACATCACTGAACAATTTGACTCTATCACAGACATAAGATGGTACCAGACCATTTTTGATCTTAAAGATAAATACAAAAACACTATAATTAACTCTTTGTTTCACAGATAATATATCTAGAACATTCAACATAGATTTCACAGGAGTATAACGACTACATCTTAGAATACATCGCATTGCCCTGTTCTGAATAATTTGCAATTCATTTAGAACATGTTTAGGCATATTGTAGAACAAACTGTTACAGTACTCAAGATGAGGGGAAGCAATACTATTATACAATAAAATTCTTGTCTGTGGTGACAAATGTTTTCCTGCTCTTATTATAAAATTGACCTTTTTAGAAAACTTACGAGTTATGTAGTTCGCATGAGTACGGAAAGACAGATTGCAATCCAAAATTACACCCAAATATTTTATCTCATTAACATGATCTAACTTACAATTGGAGATACATACATTGAGTGCGCTTAAATCAAGGCGTGATAACAAATGTTTCTTGGCAAACAGACAAACCTTTGATTTACCGACATTTATACTCAGACTATTAACACATAACCATGTATAGATTGCATCCAAATCACTATTCATCTGAGTTTGAATTTTCTCCAAATCCTTCCCAACAACGTAAAGCATCGTATCATCTGCGAACATTTTGATTTTTGACTGGTGCACCACATTAACAATGTCGTTAATATATATTAGAAACAAGAGTGGTCCTAAAACTGTTCCTTGGGGTACTCCATTCCTTACTGGTAAGGTTCTAGATGTTGATTGCTTGAATCTCACAACCTGAGTTCGATTGTTCAGGTAAGATTGGAACCATGACAGAACTTCATTCCTTAAACCGATCTTCTCCAATTTTTGAACTAGTACTTTTCTACTGATGGTTTCGAAGGCTCGTCTAAAATCTAGAAATACTGCCATTATATAATTGCCTCCATCAATTTGTTTCACGAATTCGTCACATATATCAACCATCACAGTCTCACAGGAATGACCTTTTCGGAAACCGGACTGGTTACCAACCAAAATAGAGTTTTCATTACAAAATTCCTGCAGTTGTTCTTTCACAGCACTTTCCAGAATCTTCTCATATACAGGTACACTATTAATCGGTCTAAATTCTTCGCATTTGTTGGTATTTGGTACTTTCGGCACAGGCGTCACCGTTGAACACTTCCAAGTTTGAGGAAATATTCCAGAAGACAGAGAAGCATTCACAGTATCTAACATCCTGTTCCCAGCCACCCTGAAAACGTCTTTGAAAATGTTTGTAGAAATTCCCGATTCACCACCACCCACTGTTTTTAATTCGCGTACATAACGTTTTAGCTCTTCCATAGATAACTTTTTGAATTTGCAAAATGTATTTGAGGCGCTCTTTACTGTTTGGAGAACATTTAGACTGGACGTTGAAGAGTTATGTATACTGGATACGATGACTTCCACACTGTCGATAAAAAACTGGTTAAATTTATTAGCTATATCAAGTTCTTCTATCACGGGTTTGTCATCAAAGATAATTTCATCCGAGATGGTATTGCTTTTGTCCGGTAATAGTTTTTTCAAGTTCTTCCACAATTCCTGAGAATTCGATCTATGATTGTCGATTACTTGATTGAAATAACTATCCTTCCCAATTTTGATTCTGTTGACAATATCATTTCTAAGCCTTTTGTACTGGTTCCAAACTGCATCATTTTTTTCTCTCACTGATCTTACATACAATTTGTCTCTTTCTTCCATCATTAATTTGATTTCTTCAGTAATCCACTTTTGTCCATATACTTCATACTATCATGCGTTAGATAAATATGAGGTTTGTTCTAGCATTAAATTGTTGACGGTTTGAAACTAATTTTGGGGATTGTCTTACTGCGCATGTTGATCCTGGGATCGGGAAGCAAACGGTTTGGGATTTTTATTCGCTAGAACAGCTCTAAAAATGTATCATCTGATGAATCAGAAGCAAAGCTCCGGTTTGACTCATCTGAATTTGAAGTTGAAGACATTTTTGGCCCCTCAAACCATGAAACATAATTATTGAACCAAGTATTTTCTGAACATTGAAAAAACTATCCTTCCTCTGTTTCAAACATGAATAGTTCAATTATTCACAAAACTTGATTAAAAGCAATGATTAATTGGTAATACATTTTTCAAATAAACTTAACAGACTATGACCAAAAATTCAAAACAAATCGAATCTTCCGCGCATGTCACTGACTAAAAATCCGCTCGAATTCCTGTGGACTGTTTGACAGTTTCCAACTACCTAGTTTGAAAACTAAAATCATTTACCACTAGAACATCTGACTGACAGACAAAATCCCAGTTTCAAATGGCTAGAAGGCGAACTTTGGTATGCGCATGCTCCGGACGATTCTGTACCATTTGGTATCGTTGCTAGAACAAGGCTAATAATTACAACCTGAGAATGGAGTTATTGGTTGACAGTGGCTTATACAAGGCATGTAAAAAAGTATTATTATTAAAAGAATTTAGACATTTTTTTAATAATTTTTCAAGTGATTCTGTGCTAATTGATGAAAGAACAATCTTTAGACACCATAAATTATCCACGACAAATCGCAGTTCTACTTCTACACATCTGCGTACAGATCCCTTCTAATAACCGAAATGTTATGTCTCCTGTTAACTCTTTAGTAGTAGTAGTAAGATAATATTCCAGCTTGTACACGGGTAGTATAGAAGAACGCTTAAGCGAATACTGCCGCACAATATAACATGATTAAAGTTTTTTATTCATTTATTCATGTATTTATTTAAACAAGACTAAACAAACACAGCTGACGCGATTAATCTGAAACTCAATTTCAAGAACAAAAAATCACTAAATTCGCTAAAATTTTGACACCGGAAAAATATCGAATAACAAGAGCAAGAAACAACAAAAATCATTAACAGTACAAAGAACACACACGACACAAAATGAAAAAAATCGGAAAAACATCTCGTAGGTCAGTTTTTTTAGCTAACAATTTTCTTATCAAAAAACGGTCATGAAAAGTAACTGCTGAAAGTCAGACTTCTGTTTTAACAAGTTTCTAAATTATGATTTATTTTGAATACGAAATATTCCATCTGTGAAAACAGAGATTTAATTTTCAAGGTGATTCTCCTCATAATTTTCTTTCGAAAAAGTCACAATTTCCATCACAATTCCGATGCCAGATTGTCGAAGAAACTCACTGGAGAAAAGATTTGACTTCCATCTTCACTAGTTTCTGGGCTATGAATTTGTATGGACAGAGTATTTTGTTCATGAACAAATACTCTATTTTTCAGGCGAACTTTCTGGAAACTTTCTCACAATCAAAAGATTATTATCCTATCAATTCTGAAGGATAAGTTTTCGAGTTATGGGGTTTTTAATTAACGAACTATTCTTAATTCTGTGATTTCGTTGATAACCTACATGAAAACTCTAGAAGAGAAATCATCATGTAAAATTCAACACAGAAGCAGCAAAATTTTATAAAAAAAAAATTGGAGGAGAATCTTTTTCGAACAGATTGAAAGCTATTGAAAAAACAAAATTAGCAGAAAATTCATCGGAGGATAAGGAGAATCTTGAGCTTCAAAAAATATAATTTCATCATAAACAACTTGCAAATGTGAAACATACAAGAACAAAGATATCAACAGGCACAAGAGATAAAAAAATAAAGATCAAACATTTTCATAAACATCACTTGACTCGTTGGAACAGTTTTCAAATAACAACAGAGATAATAATAATAGAGCTTTATTTATCAAAAAGATACTATTAACAATCTCACTTACACTAGTTACAAAATATATCAATTTGTCTGTTACCTTCACAGCCTGTTTCTGCGCCAAACTATTTGCAATCAAACAGCGGTACTTTTTTTGACTTGCACACACTCTCTTCTCACCAACTCAATTTTATCCGGTACTGTGAACACCACTTCACACTGGTACGCCGCTTCATTAATATTTTTCACCTCCACATCCACAACTAAATTTTTATCTTTGTTCAAAGTAACTTGACCTCTACAACACAAAATATGATTTATTCATATATAAAAAAATTACACATACGTTTGTGCTGACATTTTAACCGACAAATTCGGAGTGCAAAAATTATCATTCCCACAGTTATGGGCGAACGGAATCTGAACTTTGTCTTTTTGCGAACCCTCCGGCTTGATGTGGGGGGTTGTCACGTCAACTGTCACTTCGATTTGCAGGGGGGAAAATATGTCTTTTATTATGTCATTGTAGTCCTGAAAGTTTTGGCCTTCAACGTTGTCAAAGCTTACTATACGTACTTTCAAGACAGCTTCGTATCCTTCACAAGAATGTTTACCAACATCCACAACCATAGATTTCGCTACATTGCGACTGTTGATCCGATAGTCCATGTCGAAATGTATGGAAAAAATCACTTTTTGTACGGGGTTTTGGATGGTTCTGGTCAAGGATTTGATGCACAACTTGGAATATATGGTCTTCGTGGTGTTGGTGATGAATTTGACGGGCGACGTGAGGGTGATTTCATGGTCTATGATGGACTTACTTTTTATGATGAATACTGTGTCGGATTTGTGGGCTCCCACAGCAATATCTAAAAATATATTTCAATAATCAGTCTACAAGTGGTGTGGCTCACCATTGTGTCCATTGCCATCAACATCCCCGCCTCTGGACAGACCCAGACCAAAACCCCAGCAACCTTCTTGAATGAGTTTTTGACTATATTCGTCCTGTTGTCCGTGTATACGGAGCTGATGGCGACAAAGGCTTTGATCAGCAGCTGAAGTTACAAACCACCAACCACTACATACCATTATACCATTTTATAAGACTATATCAGGATATTTTTTATGGAAGCAATTCTTCTGACTTTAGTAACTCAACAAAAGCCTGTTAGGTGACGCAAAGCTGCACTTTTATACAAAAAAGAAAAAGCCCTCTGTTGACGTTAATCGGCATTTCGTTCCTACAGAATACTACAGATTTCTTTTTTAAGGGGGCGAGGTATAACGTCAAAAAAGAAAGCCGCAGAACAACATGATGGTACGTTATTTTTGGGTTCAAACCATCAAGCTGGTAAGGGGTCGGTGCAAATTTTTCAGCTTTTTATGCTATGATGCTATTCTCCGGAATATTTCTTGGAATGCAATATGCTGAAAATCACAAAATATCAAACCCTTTTATTTTTAATGGAAATTAAATGATTTCAGGTAGGTACTAGCCCCAGTTTTGCATAACGTTTTTTTTTTGATTTAGGAACCTGATTGGAATAATGATATGTATATTTTTGTATGTATCGAAAACTATTGAACTGAATTATTTTATCACAATTATTATTACTTACACTATTTACCAGATTTTGTTGGGTATTCCGCCACATCCCATCAAAAATTTCACACCAAATTACTTATCTGGATAATTGATAGTTTTGAAGCTATTCACATTTTCAAATCACTTTATTGAAAAAAATTTGAATAACATAATATCACTTTCAGCTGTAGGACAATGTAGTATCAACCGAAAGAAATTTTTATCTAGAATCAATATCTGAAATGGAAAAAGGGGCATTCGACAGTCTTTTGTTTTTTTTATGTAGAGCACAATGTCATGTCTATCGAATGAAGAGTTTGTCTAGAATTAGAACAAGAAGTATTCCGTTTGAAAAAAAGGAGTTTTTTCAAAAATACTATTTTTTTATAATTTGTGGTATGTAGTAGATACTTGTGAAAAATGATAATGATCATTTAAATAACCAGCATTTTTTATAGGAACATACCCTCAAAATTCATATTGTTTGACGACCAATAGTCTCCGAGATACAAAGCGTCAAAGTAACTCACTTGACTGTATTTTTTTTTCTTAAAATGCAAATATTTCCAGATCGTTGAGAGATGGCCATAGATATCATTTGATAAACTGATCTCAATATTTAAACAGAGTTATTAATCACAAGTTATTTGCATTATTTTCAATGGATTATTTTAAAATGTAAATGACTTGAAAACTATCAATTTATGGTATGTGACAATGTAGTGTCAATCGAACGAAGATTTTGCCAAGAATCCATATCAGTAGTATATCTCCAGTGTCGTTCATTCATAAATCGCCCGAGTAACCGGTAACCTTGATCGGGCCCGCTTGTCACATTTTTACTATTTTTCATAGTATCCATAGCAACCATAGGCGTCTCATAATAAATAGGTAGGTATAAGTATATGTATGTTTGTCATATAAACAACGGACGGGACTGTACTGCTATCGTCGTCGGTTGGGAGTTCGCTACGTCACGAGATATATTACTGGTTACTGGTTAGTGTTTATACTGTGATGCTATTTTGAAGAGCAGAAAAAGTGGCCATGAAAATGTGTCATCCGTTTTCAATTATTTCTTCAAATAAATTCGGGACAAATATATAAGGATTTTGACAAAATCGGTTATTGCCGGATATTTCCGAAAGTCTTTGGAATTTTTCATTCGAAGTTTCGAAGCAACATTTTTTTGAGATTCAAATCGCGCAACTGCCTCCATTCAACCGGTTGAATCTCTCATGGTTAACGAGTTACAGGCATTGGTGAATCGAATCTGTTACAACCTGTATATTGGAAAAATGTAGGTGTATTCAGAAAATTCTTAAAATTATTGGATCATAATTGGAAGAATTTACTCAAATTGACTCTTCTTTGCCAGTCTGCAACAATAAACTATGTCCAGAATACGACTTTTCTTTCAGTATAAATTTTACAGAATGGTCCATATCATAACTAAAACATTCAACTTTTGGAGGATACACTAAAAAGTAGGAAGAGAAAAAACAGTTCATTGCTAGACATCATAGCATCAGCTTTCGAATGACTCAAAACAAACGATTGGTATGTGATTATATTATAGTTTTCTCCACTGAGGTTCATAATAATTATTCAAATAGAATCTTTGGTCGCGGTGTACTGGATTGAAATCGAAAATTGTGGCTGGAATATGCGAATAATTCTGATGATTAATTTGAAATGAATTATTTATTCGGCCATGTTAATCATCATGTTGATTTTTCCAAATGGGGGTTGGAAAAAAGGAGTCTTTTGAATCTCGTGCAACACCCTCTAGATCAATATGGTGAGGCCCCACACCATTGTGAACCACAGAAAACCTATATGCATGTCTCAATTCCATGCAAAATTGGAAAAAATGGACGGTCCATAAATACTGGTTCGGTACTACGGTACGGCGACAGATTAATAATTATTTATTGCTGGGCAGTTGAAGTTGCGGCAAGAAATTCCGCACAAAATGCACAAAAAAAAAACCAAAACAGAAAATCATATCCGATATGCAATTAGTACAAATGAGAACATCACAATTTGAATATCAAGTCAGTTGAAAATTCGTTAAAATGGAGTGCAAAACGGCTGAAAAACTATCCAATTAAAAAAAACATCCATTTTAAATGTATTCTTTTGAAACAATCCGGGGCAAAAGGGTTATGCTCGGGGATTAGAGAATTGAGTCGTTAGTGCTCAGCTAAGAGAGAATGTTTCTCTTTTTGCTTCAAATAGCCGGAATATTAACGGCTTTTCAATCTACTAGCTAGGAACGAGTGCGATGTCTATACGCTAATGTCTTCTATGCTGATGTGTATTATTATGCTGCTGTAACAATGTGCCCAGATTGGTTTTTAATAATTTTACATATGTCATTTTAATATGAGTGGCGATGAAAATTATTTGGAACGGATTCATGCATAATCTTTTTTTTAACCGCAACATTCAAAAATACTCCGCCACAAATAAATCAAGACATCAAATCAAATCAAGACATGGTGAGCCAACTGTTTAAATTTTGAAAATTTCTTATCAAAAATCGATAATAAGTTTTTTTCAGATATCTTCCAAACGATACATGTTATGACGCAAAATAAGAAGTACCAGATCTGTACAAGTTATGGCAGATAAAAGTAACTACATGGGGATTTCGAAAACGGTATGACATACACACAATTTTGAATGAATGAAAAAGAGTTGCACTATTTCCGAACTCATACTTATATGCTGTATCGAAATTACAAATATCTAGAGGGGTTTTCAAAATATTCAGCAAAAACTAGAAATTGTGTGGTTCAAAAGAAAATTAAATATCCTTGCCATCTCTAAACAGATTTGTTAAAATTTGGTGATTTTTTTATCTGCGACTAGTGTCAAACGAATCACATTAACAAACTTTTTCTAGAAATGAAAAAATAATTTGGATATGGTCGCGAAAAAACTAGAAGGTCTTTAATCTCGAGATACCTACGCCGGTAAATAATCAATATACAAAGAGCGACATCTGTCGTTTTAACCTAAACCCAAGGATCCACAAAAGACAGTACCACCAAAGATCCATAATCTAGGTATTCTTGAATATCTTCTGAACGGTGTACCGTAGGGGAAAAAAGTTGCGAACAAAATATCTTCATATTTTCTACAAAAAAAACGTCCCTTGACATTTTTTCATAGACAATTTCCACAATTTTTGAAGATCTTCTGTAACTCTCCATATCCTTTTAGTTTGGAGAAGTAATCTGTAGTGAGACATTATTCATTGAATAAAAACAAACAAAAAAAATCAACTGTCATATCAACAGAAACAACAGCAAAGGATTGAACTTTGGCCGTTGTAATCAGGGATCAAGGGCCTTTAAAATAAGGTATCACTCTTTCCATTTAAGATTTGAGAGTTTCATCTTCACCACGGTGTTGCAGATGAGGGTTTGATTATAGGCCGAATAAGTATCCACCTCAAAAACAAAGTTTGAGTATCTGAGTGTTCTATTTTTATACGACATTAAATGCCCAAAATCATCGCCGTTTTGTTTTCAATGGGCCACCTTGTATAATATAGTGATATCCACTCCTTTTCAATGTATACCTACCTACAAACAGTTAAAATTATGCTTAGAATAATTAATGAACAAAAACTTATTACATAACAGAAGAAATTATAGTTCACATTCTTCCATGTTTTTTAAACTTCATTTAAAAGGCTGACGAAGCCTAAATATCGGATAAAAACCATGATCTGACCACCTTGAATTATTATTATTATCAAGTCAAGTCCCCAAGAAACATTACATGGAAATGAGATCTTTTATTATAAAAAAAAAAACATAAGTAGGCTCACAGAATTCTTTAATTTATGGCAGATTCCAAGTTGATACCTTTTTCCTTGCACGGAAGTTTTGGATCCACTTCATTCTATTGTTTGAATCAGTCAATGGAGAAAAGTGGATCATGTACAGCTGAATTATGGAAGATTTTATTCCATAATAATGATAAGATGATAATATCCGTCATCATCTCCTGGTATTGGTTCATTTGAATATAATTTTTACGCAATCGAACGAATTTTTAGTAAAGAGTCTAAAAATCCAAATCAGATCGGAAAATTAATTCTCACCGCTTGTTACTTCCCCCTCAAATAAACCCAATCCAGAGAGCAGCTTTTTCTAATTATCCACAAGCATGTTTGTCTTCTGATTGAACGGTACTGATCCTGAATAACCAAGTTTCCTCAGTCTCAGAAAAACAATGTGTTTCCCGATATAGGGGGCCAAATAGTTACTGAAAACAAGCAGCAGGATGATCCCTTTCTCATTAACCAGTCCGCTCCATTCCATGCAACAAAGTTTGCCATGCACCACAATTAACGCGTAAATTCGGCTCGATTACTCCGCACAAGACGTCTGGATCTCTGGATTTCGGGAATATACCGCTCGTATCTGTTTTAATAAGTCCGGCTAGTGGACGGGAATTTACGTATTAGACAACTTTGTACGAAGTTCGTGATCTGCACTAATCGTATAGCTGGGTGGAAGGGAGTTGATGTTTTTTATGTTCAATGAAACAGCTGCAAGACGAAACTCGAGTCCTCTTTAATTCCATATTCTTCAATAACGATATTCCGAGAGAAAATGATTAACATCAACAGGATTTTGATAGCTCCTCTTATTCTAGTTCTATATAGTAGGAAGTTTCCGAGGTCCATTTTTAAAATGGTTCACTTCATTCAATGTGAAGGCTATTGAATTGGGGATAGATTTTATTATTTTCCTCACCACTTCATAGTAGATCCTATACTCTTTTCAATGAGACCAGTGCGAGTTAGAAAGCTAATGTAGTCTAGAAGATATGACTTATTCTAGCATGATGTTTTGAAGGTTCATTTTCACAAAGAATCACTGCTTCTTTCAATGACCAGTCTATGAAATCGAGAAGTTTCATATTTTTTTAATCTTTTTGATAGAACATGACCTCCTCTTTCCATTGATAGCTTCTCAAGTTTATAAGATAAAGAAAGCGAAAAAAAGCGATTTAATTGTGAAAAATCTCTCGGAAAACTTGGTCAAGTGCATAAAATGTTTGGAAATATTCCATCCATGATTTTTGAGGCAAACCATGATATTCTCGATCGAAGATGCTGAAAATCAAAGGGATGCAGAAATATACAGGGTGTCTCAAGGTGACCGTCCATTAGAATATCTCAGAAAATGAAGCGGCTGGAATTCTGAAAATCTGTGTGGTGTGATTCTCTTGAAAAAAAACTCACCTTTATTCTCAATGCTACATAAGATGAAATGATAAAATCTGGTGGGTTCATTTGAAAAAATTGGTTTTTGGCAGTTTTCTTGATTTAATTTTTGATCTTATTTTTTGACCACCCTATATTAGTTGACACAAATTAAATAATATAGACTCTCTCATAGGTAGAATCTACATTTAAATTGGAGCCTACAAGCGTCATTTTTGACAAAAGAACTCAAATATTTTAAAAACTCGTATTCTTGGGAATCAAACATGATGCATAAGATCTGCCTAGAATCTAACGTCGAATTCAAAAATGTAATGATATATAGGGTGTTGCATTTAAAACAAGTGGGTTGACACTTACCTCCGGTATAGCCGAAAGTCGCGCAACGTAGATATTATTTCATTTGAACATGGCATCCTTGTAGACCACTCTATACAAATTTTCAGAATTCCAATTGCTTTATCTCCCGAGACATTCTAATGGAAGGTAACCGTGAGACACCCTCTATAGTGAGATTATATGAAAAAAAAGCTCAATTCAAGAATCAAGACACATGAGTAAAACAATAAGTATAAATACATTTTCCGAGCACACTTGCTTGCTTTACAAAACATAATCCACAAGTTCTTCAACCATGATCCATAAATGATTTTTTCAAAAATGCATCGTATCAAACCTACAAGACTTTTCAAATTTTTCCAATCATTTGGAGATCCATTGAAGCATGATGTTGTATGTGTAAGATCGCTAAAATATTTTTATCGAGTGTATTGGTGGGTGGGTGTGGTGATTTCAAGGTCAAAACAAACGAACTTGGAAATGGTGCATGGTTTGATAACAAACCGAGAGATATAGGTACGTGGTCGGCTTAGATCGCTTGATGAGATAAGTAGACAATATTAACGCCCTCCGGACATTCCAAACTATTATTGTTGTTGTTGTTTTGTTATTTAAGGCGGGGCCGGGCTATTCTCTTCCCGATTTGCTCTGCAGTCGGTGGCTTATCATGCTGCCCTCGCATCGCCGATGTAGACAGACGAGTCGCTATGGGTTCACTTCAGTGCCTCATTAACAGTAAGAGTGTTTTATCAGTTCGAGGAAATATCTTATTGATCAAGACAGTCTTAAGGCCGATCCTGACTTACGGATCAGCCTCATGGGGATACGCGGCCGAAGCACACTTAACTCGTGTTCAAACAACGGAGCTCTAAGTGCGCCCGCGCAAGCGACCAAGAAACCAACTCTAATTGGAGGTTATTTCTACACTTTACACATGGAAGATGCACTAGCTAAGGCGACCGTACATTCAGCGACAAAAAACGCACCAAGCGCTAATAATTATAAGTTAGGATGAAACCCGTCTCGTACGCGATTCACTGCTGGTAGAGGCTTCCAGCTTGCTCGTATTTTCATTTCTTTTTATTTCGTAGCCTTTAGTTGCGACACATGGGTAGGACTGGTTTTTGGCGCTTCTACCCATGATAGAGATGCCTTCGGAACGTAACCCGGTACCAAAGAGTCAAAAAACTGTTAGAAGATTGGAATACTGAAGGGACTATCCCTGACGTTCTAATACGTGGGTGGAGTTTAGTGGGCGAACCCCACAGTGTTCTGTGGCCTAGGGTCACAGTTCCTCTGCATCGTATCAGATTCTTCATCCTTGGGCCGGATCCCATGTGTTGTACCAAAGATATCGTACCTTGTGCGAGCCAGAGCTTCACAGTTAATGATTATGTGTGGGGCAGTATGTAATGTGCTCTTAGGTGATGATGCCCTGCCAGACCTGCCAGTCGGCAGATGAATCGTCGGACCTGCCAGGTCCGGTGGTGCCAGTACCTCAGATGTTGCTCATACGACCATCCTTGTACAGTCTTTGGTTCAACCATATTTGTAGACACTGCTACTGAGGGCTCAGCTTTTCTGAACGGTACAACTGTGCCAGCTCTCGCCAGCTCATTAGCGTTGATGTTCCCTTCTATTCCTGGATTGCCGGGAATCCAGATTTGCGTCAATCTGTTTTTTTCCTTGTTCCAACTCTTCTAGGTCGTGAAGGTAATCCACCACGATCTTCTATCGATAAGATTTGATTGCAGCACTGTTTATTAATCTCTTGTGGACATTCTTGAACTACGACCACTTGGTTTCTGTCAAATTGAAGGATCACATATCACTTTATAATTTCCGGAACCTGTACATCAGTGGCGACTCGCGGGTTGAGAACCAGGCGAAGTTCAAAGAATAAAAAAAGTTGCAGATATTTCATCTAAGATGAATTGAGAAGAAGTGTAGTAACTAACCCAAACAAAAAAATATTCAACTTCACGCTTTTTATAAAGTAGGTACAATGTTTAAAGAAGGTTCACACTACAATATTCAGTTGGAACTCGTCACAAATAGGTAAGTACAGTCGCAAACCTATTTCAAGGTGGTGTTGCTTTGGCTCGTACTTCAGTGAGAAGATAGCCTGTTGCACAAGAGGTCTATTTTTGACGTCTTTAATGCAGTATTCTTTGTAAAAGAGAGATAACTAAAGGCATCAGGAATTCATAAATTATGAAATGTCGATTTTTCTTGTTTAAAAAATAAGTCTTTTATTTGAAAAATTCTGGTTTGCGTAATGATTTATTTTTGGTAAAGTGACACTGCACCTACTTTACCAGTGGTGATAGGACGCGGTGGCCGAGCGTGTAACACGCCGGCTTGAGAGACCGTTAGTTCTGATTGACGTGGGTTCAAGCCCGCGGTGGGCAGAAATTATTTTCTGTTCTGTATTTACTTAGGGTTTCACAATGTCTGGTCACCAAAATGTCTTGGTAAGTATCCATAGTTTCAATTGAAAAATCACAAGGCAAACAATAGAAACCGCAGCAACTAACCAAGACTTTTTGGTGACCATATATTGTGAAATTGGGCGTTAGTGGCACTCTCACTGGCTAACGCTACTGAGTAGACTGCAGTATAATCAATAACTGACAGTCAAAAAGTTTAATAGTTAGCCTAAATTAATTGGTCCTGCTAGTTCAATATAAAACTAGGTGATGTTCTCCATCATCAACTTAGTTAGAACTGCAATGATCCTGGGGTTGGCGAAAAGGGCCTTCAAGGCCTACTCGCCGGGCAGTGGTTTGCCCCCCCAACCATACCAATACCAAATTACCAGTGGTGGCCAGTGAAGCTAGCCTCCGAAGACTTCTCTGTCTCTTGACCGCCGTTGTCTCTATTGTTTTTGTCCATCATATTGTGACAATACGTCTGATTACCGCGGTGTATCGTGGGTGTATCCATTCAACATCTTTGATGCCATTGATGTCATTCTTGGCTTTGGACTCTTGGTCTTCCCCAACATGCATCTCCATCTCTGATCTCATCAGACACATTTGTGCCTTTTTATAGTCCTTGTCAGATGTGTGTTCCAAATTGATTTTTCAGTCCTAGGTATTTGACCTGCTCTAAGATCATGTTGGTCCCTTCCCCGACCATAAATTGGTTGAAAAAAAACAAGGCCTTCAGGCCTCAAACAACTTTGTTTGAGGCCTGAAGACGTTGATCGTTGTTTTTCTTCATTTGATTAAAGGACCTCTTTGATACTATGGACGATTTCTCTTCATAAATTGGTTGTCAAGTCCCATGTTTCTCCGTCTTGTAAAAGAAATTATTGCGGTCTTTGTGGGCATCCTTGTGACGCCTCTAGCGTAACTTCGTGCAGGCTTACCTTCACTTTCCGGTACTATAGCATCTTACAAATCCACCTATATGTGGTTTCGTGCTTTCCTGCTTATGATGATAAAATAATTTTGATGAAAATTTCCTACCAGTCAATTCTAACCAATCATAGGCTTGCATTTAATTATGTTGCTATGGCAACGACCTAATTTTATCGGAAATCACCCTGCTCATAATCACGTGACTGAAAGATTAATAAGTGGAAATCGCCCTGGCTTTGCATCTGGATGTAGCTCCCATATGAGTACAGTGTTGCCGTCCCCACTCTCCCTAACAATCCCAACCCAACCCAACTTTCACCGACAGAGATAAGGCAAACGGCAACACTGTGGTTGGTGCATGGGAGCTACATCCAGCCGCGAGTGCTTGACAGCTGTTAAAAACACTGACAAATATTTTTGATAAATGATTTATTTTCAACTTCCAATACAAAGTTGCAATGTTATCAATTATGGACAAGATTGGTTATAACTTCCAAATGTTTTATAAAATCCTGATTCCCTTCTTTCTTCCTCAATGGCGAGTAGAGTAAGGAGCCGTTGGTTTCTTCCACTAAATGCGAGGTAAGCATTATTTTCTCTATGGAGGTGAGTCCTGGGTTATGTTTTTTCCAATGATCAGTTTTGGCATGAAATGTTCTTGCTGAATCTCCCGCGAGCTCGAATTAAAAATCCGGAAATTTGTTCTCGTTGCGAATTTTCCAAGAAAATTCGCAACTCGACAGAATTTCCGGAAATAATTTGAGCTCCAGGGAGATTATAAGTGAAAATCAGACCAGGTTTAAAGTGCATAGTGGGGTCCATACCCATATTACAAGACAGACAAACTCAATCATGCCAGCTGACCACAGGCTGAAAAGATGATGGCCTGGGTTATTATCAATAGTTAAACACTTCAACGCTCTTTTAAACATAAAAATTTAGAACGAGCGATATTTAAGAATCAAATCAAGCAACTTTTGCTATCAAACTAGTCTTTATTGTATTCCCTTGTTTTGTGTCATAGGTATGTGATAGTTTCCAAATATGTACTACGTTTTTTCTTTATTGTATTGTTTGACGAATAGCTTATTGTATAATAACTAAGACAAAATCAATTGAGTATTGACTTCACTTTATACAAGGACTTTCCTTTTCCAATGGGCGTAGTGCAAGTTTAATAGCTGCTCAAGTGAAATCAAATCAAATTAAATCATGCTTTATTGTGCCAAATACACAATGTATCGATCACAAAGCTATAAAGTTTCAACCAACGCGAATCAATAAAATGAAATAAAATAAAATGAAAAACAAATGACACCGAAACACCGAATTGAGGATCGTTGGTACAGTCTAGGAGATATGGCTCTTATTCTAGTATGATCATATCAAGAATGATTCACTTTATTCATAGACAACGTTGTTCGGAGTTCTGAATCTGCACTGATCGTACAGGTTCATGAGGGGAGTTGATGTTTTTTACGTTCATTAAAACAGCTGAATGACGAAAGTCGAGTCCCATTCACTCCCACTTTCTTCATTAACGATATTCCGCGAATTTTCAAGAGGGAATGTCTCAGAAAATAATTAACACAAAAAGGATTATTATTTCGTAGCTGCGAGCGATTTTAGCTCAGCCGGAAAATACGCGAAAGTGGGCTTGGAGATGGAACAAGGGAGAATTATGGCAGAATTATTCGTGTAAGACAAAATTAAGATTTGATCGATGCAAAGTTCATAAGCCGGACAACCCATTCTCTCGGGATCGTCTCTGGTTCGATATGATAAGTCAGCTTTGGTTTGGGCTAATTAGCTGAAAGTGCGCTGCAAGTTCAGTTGTTCTGATATGCTCGGAATTAGTCTATGTTGATAACGATGATGTCCAACTTGGCTTACACTTAGTAATGCTATGATTAATTGCAGCCATTATTCCCTTGGCTCTGTTTTGCTCGAACATTGTTGAAAATTTCTCTCATGGGAATATGATCAACATTATCTCATTTAATCATGATATCGATATTTCATAACTCATGTTAACACGATGTTCATTTTTTGAATTAGATTTCAATTTTTTTCTGCAGCTTAATAAAAATTATCATGGCGTACATACTGCAAAAGTATTCTGGCGGAGAAAACCATCATTTGTTGTTCATGCGTAGCGAAAAGAAAAGTAAATAACCGGAAGAAACTTGCGCTGCACCAAAATGAAACTGACGAAGACAATGAGAAAAAAATAGTGCATCACACTACTTACTTGTTATTGATAGATACATCTGAACATCAAGAAAACTGGTGCAGTTATGCGTTATTTCTGCACAGAGAAATCAAAAAGATATAACCAGAAAATTCTTGTGCAGCACATCACTTGTTAGCGTGATCTACAAGTTTCCAGTAACTTGCGCCAGTCTTACTAGCATGCCAATCAATCACCAGCAAATGGCTGATTTCATGAACTTAGATAGTTGAATATCAACCTTCATAGGACTAGCGCCAAAATACTCAGACGTTAATGCATCATTGGCGCGGGTGTTACGGGGTACTTTTTTTCTGATTTATTTCTCTGGTTCTTGTTTGACTTATTAATTTGTTTTCCCTTACTTTCTCAATCACTTTTCAAAAGATCCCGCATTCGTATCGTTTTTCTTGTAGCACATCAAAATCCGCTGTTCAATTACTTTTCGGAACAGCCTCATAGTACAGTGAATCCGTGCTTTTCCTGTGAAAACATGTGGAGGGGGTCCTCAATAGCTTAACTCTGACTTTTTGGGAAAATCGAGAGTGCGCTTACCACGCCATCTTGAAAATTAGGGCGCGTGTGTTTTCTCCGTTCACATTAGACTTACGATAAAATATCATAGAAAACTTTTACCCCAAACTTTTCTCTCTAGAATTAATGATCAAAAATCTACAGGGTCATCCAATAATATGGAATGTGGAAAGAAATCGAATGGGACGAAAGTAGTGCAAAGTTACTTTACCAGCAATTTTTTTCCATTTATTGTGATGGTTGCTGAGAATCTGATTCTGCACAACTTTTGTTCCATACGACATCTTTCCACCCTTATATTCAAGATGGCGTGGTGAGGTCATCTCCGAATTTCTCGAAAACTCAGAGTCAAGGTTCTGAGGATCCCCTCCACAAATTAAAAATCGATTTTTGCGTGATTTCCGAAATTCTTGGATCACCCTATTTGAAGCACGGATTTACTGTACTATCATGTGCTTTTCTATGGAACAATCGGATAACGCGCACCACCTAGATTCAAACGCAGTTTTATAGTACCATGCTGTCCTTCTCTTGTTGCTGCTGTTTTTCAACGACCCAAGGCCTGTCTTTATGGAGATTTTGCTAGTCCGCCGATCGGACAACAGAGAATTTTCTGTGGATCTGTTTTTCTCATTTTTAACGATTGCGGAATGAAGAGACTTGTTTCATGGGGTTTTCTTTGTTTTCTTTTCTTGTTTTTGGGTTATTCTTTTATATCGTAACTTCAGGGGAGCGGAATAATTTACTGGGAGGAAAATTTTAAAACATTATTCAAAACCGCGTTTCTTCATTTATCATGCTTGTGATAGTGCCGGAAAGAAATAGTTCAAAGAGGCTTTTGGCGTCTGGAGTTGAACCGTCCACCCAAACTTCTCCACATCGCGCAACAGGTTCATATTATGTGAAGGCTGATATTGATTCTGACTCCCTCAGCATATTCTATCGCAACATTTTGGCGAAGTTGTCAAGAGTGAGATTTATTGGAGGTATTCGATTGGGTGGACCTGAATAGGTAAGACAATTACTACTTCAGAAAATCAAGCCTTGCATGGCTAAAATCTCATCTCATTGGAAAAAGCCAATCAGTATTGAATTTGGGAGCATGGCCATCTTCACTAACTGTGTGTTGCATGGATCGGTTTTGGGACCCTTAGGTACTGTTCCTGCTCTACACGATTGATTTGATATCAGTTCAGGTCTCTGATCATCTTTTATGGCTGCGCATAGACAACAAGGATCACTAATGATAACAGTGTTACTAGACAGCAAGAATCCGATTCACAAGGCTTGATGTTTTAATCACCCAGATATGATACAATATTAAATAGAAATCTACTACACCATACATTGTTCAGAGCATAAAAGCGACAAAACCGTTTCTCCTTCACAACTCAATTCGCCATAAAGAAAGCGGAAAATCTCATACGAAATGCACTCCTTAAAATAATTTATTCAGAGGAAAACAAAAAATAGTATGAGGTACAAAGCAACACATGTCGCAATTCCCATAGGAACAAGCTTAGAACGGAACTTAGACAAGTCGTGTTGCACGTCTTTTTAGTTCTCGTCTGGAAAACTGGAAATGTTCGGGGCTTAAATGGGTTTTATTGTTTTGAAAATGGGCTCAGATTCGCATAATTAGCCGCGTAATTAGAAAGCACGAAAATGGAAACTTGAGAACTTTTTCAGTAGTCATTTAATTCGACTGTTTGAGACAAGAACTCATCAAATCCGATTAAAAATATCCCACGCTAAACCTCACCTACACATTATAGCTCTACGCATGCCCAAAATTACTCATCAAATAAACAAAATTTCTTAGTTTTGCAAATTTCGGATACTTCCTCAAAAAAGTTGCTAAGCTTTATGGGCTCATAATGGAGAGCAGAAAAAAAATGGACCAGAAAAAACATGAATTCTGCATTGAACCAGACAAAACGTTTTCGTTGAAAGCTCTCTGCAAGTCCATTGTCCCAAAGGGCTGGAAAAAAAACCCTTATGCACTAACAGGGTCGTATCCGTATGCCAAAAATTTGCTAGAGGAATAACCACAATGTATGACACTTTTTAATAATAATTGGAAAATACGAAAACTTGTCTTTTTCTATAGGTTTCAGTAAGAGAAACATACATATGCTTTGAGTGGGAATGTGGCTATTTGATGGGCAAGGAAGGCCCAAATACATCCCTGCATTATTCAACCGATTTATTTGCAAAAACCAAATGGGCTGCACTCTCTACGGTTTCCATTAGAATATTGTACGAATCCATTAGTCTTTGGCCTGAAGGGGATCAAAAAATGTCACACAAAACTGTCTGATTCAATTTCATGCCTGAAACCGTAATCTTAATTATTTTGTCGCAAAGGTGTTTCTTGTTCCCTTCTACGCCCTTGAAGTGGTTTACTTTGACAAAGAATAATTAAAATCAATCGACGTCGTCTTAATTATCGTTATATCGTTCATTTGCACCCTTTTCGCTGACGCTGCTGTTGCTGATCAGCGGGGTATTGCAATTTCTTAGTTACGATAATGAATTGCTTGACGGGATGAAGTTTTCCGTGATTAATAGACAATTGTTTGGATAATAACTGGAATTTTACTTGAAGAGTATTTTTATTCTGGTCCACCTGTGCTGACTATTTTGCATATGTAAAGCTAACGTTGAATGTATATGTTACCTCAAATGGTTGTTTCAATCACGCTCTCAAATATTCATCGAAATATTCAATTGTAACTAATAATATGGTTGAACATAAATCAATCGTTATACCCAATCAATCAATAGATAGTTATTTGGTAAGTATGATAATTATTAGATAGATCAATTATTCACATCAACGTCGGTCTATAGACAAGCTATAGTGCTACATAGAGCTAGGCAAAATGTAAATCTGCAGCGAGGTTGAAAGGGAGGTTTCTACAAATTTTATGGTCAATCAATAGTTTTTAATTTCCACATGGGCTCAAGAGAAGACACATTTGTAACTGCACTGATTTGTCCGCAATCGTCATAAAACTCACGTGGTGCCATATCCACACTAATTCTAGGAATATTCTTATTGAAACTGCATCACAGATTTTCGGATTGGTAGCTGGTTAGTTCGGGTTAGTTCACGAGCGATGTGTCAACGCTACTATTGTCATTTACAGGGTGTCTCCAAAATAATGGCACATAAAGTGACAGCAAATCCTTTACAAGAAAATATTGCGATAGTTTTCGGGCCGGAAATTGATGTTGAAGGAGATACAAGGTATCAGAGTAAAATTCCAATTTTTGATCTTTTCAAACTACCACTCCCAGAATATTCAAGTTATGATTGGTTGATTGATTGATAAAATACTTTATTGTCATAAATGAACGTCATTTGTTGACAAAGCACTGAACAGAAGTATGATATAGAATAATAAATACAAAAATGGTATACATAAAATATCAAAATATAAGTAGTGCTTCACAATAGCATTAAAATACTATGAAAAGTACCTGTTTAAAACTGCATTCAAGAATAATATGCTTATAAATAATTGAACACTATAACGAAGACAATTTTAGTATGAACAAGATCTGAAAAGTATCACAAAAATATTCTGATAAATTATAATAAGACTTCTCATAACCTGCATAAACGTGTCCTTATTCACTTAACTGATGTTCTACCAGTTATTCTTGAAGGCAGAGAGTTGAAAATTCTACGTCCATCATAAATAATGGATTTTTCAATAACGGATGATCTGACTAGAAGAAGATTGTTGCCCTGACGAGTAAAATGATCATAAAAGGACAAGGCAATCTACTCTGCACTTTGAAAATTAAAAATGCAACTCCGTAGCGCTAGTGTGACTCCACCAAGGAGTGATACACACTTCTTGCCAATCCAGAGTCCAGCTCCCCAGCAGCAACATCAACAGCATAGCACCCAGATGTCACACGCCCACAGACTCTGGCAATATGCTGATCAAACTTCAAGTGTCTGTTGACCTTTACACCCAGGAACCCGGAACAGCTACTCTGAGCCAATGAGCAAGAGTCAATGAAAGCCGCATTAACAGACCCTTTGAAGGAAATAAGGTCTGTCTTATCCACATTGAGAGTTAGGAGATTGGCATTGAACCTGTTTTTGATGGATAAATCATATAAAGCTTGGCCAACCACAACTCGCTGAAATCTCTCGGACAAAAAACTCCTGAACCACTCGTTGGAAATACCCCTATAGCCATACACATGTAATTTTTGTAAAAGAGTCTGGTTAATTAACACAATCGAAAGCTTTCGACAAGTCACAAAATATAGTTGCCACCTTCTCACCGCCATTCACACCCAAGTAAACCGTATCCAGTAAGTTGTAAATAGCACCAGTAGTTTCCGAAGCGGATTGATATGCATACTGACAGGGGTGTAGAAAACTATTAGTTTTGAGGAAGGTTAGCATTCTTCTCTTCACAAGTTTCTCAATAAGTTTAGATAGGGCGGACAGAAGTGAAATAGGCCAGAAATTCTTTGGATCATGAAGGGCTCCACCGTTGTGAATTGAAATACCCTTTGCTATCTTCAAACAAGAGAAAAATTGGCCAGAGTTCCATGAACAGTTCATTGACTCCGCCGAAGCTAAAACCGCGCTCCCATGAAGCGACAACAACATCTTTGCTGACAGTTCATCATCACCGGAAGATCCACCATTGCCAATTTCGAGACAATCCGGAATTCCCAGTTCGTCAGTTGAGACAAAAAAGAAGGTCCCAACTACGTTCTGATGTTCCAAGTACTGCCGAGGATCAGTATTTGCATGTAGACTCCTGGTTAAGGATTATCGATCGAACAATGACAGTCATTCATACAAGTAGGTGACACGGAAGGTAAAGTGGATGTCCTGCTTTTTTCTCTAATCTCGTTGACTATGGACCAGCTCTCCTTTTGGAGATCACGTGAGTTCCTGAATCGTTGACCATAGTATTTCTCCTTTGTAATTCTTACCTTATGCCTATACCATAAACGGTAACGGCGAAAATATGCATAGAAAGCGGGATTGGTAGTGAATATTTTCATATTATGCAGACATCTCAAGGTTCTGGAAGAAATCCGCAGACCTTAAGACCACAGTTTTTTCTTTTTTGAATTTATTGTCTGGAACGGAAAGGCTCTACAGGAGCAATGTCCGAGTAAGCAATAAAAAGAATCCAAGGGCTGCAACGACGAAGTCACAGGAGAGGTGACACCATCGAAAATCTCGAACCAATCAACGGAGAAACAAAGTTTACCAAATTTTTTATAGTTGGTGGTGCTGAAGAAGCGTCCCATCCTGCTTCTTTGTCTGATGGAAAACTTGTTTAGGTACATACCTGCAGATATCAATCCATGGTCCGACATACCGGATGGTTCAACACGACATTCGATCATCGCGCCCAAGTTAGAGCAACAATAGTCAATGAGAGAAGCAGTACTTTTAGTAATTCTGGTGGGTAGATCAACATGCGTTGTAATATAATATGATTTGCAGTAACATTGATAATGCCAACCTAGAGTGGAAAGTTGAATCCAGAAAGTCAATGTTGAAATCGCCCACGATCATGATTCTTTCATTTCCAGGCAACCTTGGAAACCAATTTTGCAACCTGTCGACGAACTGAGAAGCGTCTGACGATGGATTTCGATAAACACAAAGAATACAAAGATTGTAACCCTGATCTCATGATCGACAACTCAAAAGTGAATTCTTAATGCAAGCTCAGCCAGCAAGTGTACCGAACTAAATTTGGTTCGATCTGGATCAAAATTATGAGGTTATGTTGATTGTTATTATTGTGAATTGTGTTGGTTCTGAGTTTCTAAGGCAATCTGAGCGTACTTACTCATGTTTTTTTTGGTTACGAATTGTGTTGATGAATAATTTCGACTTGTTTTTGACATTTGACGAATTGCGGGCGTACACATTTAGTCACGCGTTGCAAGACGGTGTAAACAGGCAGGAACCAAGCATTGGTCCTACCGTACTATCCCCACCAGCTTGGTCCTATCGGATCAAACTAAACGAGTTATCGATGTAAACTAGGCTATTATCCTCCCTCATCATAATCAAGGAACCCGGGAACCCCCATGACTAGTATCAGATCTGCAGAATGAGGAGAAAGGTACGTATTTGGGAACATGAAAGACTTCACCGGGACTCAGCCAATGCCCCGTCAGTCCAACTAGGGCAGGAATCTGATACGATTCCAAAAGCAAAAATAGATCATCAGTTTTGTTTCTTAGTGATTGAATGTTTAAATAAAAAATGCTAAAGAAATATTCATTCTCATCAACCACCCTCGCAAAACCCGAGATATCTTCATTAGACTGCCGAGCATGTTCGATCACGAAAAAACTTTATCTGCTTAGAATTGCTAGCCATATTCGCATCTGGCCTCTCCTCCAAGCAGAAAGAAATACCCTGATTACCTGAAGGTCAACAACATTGGAATCAAAGGTCAAGTTTTGAGAAACATCTATTCCCTCTACCGAACCCAAAATATCAATATCCGATTCACACGTATAAACCCTCACAACTAAGTCAGAATCAACACCCGCACTCAGATCCACAACATCATCCGTTACTGGTTTGATGAAAATCAAGTTTTTACCGGAAAATATCTTCCGATTCTGGATCTTATCACAAACCTCTTTGAAAGCCTTCGCCAATCTAGAAGATTCAACATAGTAAATGTCTCCAGGAATGCATGTATTTATTCTATAAATGAATTCTTTGAGTTTGTTATTGAATTTCTTTACTCCTTGAAGTGAACTTGAGTTCAATTTGAGTTCGGGTACCGACAAAATATAAAATTAGACTTAGGACAACTTCCTACAGAATTCAAAATAACACGAACACTAGGAAATTTGCCTTCCAAAATATTATTATTTCCAGCATTTATGATGAAAAAATCATTCTTCTCTAAAACCTCTCTCTGAGAAATATCCATCATCTTATTGAAGAGTGCGCCGGGCTTTACCGTCGACTGTATATCAAACTGTCCAGACATGAGCTATGCAAAGACTTACTCAGCTTCCGTCTGGTTTCATTAGACAATATTTGTAGCTTATTCGTAACAACAATATCCAGACCACCTCCATCGCAAAATAAAGTATGGGCTGAAAGCTTATCAGCAGATGAGTCATCATCGCCCCATGGCTTCTTCAATAGTTATCCACAGATCAGTCAGAGATTCCTCCAATTTCCTATTGACAAGCTGCAGGTCCTTCTTTGCCTTTCTGAGCTTTAAAAGTTCCTCCTGCATGATTTTTGTAGATTGTTTATACCCATCGACCTTTTTTTGATAATCTAGCTCAACATCCTTAGCATCAATCCTGAAGACCTCCAATCTCCTCTGAATCTTGGTCAAATAGTGGTCTTTATGATCCAGCTCCGTTCTTAATTGGTCCACTGTGGCCAATGACGAAGATTGTTGGTTTTCATTTTCATCCAAATCTGTATGGCAAGCGTCAGAACAGACGATCTTATTTCTAATAAAATTTGATATATTATGTGATTTGTTTGATATCATCATCATCATCAAAAAGCCTGTCTCGTCCACTGCTGAACATTGGCCTCCGTCAAACATCTCCATTTATTTCGATCCTGGCCATCCTGGATCCAATTTGTTGTAACTCTCTTTATGTCATCAGTTCACGGGGCCGCGGACGACCTCTATGTCTGGGAACAAGTGATCGGCCGGGGATTGAGTGCCGAATCTTTTTCGTCTCCTCCATTAATGAGGTTTTAGCCTTGAAAAACCACGCTGGCCGGGCGTGTTGGTGAGTGTTTGAGTCAGCCGCCCACTATTGGAACAGGCGCTGTTTGCGGCCGCCCATTCTGGGTCAGGCGCTGCAGTTTTGGGCTTTTCAAGCTTCGCCTCCATCCATCGAGACCTTACCGTAATGGGTGACCCTACCGGTAGGGACGCTACCGCCGGCATCGCTTCCTGGAATATTGGAAGGTACTGAGCCCTCTTACCACGGCAAGGTAAAAGTCCTTGAGAGAGTTTGATATGCGAAATTCAAATCTGACCTTGATTTGGTTCCTACCTGTAGGAGGACCCACTTATACACCTTTTTACTTATTTAAATAGTAATAAATTCTTAGAACGAACTTCGCTTTTTTTTACTTTTTATTGGGATCGGCGCCGTCGTTATCATGACGTATTTTCAGGAACTGTGATATCATCATACCTATTATGAGTTTGGTGAAGGATGTTGAACGATAATTTGGTCGTGGGTGGCTGTGATTTTCTTTTTTTATCATGAACCATAGTAGAATAAGAAACAAGGTATGTCAGCCTCACTAGAAAAAATTGGCTTTGATTGCGCAGTGGCGTCATACGCTACAATTTTGTTTATAGTATCCATGGTAACAAGGGAACGTGGATTTTTATGATAAATAGCATAACAAATAAGTTGTTTCATCAGCTGTAGTTATTATCTCATTTATGAATACTTATAAATATATAATCACAAAACATACCTTGAAAATAACTTCTTCTCCCCATTCCTTTTCATGGCATTCACTATACTTCCCCAACTTTCCTATCTTCGTTGAAGTTTGATATTATGCAATCAAAAACCATATTTAAGTAACCAGGTAACAAAATTACGAACGTAGCTATACGAGATAAGACGAATTATTTCTATAAATATTCAAGTTATTCGAATTTTATAATGAAATAAATTATTGGATTGACTATGTCTAGACTCGTTCCTCATATGTCAGTAATTTGACATCTGACAAGACGCTCAGTCAACGTTGCCAACTTGCAAATAATACTGTACACCTCCCATTTAAAATATAGGTAAATTACTAAAATATGTTTGATTTTGGGCAAAATAGATATAGAAAAATAGCCTTAAATCAAAGTAAGTAATTCAAGTACCGCTTTGCGATTTTTCTCGAAATTTTGACGTGAATTATTGTTTCTAAGAGAAGCCCATTTGCGATAAATCGCCAATATGATAACACTGTATTTTTGTAGCAAAAGACGTCACGATGAGATGCACGTTGGCATAGGGAAGAGTGGGGGAATGGTGCGCATCTAAGCAAAGATTGACTTGATTGCTGCTTCAGGAAACAAGATATACAGTCATAGACGCCTTATAGATTGTACTATCCAGGGGAACAGTGAGAATTGCTCAACCAATTATCTTGATTCTAAAAAAAAATCAAAAGTACGAAAATGCATTTCCGCACAATTCCCTACCCTGTGGGGTAATAGTGCGCATGAGGGTGGGAAATAGTGCGCATTGGCAAATAATAGTGCTCTGAACATTGAAAAAGAAGAAAGCCAAAGTATTGTATGGAACTATAGTCCACCGACTTCGTCGTTGGGTTTTGGACTCATATTGAACAAGCTTTTTCTCAATGTCGTCTCTGGAAAATAAGATCTTCTCACTTGACTAATTTTTCTGTCCTCGTTTTGAATTCATTCAATGCTTTCTGTTATGACTATTCACTATAAGAATTTAAATCTGTTTCACGTACTTATACAGTGAGAATCTTGGCTCTTGTTCCATAGAAAAAATATTGTAATGGAAAAATATTGAGTCATTTAAAGTGTTCCATACGTAAAAATAAATGTTTTGTGTTGCTATGGATTTTTCATGAAAATGTCAAAGTCAACGCAAAATAGGTATTTTAAGTTGAAATGTATTCCAAACACGGACTTAGTAAATAAAAATGGACTGCTAATGCAATGACAAGAAAATCACTGAAGCATGGGCGCTGCCATGATGGGACAATTTAAGTTGGTCATTCTGAATTTCAGTGGTGCCATCGTTAAAAAATGGAGAAATCTGTCAAGTTGATGTTTGATTTTGACATTTTGAGGTTATATTATTTATTATTTTGATCCATATGAATTAAAATAAATAACCATACCAATAAAATAAAGCACTGATTAATACGTTTATTGAACTTGTAAATATTCTATATCTTACGTAGCTATCAAAATGGAAGGTAGGTAGGTATTATATTCACTTTTCTCCGGCAATAATCTACTTTGTATTAATAATACAATCATCAATCATGGTAAGTACCTATTACAGATTGTAATCTGTGATTTAATATTTAATAAACTTGATGACCTCTCTGTATGTCCTGGAGAATTCGTAGGTCAATAGCTGAACCTGAATCTTGATCCAACTGCTATTTGGAAGTCAATGAGAGCTTGATGGCTTGATACCTATTCAGTACCTATACTTACCCGGGTGCTACTTACCAGTCTTGCTGATTTTTTTGGAAAAAAACAAAGATCGATTTAGTCGGATGTTTTATTAAAATATATTTTTTTTCATATTATTATGTTTAAATAATACCTTATATTTATGATGGATTTATTCTGAACATAATATTTTATTTCAAGTTTCAACACAGAACTTAACTAACTAACTTGTACTTCTGTCACACTTAACTTGGGTCATATTTAACAAAATTTTTGACATGATTTTGTTTCTTCAGGACTAGTTCCATCAAAGAACTCTTTCCCTATCTTCTGGCTGACTCACCATTAGGAGATTATTCATATGGAAAAAACAAAACTTGTGAAACATAACTACCTAAATATACCTAATACTAACTCAACCAACATTTCATCATTTTGAAAAAAAAAAGTGAACCAACAATTAAAGCATCGGCAAGACAATCTAACTGTATTTTGATGACTGAGGGGCTGGCTATCAATTGGGATTTAACCCATGGGCAAGCTGGCCCTGAGTCAACTTAGCCCCTGCCAATACTAAGTCCGTGTGCCAAATGGACAAATGTCAAACATTTTAAGGTTATCCTGAGGTTATTGCGTTAACCCAGGGCTTAACCCAATTGATAAACAGTCCCTCAATTTAATTTTACTTTTAAAAAATAGGTTCAGAGAAGAAGAAATATTTTTTCAAAAACATGTGATTTAAATCAAATATTTAAAAAAAACATATGATTAAAATCGCGATTTACATCAACGCAACCCTGCTACTTACTAGAAACCGTTAGCACACAGTAATTTCTTCAACTCATGTGGAATTACGATAGAATTTTCACTTATGTAATTCTATCAGGGTTCGTAAATATCAGGATATTTACTGAGAATATCAAAATATCGGATATTTTCATTTTCGATAAAAATATTGGTTTATTGACAAGAGGGAGTTATTAAAACCTTGGTAAATTGAATGAAATATAAAAAGCTTTCAAATACTAATAAAAAACGAACATGAAATAGATAAGTAAGTAAATAAAAGACATATTTTTGGAAAAAAAAACAGTGATAATTCACTTTGTATGGTCTGCTGGGGGCTGTGGGCAAGTAGGTAATTTGAATCATCTGACTCACTTCTTGTGTCAAAGTTAGGAGGGATTCGCAAAATTAGTTTTGTAACTCGAATAACTAAAAGACAAGAATTTTTGTTTTGTTTTTGGGGCTCAAATCATACTTTAATGTTTAGGGGAGACATTTTAGGAATGTAATGTCAAGAAAGAAAAAGAATAATTTTAATTACCAAAGAAAGCACTCAGTAATCTGAAAAATAATCCAAAAACCATCGAAACTCCAAAAACACTTGTTTATCAGATAAGAATCAACAAGGAAATGTGGACATGGCACCTAAACGCACCAGATAAACAAAATTGCAGGGACATGGAATTCTAGATTCACTACCATTTTCATGCTTTATATTGACAAATTGGACTCGGAACTAATGTAAATTACATTTGGTTTGTAATAAGGAATCCAGTGGTGAAAAATGTGGACATAGCACCTTTGCGCTTTTGGGTATCGAAATATGTATTTAGTAAACTTTGCTCCAGTAATTTACAATCTGATTTGAAAAACTGTAAATTTCCCAAGAAATTTTCGGAAGCTATACAACTAGCCTCATGCTCAAAAGATTTCTAAATAAAATCTGAATTTTATACCTTCTTGGACTTATTTTGATTGAATTAACGAAAAATAAATGTTAACTTTCTAGCGTATTCATTGACTAAATGCTTCAGAAGATTACAGTTAACAAGGCCAAAAGTTGAAAATTTTCTTTAGCCAAGCAGTGGCACCTACCATGGTTATTTAAATTTTGAACATATTCTCTTGCATCTTTGAACCACATTTTTAGAAGGGAACATGCGTATGATGATCTTAATAACTTAAACATATACTTTTGTATAAATATTAATAAACATATAAATATAAATATACAGAGGGTGCCTCCGATTAAGTCGGCACTATTGCTACCTTCATTAATATTGCAGCTACGATGATGTTGAAATCATTAAACTAGTAGTTTTTTTTCTGCTGATTAATAGAGTCAATAGCAACCATTCAATTGTTTCTTTATCTGGAATTTGGGTTAGTTTGGGTTAGTCTGTCTAACAAAAAAAGGTAAGCACAATCACTCATATTTGAAAAAATGTTTTCCCTGGAAAGGAGAAGCCCTCAGCCTAATTTTGTCAAAAGTGAACCTAGAAACGTTTCTGCCGCTCAAAACCGTTCCAGTTCTAACCGTACAGCAATGTACAGACTTTCCAAGAATTTCGAGAAACGTCATTGAGGTACAAATGCTTTTTAAGTGAAGAATGTGCCCTAGAAAATTTGTCAAATGCTGTCAATTCTCAAACTTAAGTTTTCCTAATTTCTGGAAATATCCAGGTTTTCATAATTACCCAGAAGTTTATCCATGCGTTGAGGTCTATCTATATAGGTAATATCAAAATATTGCCAAAAAAATATGCCTAGTTTTTATTCAACGTTTTTCGCAATATCTGGAAAAATACTTATCCAGATCTGCGAGACCTCAAATTTTATCTCAAAATCAAGAATTTTCGTCGTCGGAAACCTCCGAGTACCTACTACCTAAATTTCAAACCGCGAGGACGCGGTCGCTATAATTCTGGCCCACGAAATATCAATTTTGTGTTTTTGTCTCAACCCATATAAACGAAGCACTGTACTCCAGTTTAATAAATGATAAATTTGGATTCGTATTTATTCTAATGATAGCTTAATAAATAAGTTAGAGGTACTTGATAGCTTTTGTTTTATTGTTTTATTGTTGGATAGAAAAAACCTCGGAAAAAACATTACGATTCTTGTCCCAGTATCTCATAGAATCGAAGCACTGTGGAGCGTGCGGAGAAGTTACATTTCGGCACGATGTTTGTATTGTTAAAAATTAAGATATTGGGGACTGATCAAGTGAATGATTTAATTATGTTACTATATTAACGGCTTGCCCGATCTCCGCTCCGCGTCGGCGTCGTTTGTGCTGTTTCTTTCTACCATGGTTTGTGCCACTGCATGCCGTCGCGCATAGAAAAGTGATTAAAATATACTAATATTCACTTTTCTATGCCGTCGCGCGTTCAAGCACCTACTTTCACATATTGTTGGAAAATCCAGCTGACCTCAAGAGCCCTTCTCTTACCATTTTGGTAACCAAACACCACCAAAACACCTCATAGTTTTATTTTTTATTAGTACTAGCCCTGGTACTAGCTACTTAATATCAATGTCACAAACACTTCACAAAGTCACAAGACAAATCCAAAAAGTCGCTTGAAAATCTTATTGACTTGAATTAATCTCCAAATCAATCAAATCAAATCCAAAAATGAATAAAATATTGATAATCCATATAATATAACCACGGATACTAATCTGTGACATAAACATAACCACAAAATTAATCAGTTGTCTGCACTGAAAAATCAGAGATGCCAACACAATGTGTCCCATCATGGCGGCGCCCATGCCTCAGTGATTTTTGGCAAGGTCGGCCATATGCATTAGCAGTCCAGTTTTTATATAGGTCCGTGATTCCAAAGAAGAAAAAATTCAAATTTACAGATGGTATTGCAGTAGTGGTGCCTCTTTGCGAGAAGTTTCAGCATTTTTTAGTGTGGAGTACCCAAATAGACCAATACCTTCACATACGACAATCAGAAGAATTATTGAAAAATTTAACACAACTGGCTGTATTGATCCAACTCATGGAAATCAACGTGTTCGACAGCCCCGTGTAAACACAGAAGACATGGAAAAAAGTGTTCTTGCTGCTGTAGAAAATAACATTAATAGTACCACGAGAGGACCATGGTATCAGCCAGTCTAGCGTCTGCAGAATTCTTAAAAAGCAAAAATATAAGTCTTTTAAATACCAAAACCACCAAGAACTATCATATCAAGATCCTGAAAGTCGAATAACATTTTGTGAAAAGATGTTTAAAATGATAAATAATGATGAAAATGTTGTAAAAACAATCGTTTTTACTGATAAATCCACCTTTTTAAAACACGGCCAAGCAAATACGCAAAATTGTAGGTATTGGTCCAGAGAAAATTTGCACTTGTACAACGCCACAAGGACCCAATACCCTCTAAAAGTCAATGTGTGGGCTGGTATTTAAATTGCCATATCATCGGTCCATTTTTTATAGACGGTACACTCAATTCTGAGAGGTACCTTCGTCTTCTTGATGACCAAATTATTCCAGCAATAAATGCGCTACAACTAGGTCCAAACGTTTGGTATCAGCACGACGGAGTACCTGCTCACAGTACGACAGCAGTGAGAGAATATCTGAATACACGTTTCCCTAACAGATGGATAGGTAGAGGTGGTCCTATTCGGTCACCACGCTCGCCTGACTTGAGCGTAAATGACTTCTTTTATTGGGGAAAATTAAAGTCAACCATTTACAATTCTGTCCCTATAAACGACTTGGAAGAACTGAAAAGAAGAATACAAGATGCCTCAAACGAATTGTCTCCTCAACAAGTTAGGAACGCCACTAATGTGTTTCACAACCGTCTAGGATACTGTCTTGCAAATAATGGGCATGTGTTTGAACATTTGATTTAATTTTGTTACCGGTAAAAATATCCTGTTAAAATAATTTGTCAAAATGTTTATTTTTGAACTATCATTGATACTGAAAATTAAATATCACCTCCTGTCTAGTCGCCACTTTCCGCATAACTTTTATTTCATTTCGTAGTTTTTTTCTTGACTTGTCAATACATCAGTCATCGCTATGGAACATTTCCAATAACTCAACTTTATTTCGTTGTTCGGTTTTCCTATGGAACTAGTGCAAAAATTCTCACTGTATATGTACTTTCATGGCATCTGCAACAATAGATACAATTTTTACTATTCAATTTAGTACGAGAGAATGGTGCGCATTCTTGCGCATCATTACCCCATCATGACACTAAAAACAAGAACCTCAACATCACGAAAAGTACTTAGCGAAATATGAAAAAATCGCTTGTAGACGACAAGTTCATCTCATTATTTGAAAAAATGTTGATTTCAGAATAATCAGATATGAATAATTATGAATGCAACTTCTTATCTCGTATATACACGTGAAAATGAATATCAAGAAACGTCCATACACAAAAACTTCATTCAATGAAAAACTAATATTCCCAGAGTTTCCGCTCTTAGCGCCCTGCTCCCCGTTAGACTCAAAACTGTCAATTTTAACCGCGCTATTTGGATTTTTAATGGTGAGCACGGTTCCCCCACTTTCCCCCACCTTGTTTTTTCTTCCATGATCATGAACGTACCCAAGTTCCAGTAGTAGCACAGAATCTTGGCCAAACACTGATTATATCTTGGACCTATGATGATTAATTGTCATCGTTATCACAACCAACTGATGCGAATGTTAATCCAGTGTTGTGTATACATAAAGCATACAGTGCTTTTCTTTAATGTCCCCCCACCCTATTATTTTTTAAACGCACATGACCCCTATTCCAATTTAAAAAAACATCATATTGTCAAAACATTGTAAACATGCTTGTATTTCAGCACCTAGAATTTTAAGTCGCTAAGTTAAGCCGTTCAAAAAATAAAAGGGAGGGGATATTAAAGAAAAGCACTGTATATTGGCAAATACAATATTGGCGGAAAATATCAAGCCAATGTTGACTCACTAGATATAGACAATAGCAATAGTATATTATTCAACGAGCGGGAGATGGAGGCTTTTACTCACGATGATGAAGATTCTGATCATCTGAGTGAGTACTTTTTCTATGATAATTCAACGATTGAAGCGAACTTTGCAATATTTGATTTCATTTTGACGGCACTTTTTGACAGCTATACTTAAAGAGAGGTTAGGTTGTTAACACAATGACTATAAAACAAGTATGGACAATCAGGACGCGTATTCCGCGTACTGTGGAATTCCATAGCAACACGTCGCTCTCTGTGTAAAATGATGGGAAAGCGACATGTTGCTAGAATTCCACAGGTACACGGAATACGGGTCCATATGGGCTGTTTTAAAATGATGGATTTGAAGGTTGACATTTTGTCGAATTTTCTTATTGGCTCAAAACCAGTGGAGTAATGACATTAGATCATTTCATTGGTTGAAAAAAATTGAGTAATGAAAACAAAGTCACTGGTTTGAGTAACGAGTCACATTTACCAATAGAAAGTGGATGCATAAAACATCTATTATTGAATAGTCATAGAAAAAGATTCTATATTGGCTAATACTGATAAAAAAGTTCATTTTCACTCTTAATATTGGCACAATATTAAATGTTCAGACAACTCCAATATGAAAGGATAATGTCAATGCAATATCGTCTTTAAATTGTTTCACCAATATCACAATTTCATGATTAAATAATATAAGACCAATTTCGTAACATTCAACATTTCACGATGACTGATTTACTGAAGAATACAATATAAAACCAATATTGTTTCGTTCTATTTGCCCTATTGTTGAAGTTGCTCCTAGAAGCAATATCGTTTGGAAATATTTGTTCATCGCTGTTTCAAGTAATGAGTAGCCACGATGCTACGAGCTGTACCCACATAATAATATATCATTTGCGGTAACTCTAGTATGGGAGATAACTCGTCAACGTGTAGATTTGCGTTTGGGATTGGACATTACGAATGTTTTTCAAGTACCTACCCAGGTATACTTAGGTAGGTGCCTAACAGTAGTGCACCGTATCCATATTTTGTGGGACCTGCTAATAATTTCCAATAATATATACCTATCATACCCACATTGACTGGTTCTGTAACAGACTTCTTTCAATAAACTGTGTTGCCAAACAATATGTATATATCCATGACATAATATACCTAATGCCGAATTTAACGCGTAGGTAGGTATAAGCAAGGGCGGCTCCTCCATAGGGTCATTTGGTCAATGACCTCTCAAACATATCACAGAAAATAAATAGTTTACCTACTTCAGATATGTTAAAATTATCATCAGTTTAATTCCAAAATACACCTTACCATATTTTGACTGTCCCTCGTAATAGTCGTCAATAAATGCGCATCAGTAGCCTAGTTTATACCGACAACTTGGTCCGCGGACCAAGCACCAAATCCGGACTATATCCGAACCAAATATTTGATTCGTATGGTGTAAACAGTTGCGGACTAAGCTGGTCCGCTCTTGGTTCGGTACTCGCCAGCAAGTGTACCGAACTAAATTGGGTTCGATCTGGATCAAAATTATGAGGTTATGTTTATTGTTTTTATTGTGAATTGTGTTGGTTCTGAGTTTCTAAGGCAATCTGAGCGTACTTACTCATGTTTTTTGTGGTTACGAATTGTGTTGATGAATAATTTCGATTTGTTTTTGACATTTGACGAATTTCGGGCGTACACATTTAGTTCACGCGTTGCAAGACGGTGTAAACGAGCAGGAAGCAAGCATTGGTCCTACCGTACTATCCCCACCAGCTTGGTCCTATCGGACCGAACTAAACGAGTTATCGATGTAAACTAGGCTATTCACAGTCAGAATTCAGAAATTCGGCTTGGTTCTTCGGCTCGTCCAGTATATAATATTCATCTATGGTTTGAGCTGGTTGTCGGAGTTGACCGTGTGGTGATGAAGCTTGGCAAAAAATAAACAGGTAGTGGGAGTAGCCGAACGTCAGAGCGAATTGGAAAATGAAGTGTCTGGGGTCAACAGCCAGCCTTTAATTTGAAACATATCGCTGCCGTCGAAAAGACGACAAAATGGATTCGCGTATTAACGGATTCGCTTATTGCGAAGCGCATCCCTAAGTGCAGAAAATCGAACTACTAAAAAGTGCCAACGAACTTGAGTTTGCAAAAATAAGTGAATTCAAGATCAAGAAAAGTGCATGAACTTATAGTACGACAAATCCAGTGTGGGCAAAAATAATCAAGTTCATCAAAACTTTCGCAAAGGTATGTACGATTTAGCATTTAGCCGAGTGGATATCTGGTTGTAAACTTGTCTTACTGTTTAGTTTGTTTATTATGTTGATGACACGTTATAGAGCAAAATCGGCGTTAAAGACTTCAAAGAGAAAATAAAAAAACATGATTCTTTAGTAGATCACATAAAATACTCGGTAAAATATGCAACAGTTGGAAGTGTTGTTATCCGCACTCACCTAGTCATTGCTTGCTTTCTGAAAGTCTCTTCCAGATTTTAATGAAAATGTTTAAAAAAATCGTTATAATTTTGAAGAAAATTATATTTTGTGTTAAATTTTGTGGGGCATTTGAGCTGGCACTACGTGGCCGTGATGGAATGCATTTGTCAGAAAATTCAGGGGTTTCTCTAGGACATGGATTTCAATACCATACCGTATTTAAAAGAAATGTCCCGTGTACCCGACGCATAACCATATTGTCCCGTATTTTGTAATATGAATCTCCGACCAAGCGCTGGCGACAGAACTTAACACATGAGCGGCGAAAAGAACAGAATTTCCTCTACAGGAAATGGAGGAAGATTATTTTTAAAGGAGGGTAAATCTCACAAAAAAATTGCCTGCGTCGCAAAACTCCTACCCTGATTTTTGACCTCCCAAAAAAAATGACCACGAGCCGCCACTGGGTATAAGTATACCATTTCAAATACCTATATGTAGGTAGTTGAACAAAAACTTGTTTTACCGAGTAGACACAGGGAAAATTATAGGCTACGATTTACTTTTTATAGAGGATAGGTACTCTTGAGTATTTTTCCTTCGACAAAAGCTTTGCCGCATATGTTGCCAATGTCTTCATATCCTGGCGCAGTGATCGGCATTACTGCCAAATCCTCATATTATCCAGTATCCACTATTAAACTTTTCCATTTTACAACAGGGTGGGCCAGAAAGACGTACAATTCGAAGAACGCCACTGAATCCCACCCGCACTGGTTAGCGCGAGGCGAGGCGCGAGGTTAGTAGTGGGGGTGACTAGCTCGGTGTTGGGAAATTCAGTGAAATGAAGAAAAGAATTTGTACAAAAATGGCCGTGTTCTGTTGTGCGGTGGAGATGGTGTCGACAAGATGAGGCGACATGTCATACGTCTAATGAGTCAATGGCGGTCGTCACCAAGATATTTGAAAGTAAACTGTTATCACGCCGGGGAGATATTCCTCCGTTGATGACCGAATTGGGTAAAATACCGGAAATGTCTGTCAATTAAACTTTCATCTGGAACTTGTTGGAAAACAAATGAATAGTTCCCTCTTTGACTCTTTCTGAAGATAAGGAGCAGCAAACACATTTTCTTCTTTCTGAATAACCTTTGCTACATAGAAAACTCTTTTTTGTAATTTATTTGACGAACATTTTTATTCCAAAACGATTACAAAAAGGATTGGCATCTGATTATCTTCTAGCTCAGGAGTCCAATCTTCTGTTTCCGATAGCTTCTCATATTCAGGACACTCATGTCCTCTTGACTGCTATCGCCTCCCAATTTTTTTTTAATGTTCGCTTTTTAGCTTTCGATTTAGTCCGATTATTCTTTTCATATGTTGTGAAGTTTTAATATTATTATTCATGTCATTTTTTGATATTTTTAACATTGCCTTTTCAACTAAATAGTTTGTATTTTTCAGGGGTGAATTTCATTGTAATGAATAAAGTTTCATCATGAAGCAACATACGGTACTAAGCGAGAAACTGTCTCACCTTGTACCGTGCAACATGTCTTACTTAGTACTTCAACACACCAATATAAAAATTTATCGAAACAAAAAACTGAAATGTTATTTTCGCTTCAGATGCACGCTAAAAGTTAGATTATATTCCAAACTTCAAGATTAAGTTGTTAAATCAAAGAAATATGCAATAACTGAGCATCACAAAAGTGCCTAATGATTGTGTATACCTATACTTGAATTTGATAAAATCCATTTTTTTTAATTAACTTTTATGGTAGTGGACCTTTATCGCTATAATATATTCACATGTGGGTAGAAAACGACCAGTGGTAAACAAGGCATGCGTGTCGGCAAAAAGAAGAGCGTAATTCACAAAACATTCCGGTTGTCTCACCTAGTATATCTACTGTCTCATCAGTTAATACCACCCTCCCCTACCCTCACTCTCATTAAATATCTTGTTTTTACTCATACATATACACATACAAAGATATCTCTATAGTGATGCATACATACAGCTTGTTCAAGGCTTTTCTGCGGTCACTGCACAGTATTTGACGTTTGGCAGTATGTCGTAGAATGATCGCTTCACATGTGACATTTTTCAAATTGATCCGAAAGACTCTCGTCCAGAGGTACGTGATTTTTTTCAATGTGTAAGAGAGAGACGGAAAAGTATGAGGTAACCGCAGGAAACCCATGAACAGACTATACCTATACCTAATGCCCAATGACGAAAAAGTTTTCACAGATAGGTATTTGATTTAGGTCAAAAGCTACTTTTTTCATGACCTCATCCACGTGTTTCCCCACATTCTTTTTCAAGTAAATCTTGTGGGAAAAATAAAAAATTGGTTTATGGGCGGGTTGGTTTGGGTAAGTTGAGTGAGGTCCCGTTTATAACGGAAAAGTACTCAGTTTGTCAAAAGCTTTTCAAAGAGCGCCATAAGTCATTTGAAGATTGATAAGTGGTGATAGATACCAGGGTTTTAAAAATAAATGCTTCTAATGCTCATGAAATAAAGTAGCTTTTAACTATAAGCAATATCAATATCAAATGCATCTTGTAAGGGTACCCAAAATTAGATTGATTTTGTGGGTTGGCATAGCTTTATGAGGTCAGAAAACCATATCAAGAATAAGATTAATATCAATCAAGGACGTGGACGTGGACCGACATAAAGATTTGTCAACTTATAAAATTCAAATATTACTGATTCACTGACCAAGTTTCAGCCTTGAAGGTAACAACAATTTTTTTAAAAAAGTTATTTGGATATTCCGGTAATGCATCGAACACTAGAAATCGAAGTATTTCGAAAACGGATCACTATGGAGGGTCATAACAAGAGCAAATTTATTGCCCAAAAATGCCTAAAAAATGATGTTGTCAACAGATAAAAAATAAAAACTTTACTGAAAAAAAAGGTATGGTCATTTTGAATCATCAGAAGTGTAGTCTGCAGCGCCCTTTCACGGCCACAATAAAAAGGTGTTCATATTTAGGTTTTGCATTTCAAAAAACCTCCTGGGACCAATTTTCAAAGTAGTATGTTAAGAAATATTCACACATCTCAAAACATTCGATTTCTATTTTTTAAATTTGCCACATTGTATCTTGGAAACGGAGCAATTTTGGATTGAGGTAAGTTGATTTGAATCGGCTTATTTTAACCTCAGGAATTGGTGGTCAAATTTTGATGAAACCTTTTACCGACACCCTGTATAAATGACATTGGAAGAATATCAGAACTACAATCATCGAACAATATTGATAGTCAAATTATTGGCTATGTGCAACATCCTAACAGTGACATCTGGTGTCAGCAACTGGCGAAACTGTGGGCTATTCTCATACATGATCAAATGATAATATAGAGAAAAATACCTGATGCGACCTCCAGTGACTATCAGTACGGATAATTTTCATCAGGTTCATTTGATAATCATTATTTTTATCAATAAAATAGCAGAGGATTGTGATTACAATACTTAGGTACGTGTATAATTTAACGTTTTTAGTATTTCGACGTTGAAATTTGAGGTTATGAGGATGTAAAGATCAACTACACTGTTGCCAACTTTGCAGAATTCTCAGTAGTTCCGGTGATTTTGAATGAAGGTCGCCATGAGGCGGAGCCCTACCACAAGGCAGAAATCCCCAAAACGAGTTTTGGCTCCATTTTGAGACTCGGAGGCCCCCTTGAGACGAAGCCCTATCATGGGGCCCAAGAACAAAAGCGAGGTGGAGCCCCACTATGTGGCCATGTGGACTCCAGAATGGAGGAAAAGGTTCAAATAGCATCAGGAAGGAAGACAGTAAGATGAAGATGGAGATGTATTAAGAAAACCAAGAAAACAAAATGCTCCTCAAAATAGTGAAATAAATTTAGTTGATTCTCTGCTGAACCCAGTTTTTCATTTGCTTCTTTTGGAAGGCCTTGATTCAAATTAGGCAACACTGCGCGCTCACAAAACTGCAATTTTTTTCCACTAGTTGCGCGGGATCGTTTCTCGTCTCCCCACCAACCAGTTGCACATAGCCAATAGAGCCAACATCGGTTAATCTATATTGCAGTGATATTACTATTTGTGATTGGAACAATATTGCCACATTTTTCACCGTATCAATATCAGTGAATGTTTTTGGGCCAATATATCTAGATTATTGTTCCAATATTGGCGCAATAAATGTGTGCTACTTGGGTAGGTCGTGACTAAGTTCATATGGTTTGATGGCAACTATTACAATTGCCACCGAATGTCATCTATTGTTATTACTTGTTGACATTATTTTATTTTATTCAATTTAGTTCTTGATAATAATTAAATAAAATCCACAAAAACATTGGAAATTGGGCACACGATTAGCACAAACAAGAATAATTTACTCTACAGGCGTTATCTCGGTAAAACCTATAAAGTTCTGGTCGATTTCTTGAATCTGACTTGCCCTTTACCAAAATAAATAAAATGGTAGGTGAATTGATATGTTTTATAACAAAAGATGTTGAATATGCCCACACCCTCCTTCAATACATTTCAAAAACCTTTTTCTTCCAGAATTGGTTACATTTTGAAGCATTTGAGGATAATTGTTAAGCGAGCATAAATACAGTGACAACACTAGTCAAGTTTTGAAAAAAACTTATTTTGATTCAAAGAAAGGCACAGAAACTCAAAAACACAAAAGTTCTCAAAAAGTCGGCAACAAGACAAAAGTTGGGTAAAAAAGTGAATTCAGAGGTTATGATGCTATCCACAACATACGTTTTTTGAATTTTTTATTGAACACTCGTTATCAACTGCAGCTTGCCGATTGGCTGCAAGTGACAGATCTGGAATGGTCTCATGCTACCATACTCTATCAAGACGTTTTTGATAAGTATGACAGTTCTTTCAATGTTAAATATTTCGTTTAAAAAAAAATGAAAACAAGATCTTAAATCAAATCTATTTTTTTAGATGAGACATTGAACATGTATATTTTCAATATTTGCCATTCAAATCTATATTGTATGAATCAATTTAAGCGCAAATATCTTGTATCAGGTAGCTCCTAGTCTCTTTCATAGTGTGTACTGAAATGTAATGATTATTCGAATGAGCAAAAAGATGTGTTAGAGGCACCCCCTACAAGTATGAGCAAAACCAACTCATGCCCCGCTTCAGAAAATCCTCTTTCATCATTTTCATCAAAATAAGTTGATCATTATTTTTGACTTGAAGTTCCGGACTAGACAAATTGGGGTCTATCTCGATATTTTTTTGCAAGAAATCTGCTGTAACCTCTAACGCCACCTTCAGCCACCATCAAAAAAGATAATGGTCCTACATTCTTAAAAGATAAGAGTTTTATTCGCAAATATTATTATCTTTGTTAATTAAATTATTTTTATAAAACTGTGTCAAGTGGTATTCGCCCTTGCCCTTCTACATATTTGGCGCCCAACGTGGGGCCTAGATTTGAAGTGAAGTGGATCATCACCTCAAAGACAGAGTTATAGAAGTATCATTAGTGAGTGTTATGCGTATTGTGCATTGAATCATGTAGTGTGTTACATCATCCCAATATTTTTTCCACAAGTTCCTAGAGTTTTAAACACGAATGTCAAAGTGACAGCCACATCGGATTTCTCTTTGTCAGATTCACAGAATATCAGAGTAATTCCTGGTTTACATTACATTCCATTCCGAAGTGGAACTGTCAAATTACCGCTTCGCAAACAGAAACATATGGTACCATCCACGGATCATCCACTCATTGAGTTTGGTGTAAGCGGACTTTGAACACAAATATAATGTAGACGGTAGCATATGTTGCTCGTTTGCCAAGCGGAAATTTGACTGTTCTAACTCGAAAACAAACTCAATGTTAACCTTACATAAACGAATAAGCTATAGTTTCCTGCAAGAACATCTGTAGTTAACGGCAATAATCATAGTTACCAGTAACGACATAACAATCACCTATGTATTCGACGTTGTTCAACAGTTTCCTGTACGTATTTACATTATACAGTTACCTCTGTGTAGAGATATATCGAGTGTGATGTTTCTTTGTACTACGTTCCTGAAAAGAGTATTATCACGACAACACTACTTGCTTTCAATTTGGATTTTTCCTGTTGATGCCTCATAATCTTCGATCATCGGCGAATAAATGGATAGATTTCTTTGTTGCACTATAAAGCTGAGGCTGAGACTGCATAGAATGCCTTTTTGATAAAGTTATTCTTAGATTTGAAACCGCTTAAAGGATCATTGTTAGGCAGCAAGTTGCTCATTGCCTAGGTTTTACCCAATGCCTGATACCTTCATTCGTCCAGCTTCCAACCCAGAAAAAAGTAGAAATAGAGATCTTTGGACTCGGACGGGTGCAATTCTTGGAGAGAAGGATCATACAAACTTGAAAGAAGCCCTGCCTTCTGTAAGATTTGAAGTTGAGATGTCGAAAATGATCTTCAAGTTATCGATGTTAACGAGAACTTTATTCCTGAGATCACAGCAAAATTAAAGATTGATAGAGACACAACTTAGTAGACAAGGTCTTGGGCAACTCACATGTGCTAGGCGAAGTATCCCAGTTTTATACCTCCGAGCTCGCTCCTAGAAGAGATTGACCTTAGGTATGTCATCCTGGTATCGTCAACCTGCTACCAGGTTGCTTCTATCCAATCTTCAATGGTACCTTCTCCTTCATCAGGCCTTGGAAAGTATATGGGTGAAGTATACCCAGTTCATATAATACCTATTTGCCGCAAAGGTCCTTCATCTGATAGAAGTACTATAAGAGTTCGACGACCAAAAAAGTTTTTCAACGAAGACTGGTTTTGTTGGAGGGGAGTGTGAAAAGTCAAGAGTTCTTTACAACTTTACATTGATTTGTTGATTAGATTCTTTTTGAAAATCCCTGTGTGGGAAGACGTCTTGTTGTATCCACCCTTGACCTGCTACACTGTGTGTTTGTTTCCTTCACATTATTGATTTGTATTTCATAAAAATACCCCAGAAATCATCCCACGAATGTTGGAAACACCTTGTATAACTTGTTGGGCATGAGATAGTAGTTGGCTGACCGGAATAACGTTGTTTTTAAGTGATGTTTTGTCAGGTATTGTCCATGAAGTGGACAAACGAGTCCTGTTAACCGTAGACCTCCATGATTGATGATTTTGTTAAATCATGAAGTGATTTGGAAATACCTCAAAAAAGCTTGTTTTAGTAATTTTTCATGAAAACAGCAATATCCATTATCTGCGCTTGCATTCGCCTACCACATATCAGCGCCACTGCCATTATAGAACATAAAACCAAAAAACAACAAGAGTGCATCACATAAATCATGTTGTTTTGTGGCTCAGCCTGTGTCCGTATTTTTACGGACACGTGCATAATTTTTCAAAATAATCACTGCAAATGTTTGGACAAGCTGCGGGATAAACAGTAGTGCAATTGTTTAGTAATTGGTTGAACTGATGTAATTTTGCAGCTTTCTCGATGCAATCAATAACCGACGTTAATTTGGAACGGAAATTAGCTTCAGCTCCTGAACTAGCATCACGGGTCACTTCAAAGCAAATAATGTCCATTTGAACGTGGAGGTTGGAGGTTATCGATCTCCCCCAATGAAATATTCACATAAGCGTATAAATCCGAGCAAATATAATATTCATTTCCACCTGATGCCCAGCAGAAATGAGGCTGGTCGGCCCTGTAATCACTGCTTGGTTGGTCTGCTCGCATAAATCCAGTTAAGGGCCTCGTTACTGCAGCTTTAGAGCTTATTAATTGGGATTGGAGGTGGAGGAGATGGGGAGGAGAGAGTTGAATGGGAGTTTGAATATGCAATTGGTAGAAGGGCTAATGTCGTGTCGAATTTGCCAGTTCATGAGGTCTTTATGAGGCGTCAACATGTGCTTTTGAGCAGATATATTTCTCCGCTTTCTCACAAAAATTGTGTTTATAGAAATTATAGAGATGCGAGAAGCATATTGTGTAGAAAACAAGTTTTAATCATTATACTTTTATAACCAAAACAATAATTTTCAAGCACAATTTGATAAATTGGAGTATACATCGAGATACAAATTAAATTAGAACCAATGACATGATAGAAAAAACTGTTATTTAACTGATAAAATTTTCTCAAATCATCAAAATCAAAAAGTTTCAATTTTGCTGTTACACCAAAAATTATAAATAATAAACTTCATATTTGTGACGTGCTCCGATTCCTCAAACCTTGTTGTCGGGGTTGAAAAACTATACTTTCCGTAACTCGGGCGCCACCCCCTGGATTATTGTGGTAGAGAAAAATTTGCGACGAACCAGGAAAACTATATAACTCTGAACTTTGGTGGTGAAATATAAACCCGCAATAAATACATCGGAACGGTTGAAGATGTAGGAGAGGTATGTGCGGGAAATTTTGAAACAAGAAATCTGTGATCTCTTCAGCAAAGTTTGTGAAAGACGTTAAGCTGTAGAGATAGAATAAGGTTTATTTATTAAAGCGGTTATTAATGTGCAATTCGGAATAAAAAGCGGTTAGCGTAGATGGAAAAAAGAGATCGATTAAGTATGAGAGAATGAAATGGACAAGGAAGAAAAAACTAACTAACGATGCTTCGGAATCTTGCTTAGAAACAGTGATTGAAAGTTCACCAATAAAAACGCTGTTCTGGAAACTGAAATTATCTTTCAGCGACATACGCAATCGGTCAGGAAAATGTCTGAAGTCGGGTTAAGTCGGTAGGAGTCTATCAAAAATCATACCTGTCCTCACAACTACATACGCCACCCACAGGAATCGAGTTATGAATTTGCAGGAGACAGATTCACAACGTCAAACGCTATGCGCGACCGGGAAAAAGAATACATTTTTGGTAGACTCACTGGGGTTGAATAGAAAATCAGAATGTGGATTGGAAGAACGTTATGAGGTAGATTTGAGAGATATCTGATGATGGCCGATGGTTAAGTGCTGCTGATCGGGTCCACGGTGATTCCCTCGTTCAGCGCGGCTGGATTTTCTACTCGTAGTACTCGTGTTAAGTGAAGGATGAGTGAGACATTGATGTTCAAACCTAAGTTTGGAACACTGAAAGATGAGAATAATTCCCAATTGATTGGTGGAGACTAAGGGACGGGAAATATTTGAGCGATAAGATGCGGTGTATAAAAAGACAGTATATGAAAGAAAGGCTTGTCATTTCGATTGATAATTATTTAAATAACCAAATGAAATTGAAAAACCTGGAAAAGAAAAGCAGCAAATCTGTAACTTCGTAACATACCTAGAAGAAGTTATCAGAACGATCGATTATTCCAAAAGATGCACGAGTTAGAAAAACATGTCTCAAATAAAAGTTGTAAGGCTTTCAAAAATCCACTTGATTGTATTAAATTGGAATTTGCAGGTCATAAAGTCAGGACAGATCAGAGATGCATTTTTTAAATTGCTCCCCATTTATATTATTTGATATCCCAATTTGTCTTTCAATTTTGAGCAAAAATTGTGATACAAATGATGTTCCTAAATTCAACCGTTATCGAGATAGGTATCGCGTTTTTAAAATGTCATTTTTGCACCTTTGACAAGCTATAAACGGTGCAAGATAAAAAAAAATGATCTGTACTTTCTCACCTCAACTTTTCGAGAGCTATTCTGTCATTTGAATAAAAGGTACTGTCAACTGACAACTTTTGTCGACCTATTTTGGCGTTTTTCGACAATTAATTTCATGTCCATAGATTGCTCATGAAAAGTTCAGTTTTTTTTCTCTATCTTGAACCGTTTGATTTTTATAGAATGCAAAAATGTAATTTTCAAAACGCGATAACTCGAAAACGGCTTAATTCAAGAACATAATGTGTATGACAATTTTTGCTCAAAATTGAATTGAAGAAAGCATTGGAATATCCATTAATGACTGTATATTAATGGATATTCCAATGCGTTCCATTCAAAAAAGTCCCAACCTTGTATTATAATGTCATCAGCAACAACACAAAATTCACCTGAAGACGACAAAAAAAATCTAGAATTTAATAATTCCATATAGATTTTGATGTAATGATCAAAATTATTCATTTTAAATAAATCCTATAACATATATATAAATCCTATGTATATATAACATATATAATAAATAAAAATATCAACTATACAGGGTGTCTAAAAGGTGCGGAAAAAACTATATCCCTGAGGTCAAAATATGTCGATTTTCCGCAATTTATCAAGTTTTAAATCGATTTTCCTCATTATTTTGGAAACTTTTTTACGTATCGTCGCTAAGATGTTATATCTTAAAAATCACCGATTTTGAGATATGAATATTATTATGACTATTATTTATTCATTTTCCATCGATTTCATCACCTTGTATCTCGATTTATTGACAGAGTAGACACAGCGCTAAATAATCTTTTAAAAAACTTCAAAATCTGTCATACGTACATATTATCATCATTTCTATGATTAATTATTGAAAAATGAATGTTTTTTTTTTTCAAACTAGTTACAGGTAAAGTTTCGCTAGTTCTCATTCAGTAAACATGTATCTCATCAAAACAATCAACATTTGTATCACATCTTTTGTCCAAAATATTCCTGTTTTTATCAAAATATGCATACCCAATAGGCCATTTTCATGATTTTTTTTTATTTGCTTATCAAAAAGAGCAGACAAAAATAAGCTCAATTTTCATTTCTCCAATTTTTTACGCAGCGGGAAAGGTACTAAAATTCAGTTTGAACGTTAGGCCGATGACGTCATCCGCCTAATTCTCTGAGTGGCTAGTCATAGGCAATGTTGCGAAACGAACTCTCTCAAACCGGAGACTCGCGGCTGGATGTAGCTCCCGTTCTCACAACAATGTTGCCGTTTCTCAGTTTGTTGGGTTGGGATTCTTAAGGTGAGTGGAGAACGTTGTTTATTTTTATTCGAGTCCTGATTGTATCTTATTGGAATCCAGAATCATCATGAATAAAATAGCTTTGTCTCGTGATTTGATTTTGTTATTATTCATAAATCTTCAGATGGATTATAATACAATAATAATAATTGTGCTGTGTGTCAAAATCGAAATACGTTTTGAATTTACAGTTCTTGTGTGAAATTTTCCTTTTCGTTACCTACTTGTCTTTATTAAATCAATGATAAAGGTAGACACATACATTTCAAATTTGAATGTCCAAAAAAGTTTTAAGGTTCATTTTATGAATTTTCATGAAAATATGTTATAAAGAGTACATCGGATCACACTTTGCAATCGATGAAATCATTGCGAAATGTTTTTTTTGCGTATTACATTTTGTGATTGGAGATGGGACTAATTTTTGACTAAATTTATTAAATATCACAAGTTCTGCTATAGAATTTTAGCAGAAGTAAAAAACATGAGATAATGTTAATAAAATAACATATCGCATTACGTCATATTCTGCTTTTGTTTCTATGGTAAATTCCTTGGTAAATTCGGAGGTAAATTCAACATCTTACGAATTTTGAATTATTAAAAAAAATCCAAATTGAATGGACAATCAAAATAAGTAATTATCAATAATCCACATACATCAGAGTTTTATGTAAAAAAGTTCAACTTCAACAACTTTTTTAATTCCGATATGATCGAACGTTCTGGTAATCTTTCCTAACATTGTATATTTATGATCTTCTAAGAATACAGGGTGTTTCCTAAAGATTGGTAAAAAATTCGTTGTGTGATTCCTGGGGTATTTTCATGAAAAAAAGTTCCTATAAACATTTGCCGAAAAATGCTTCCTAAGGGAGCTACGCCCCTTTAAATAGGGCACCCCGAAGACGGTTTTTCCTCAATATTTCCGAAACCTTACATACAAAAATCATGAAATTTGGTACATCATACAAACTTTTAATGCTGAATAAGAATTTGAGCTCAGAATTTCAAAATTTTAATTAGGGGCGTACCATACTGGCGTACCATACCATTTAAAAAATTGGATTCTTTTAACCTTTAACCCCGCCAGTATGGTACGCCCCTCATTAAAATTTTGAAATTCTGAGCTCAAATTCTCATTCAGCATTAAAAGTTTGTATGATGTACCAAATTTCATGATTTTTGTATGTAAGGTTTCGGAAATATTGAGGAAAAACCGTCTTCGGGGTGCCCTATTTAAAGGGGCGTAGCTCCCTTAGGAAGCATTTTTCGGCAAATGTTTATAGGAACTTTTTTTCATGAAAATACCCCAGGAATCACACAACGAATTTTTTACCAATCTTTAGGAAACACCCTGTATAATATGTTACTGATGATAATCACTGAAATGTGAAATATTCATATAGACATACCAAAGTTACAAGAGTTTAACGGATAATTTGTAGTAACAACCAAACAATTAAACTCATTATTCAGGCTATCACAAGTTTTCAACTTTTTTTGCAATTCATTTGAATTTCAAAAACGGTTGACATCGATTAAACTATTTTTACCAGAATTCTTACACCTTATATTTTATAAACCCCTATTATAATGCATATGGGAATGTATAGTTTCTTATAACTTCAAAAGAACTTCAAAGTTTAGACTTACTCATAATGTCAAAACGTTCCTCCACATTCCTGAATAATTATCTGCTGTGAAGAATATCTAGCTGAAAATTGCCCATGTTATCGAATAATAAACAGCGCAAGATATTTGAAAATCCTGCGAAAATCTCCGAATAAGTACGGCAACATTGTTATCATGTGGGAGCGGGAGCTACATCCAGTCGCAAGTGATATTATTGGTAAACTTGTCAATTACTAAAATTTGATTGGTGCTAAGAACTGCGGAAAATTTAAATAGATGGAATTCGTTTGCACCAAATCTCTGGACATAAGATTTTTTTCGTTTAAAGCAACCTCGCCTAGCATTAGTATATTGAACGTACTCCTTCACCAAATAATTGAAATATTTAAATTTGATTGAGTGGAAACGGCCTATTATTCTTGGTACTTCTGGCAACACATATTGCACCACTCATCAAAATTTGAACTCACACCTAGAATAGATGAAAATATGAGAAGCTTTTCTCCTTTTTTAGAAAATTTTGATTTTTTGAGATACAAGGTTTTAACATCGAAATAAACCACAAATGTGCAGTGTAACGCGTCCTCTAGCGGCCACAATAAAACGAACTTTATAATCGAATTTCTCATACCACAAAACCCCCGTTTGCCAAATTTTCAAAGCAATATGTGAAAAAGAGTCCAAAACCTCAAGTGACATTGTTACCAAGGTATACTTAAAGTTGATGTGAGATTCAAAATTGGTCACCGAAAGTGTCGATTTTCAATTGCGCCACATTCAGCAAAGGATCTGATGTGAGTGTCACAAGTCGCGATTGAAACACGGCAGTTCCGACAGACAAATTCAAGGTACAAAATAACCTCTCAGTGTACCTTAATCTTGCATGGACATTGAAATATCGGCCCTCAGCGTTCGTTATGTAACGAGATTCGCTTACCCTATTCTGGTGAGAACTGTCATACTATCGCTTCTTGTCATAATATATCGTTACGGTTTGTGAAATTTAGACATCACGAGAACTCTCCATTGAACTTATTCGATTTGGAGGCAAACCCATCCATCAAATATCAATTATTGTGTTTTATTAGATAGGCTGTGTTATTTTCTGTGGTTTTAATATTTAAAGAGCTCGAAAGAAGTAGACAAAGGAAAAAGACATTCAATGAAGATGTGTGAGTAATGGGCTTAAAAATTGTGGACAACAAAATTGTTTCGGCATATTGGACGGTAAGATCTAGAAAATAAGAAATTTATGTTACTGTTGTTACAATAAGCTGAAAATAATCCAAGAACTGATTAAATCCAGCTTTTCCAGTGACGAAATCCCATGTACCTCCAACAAACCATCTCCAATCGCATCTCCATTACCTTCACTAATCCGCGAAGGTCGTGGAAAGGAAAATCAAGATAATTATCCAGGATAATTGCAAATTATCGAGGGTCTTGGATTTCACGGTGGATTTGAAAGTTTCGGGATTTTCTAAGATTTGAACAGGACAATCATATTGCAGGTTCAGGCTGCGGCCGGCACTAAATTACACAGGCACACATGTTGTTAATCGGCCCTACATGCATGCGTTACTTATTGGGGCTGTTTGTCTTCGGCGTTACCAAATGGGCACTGATATGGACGATGTTTAGTCGGGAATGGAGCAAGTGTTATCTTCATTAGCGATTTCGAGCTGGGCTGTTTGAGCTATAAATTCTGTTGGGTTGGAAGTGATGGATTGTCAATTAAAGACTTTATGCATACATTCCTGGTATAATTTTTAACGATATTCTTCCTTTCTCAAGATATCAGAGAAATCGCAGAAGTTTCAAAGACGAAGTTTGTAGATAGTTTCAAGATACATAAATGTTTTTATTTACATTTTTGAGTCCCAATGAAAGGTTTAGAAGATATCTACATTGAGAGTGTGAGGTTGAGCTCACAGTATCATAGACCAAGCCTATATCGTTACGATGGTTCAGTTGTCGATATTGATACTTGCAATTTATTGTGCAGTTTCACAAAGTTGTAAATACATTATATTATAATATTTTCTGGGTAATTATTGCCAGTTTTTCCGTAATTTCAGATTGGCAAATTGAGTATCAATGATGCGGGTAGTGAAAATCAGACTCACACTTAAAATCTGTTCTTTCAAAAGTTCTACTACTGCCCATGACCACTCTCCGCACGAGTTAGCAATGTTCACCAATCTTCAGCATCCCTTTTCTATACCAAAAATGTTTTCTTTCAGATTATTTAGTCCTTTTTATCTTGCTTTTTGAAACAAATTCGCACCACTTTTCTTTCTCTCTTGCTAATCAAAAATTCGTGTGAAGCAAACTAGAGTCACACACAAATTTCTTCTTTTGAAAGTGTTACTGCCCACGACTTTATTCTCCGCACGAGTAAGCAAAGTTCACCAATTCTTTTTTGTACCAACAAGATTCAGTTAGATTCTCATCTCTCTTACAATTATCTTCTCCTTTTCCATTTACTCAATAATTTGCGTAACAAAATTGCTTTTTCAGCAAATAGCTGACTGAAAGTAGCTCTGCAATACAGCCCGTAGAATGACACTCATAACGATGAACGGAAAGATTGACATCAATCTTAAAGACGAGGCCATGTGAACAGCAGCTCTGGTATGTTTTAATCTAGGCATTTTAAGTGGGTGAAAATCGAGTTCCAAGATTCCGTTACAAACTTACATACAAGCACTTTTAGTTCAAAAGCGTCTTTTTTTAGTTCTTTTTAACTATAATGATTTTCAGCCCCTTGACAAAAAGATTGCCTTGAAACGTTGCGTATCAGACGGGCAGTTTAAGTTTAAGAATTACAGTCTTCCATCCACCATCTATTTGACAGGCAAAAGTCAGATAATTCAACAAAATTGAAAATTATTGATTATTGACAACTTTAAAGCTCTTTCGTGATTGAAACCATTGTAGTGTCATCGGTTCTTCGACAAGTGTGCATCGATTTCCAAGATACTGTTCGGTATGTAAGCTCTTTCTTATTCTCACTAGGTTATATCTATTTTTAATTTGTTGACCCAGTATAGGCTTAGAAATATCATTTTTGATTATTTCAATAGTTCAAATATACTCACATGATACCGGTTCAAGAATATTATCAAATAATATCACAGTCACAGTCTTGAAAAAAAATTACCTTGGCAACGTTGCATATCAGATGAGCAGTTAAAGTTTAAGAATAATAGTCCTGTCAAAGCGTCAACCAGTCTTTCATTCACCATATGTTTGATAAGCCAGAAGTCAGATAATTCAACAAAAAAACGATTTTGTTTAATAATTAAGATTTATTGATCACTTTTAAGATCTTTTTCAAATAAAATCATTGTATTGTCATCGTTTCTTGACAAGTGTGCAAAGTCTCGAATTAATCTGGGCATTTGAAATGGGTAAAAAGTCGGGTTCCAAAATCACGTTCGGTATACAGGTTGCTACTCGATGATAGGCCGTGATTTCAAAGACGCATTCCTGTACCGAATTCAAGTATAAAAGGTATTATAAACATGTGTTCTGAATAGTCTGGAGAAACAGAGTGTTGAAGGTTCAGAACAAAATCGTATTTATTATTGATATCTCAAAGATCCTTTCACCGATTTTGTTGATTTTTGGCAAAGTTTTTCATTGTAACAAGGCGCTAAATTCGCTCTAACGACATGGTAATTATGAATTCCAGTGGCGTCACGAGAGGCAGATTCACGGATAATATTGACAAAACATGGCGCCACTGACTTTTTCTGAAATTTTTATATTTTTTTGAGATGAAACATCTGAAAATACAGCTTTTTTGTGTTCTGATATTTTTTCGTCTCTCTCTTCTCTTTTCAAGGAAAAAAATAAGAAGTAATGTATTTCAACAATAATTTTTCGACACGTAAAGAAGTGGTTTTGAATTTTTTTATCGAGAACGAAGAAAGATACGAAAAAATATCAAGAGACAAAAAATCAAAAAAAAAATTGATGTGTCCGGAATAGTCTGCTACAGGGATTGGATTTATAATCCATATCTCAGAGTTCCAATTTTGTTGAATTTTGGTAGAGTTTTTCATTATTACAAGACGCTCTATTGAAAATAACTCAGTTCCAGTGACATCCAGGAAGACAGTTTCACAAATAAAATTTTTAAAAAAATTGTGCGCCACTAACTTATTTGTAAATTTTCCATTTTTCAGATTGAGCAGCTCAAAATACAACTCCTCGTGTCTCATTTTTTTTTTCGTTTTTGAAAAAAAAAAAAGAAAAACCACTTCACTTTAACAAATTTTTCGACGTGCAATAAAGTGGTTTTGATTTGTTCCTTTGAAAACGAAAAAAGATAAGGAAGAATATCAATTGAAAAAAAGATGTATTTTTTACTGATCTATCCAAAAAAAAAATGAAATTTTTTTGAAAAAGCCAGTGGTGCAAATTTTCCAGTATATTTTATTTGTGAAACTGTCTCTCTGGACGCCACTGAAAATCACAATAACCTTTTAGTTAGTACTGATTGAGCGTCTTGTTACAATGAAAAACTCTGAATGCCACAAAAGAATATTCACTTCAATAGATCGTCGGTTGTTTGGTGGCCCTCCTCCCTGTATCATTTTGTTTGGTACGCGTGTATCTTCAGATCCATCGCATTCATGAAAAAATGTCAAGAAAGGTCATCCGTGAAAAACACTTGCTTTTCAGTCTTCTTTGAGGTTAGTTTGTTTTTTTTATATGGACACTTCTCGGATTATCGTTTTCTGTTTGATCATCAACAATCGGTTGACTAAAAGATCTAGATAAAGTTTTATCATTTGCTACATCAGAAACTCCACCTTGCCAGGCGGAATCAGAGAGTTGATCGACGCCTAATCAGCCGCTTACCAGGATTTGTCTGGAATTTTTTTTTTTCGTTGACTGTTCCGACAGTAGTTGCTGGGTGTAGTCCATATTTTTCCGTTTTTCTTCAGGAATATCGTCTTTTTGAATTGGTTGGGGGTACCGTAAGTCCGAGCTGCTTTTCTCAAACCAACCCGCTCTCTTCTAAATGCTTCAATTGTTTTTTTCAGGTTTTCTTTCACCCACTCAGCTCTGCCATTACTGCTGTAGATATTAGGCCTAATATCTAGAAAAAATAACTGTAATCAATATAAGTAATCCAAATGATTTGCTTTTCAACAAATTCAATGTACAGTATGGTCAGTTAAGCCAAAGTTTTTGCCTCTTTATGGGGAAACATGGGAAATCTCTCGGATAAAGGTAGAGCATAGAAAAATAAGATAAAGAGTTTGTATGATTTTTTTCTTTGTAGGCCTTTCCTCCGGAGGTATGGCCCCTTAAGGACGCCGCTTGAAATCGGTTTTATCAAATTACTTCCAAAGTACTCGATATAATTCGATAAAAATCTTATATGATGGACATCACTTAGGACCTCTTGAAATAGTGTTTTCAAAACCCATCTTCCTCATTTGATTAACAAGGGGCGGACTAGGTTGTTCAAGGTGATTCATTTTCAGCGACAGGGTGCCAGTCAAAGTGAACGATCCAACATAGGGACCCAGGAAAAAAATCTGTTTAGTAATGTGCTAAAGGGAAAATGCTGGGAATGTTTTTCAAGTTTCTAGGATCACCGCAAGGGGGCGTAACGGTTCTGTGAAAACAGGAAATTAACATATTTTCGAAATTTTTCTTGTTGAACTACCAAAAAAGAATATGGAAACAGATTTGGGACGATATTCTCCACAAAACTGCTCCACCCCCACTTCCCGCTAAGTTGTCAAATAAGACAGCAACAGGACCTCAAACTAGATGGAACTAAATTGCCTCTAACTTTGGAATTCCTAGACCGATTTGACAGTTCTTTTGTTAGTTTTAAAAATGTATCTCTGGGGCATGTGCTTGGGATCAATTTTATTCGCCTAAACCGATCACACAACATAAATTGTCGAAGTCAAAACTGTTTTTGGGGTTTTTTCAAAATTTTCAAATGCAAACCCTCTTAATAGATTCCTCTATCGTGCCATTTGGAAAATTTCCTAACCCTTTCATACAGATCATTTCTCTTAATCTTTTAAAATAGAATAGTTATGGAGACTTCAGGAATTCTTCGCGGAATACTTTTGAAACAGCCCCTGTCAACTTGAAACTGTCAAAAAGATAGGAGTGCCATGTCAACGACCCGACAATGCGGTGGGTTTATTGAGCATTTGCACTGGTTTTTGTGTCAATTTAATTTTTTTTATATGTTTGGAATAAGATGAATCATCGTATTATTTTTGAGTTGTGACGAACTTCATTCTACTTGACATTTGCTAGTAGAAAGAAAAACGAAAATTGGTTGGCATTCTAGATGTATCTTATAGTTTTTATTGAAATGTCCAACATACAAATCATACACTTGATTGACAACTGAAAACTCTCAGAACCCTACCTTTTTATCAGGTAAAAATGTGTTAAGTAGATTGAATAAAACATCACTACAGCATTCTCACTTGAGAGGTGTTTTTCTTTGAAACATGAACACAAGAGCACGTTACCTTACACGAATCAGAACCAATCTTTTTGACATATTCAAATTTACAGGGGCACTTTCCTGATGAAGTCTCTTCCATTTAAAGAGTTTTATAGAAAAATGATCTTTATAGAGGTGGTAGGAAATGTTTCAAATAACATGTACGATACTTCCCAAGCACATGCACTAGAAAGACCAGATCATCCACTTTAAAAAGAACCAAAAAAAAAGCCAAATCGGTCTAGGCATTCCGAAGTTATAGGCAATTTAGTAACATCAAGGAGCTGTATCATTCGACAACTTAGAGAGAAGTGTCGGCAAGCAATGTCGTTCCAAATGTTCCAAATCTGTTTTCATTTTCTTTTTAGTAGTTCAATGGGGAAACTTTGGAAAATATGTCGATTTTCTGTTTTCACAGTACCTCTACGCCCCCTTGCGGCGATCCTAGAGACTTGAAATATATTTCCAGCATTTTTTCTTGGGCACATTACTATTGAGATTTCTTTTACTGGGTCTCTATGGTGAATAGTCTACGAGAACCAGCACCCAGTCGCTGGAAAAGAATCACTATATATATCATCATATTGCTCAAATTTTCAACAATCTGCATGATAGAGACTTGAAAAAAATAAAGTTGGATAGCTTGAACCTTAAACTGCAAAAAAAGGTACTGCGTTGTTGATTATCGATAAAATGAACCGTTTTGGGAAAAAAACATATTTTCATCAGAAAAAACCTCGAGAGAGCCATGCTGGAGTGGTGTCCTTGACAAAATTATTTAAAAAAAAAATGTGAACCCATGTTATCCTTGAAATAAGTTTTTTTTCATGTTCATTTTCATAAGCCTTTCGCATTTGGAAAAAATCTTGAATAATTATTATTCAAATGATGCGTTCATTCGAAAGAAAAAAAACAAATCACGCACAATGTATTCTTACTATATACAATCAATTCTTCATACTATACAATCAATTAACTATTCAATACATTTAAAAATGAGTGTCACCTTTAAAAATGTATCAAAAACTAATTTAGGCAAATTCTTATTTGCACTAAATGCATGTCGGATATGATTGTCGAAAATTTGGATGAGTCTGAAACAACAAACGAGATAACTGGCGTGTTATCAGTACGGCATTTCCTTCAACACACTGGACTGCAATCCTGTATAACATAGCCAAAACAATAATACATGTTGAATTTATCATCAAAATTCTCAATAATGTTTTGTTCTGACCGCAGCAACTTTCCACACCCAACCCACCGTACAACGAATAAATTATTTATAAACAATTAGGTACATGAGTCAGTAAGGATAATTATCACATACCGATCGCTCGTCTCAATTCATCCTGAAGTAATGGATACGAACAATGAGATGTTTTTTATCTTCATAGTTTTCAATGTGTATTTTTTGAAAATTAATTGTTTTATTTTTGATGTGGACAATTCTGTACAATTTACATTGAACAGAGAGTCGTATTTTGGATATAGTTTATTGTTGCAGAGTGGTGGAAAAGAGTCAACGTGAGTATATTTTTGTTTATTTATAGGTATTATATTTTATAATAATTATACTAATTCTCAGTTTTATTTTTGAATACATTTTATAAAATACTAGCTGACCCGGCCAATTTCGTACCGCCTCATAAGCAATATAAATTCCATAGTTTTTTATTTTCGCGATTTTTTTCGATGTTTTAATAGTTATCCTGCTATTCAGAGCGGAGAAAAAAACAATCAAAAACCCTCCCAGATTAGAACCAAATTGCATATAGTATACCTAATTGAAATATTCACAAAAAATCAATGTTTTCATAAAAGTTTTGCGGACATCTATCTGATATAGATACAAAACATAGTCGGGTTAGTTACACCATTAACCCGACCTTGTAAAATTGTAGGTTTTCGATGCAATTTTGCATCTCTCAATATCGGATTCTGAATGCCCTTGAAAAATACTTCAGAGTCGCTCATTTTGTAAAACCGAAATCAACTGAGATATCTATTGAGTAAAATCTAAACAGTCACCCTGAACCATACACGTATATCCTTGGTTATACGTCTATGCCCTGAACATATTTGCACGTTTTTGAATAACAACCAAAACGTAGAGATCGATCTTGAATATTTTTGGTTCATAGTCATGGACTATAATATTTAGTTTTTTCTTAGGCATAGCTACCGGCTGTTATCAACCGGAAGTGTTATAAAAGTGACGTCATATGTTATATGGTTATATCTTCTGATTTTTTATGAAATTGACTTTGTGATAATTCAGATGTTTTATGTAATAGCGCAGTGTACAGGAAAGGTATTTTCTGGGATAATTGGTTATGCTAAAAAAAATAGTTCAATAATAAGATATCTGTGTACCTGATTGGAAATATTTTATTTCTGGAACAACCATTTATCTTGGCAAAATTTTTTAAGAGATAGAAAAACTAAGATGAGTGTGCGCTATCAAAGAAAATACTCAGGAGAAAATACGGTAAATAAACCGCAGTAAACCAACCTACAAAAAAAGGTGTTTTTATCGCTCCAGCAAAAAAAAAACAAGTATAGTATTGTTTCATATAAACAAAAATCCATTATAACCTAACATTAATGAAAAGTTCACCCCAGCAATAGTATTTGTATCAATACTTATAAAAGAGCTTGTCTTGACTGCGTCATCAACGCCGAGACAAAACTTTTATACATAGAGGCATGAAATTTTGAAGAGATGTTCTGCTGAATATTTCTAAGTGTGCTAAGAAAGGGTTTTGAGAAATTTTATACCCAAGGGGGTGAAAAGAATGAGGAAGTAGGAAAAATTATTATTGATGAAAAATCATGTATTTGACCACAAATACATGATTTTTTATCAATATTAATTTTTTATCAACTTGAAACTTCATATAAATAATCTTGAATGAAATTTATTACACATATGTTTCGTTATTTTTTGAAATTCAACCCCTAAGGGGCTCAAAGTCGGGCTCAAAGGAGATGAGGTAAGAAAAATCATTGATTGATAAATGATTATGTACTTTTTGTAACATCAATTTGAAATTTCGTATAAATAATCTCAAATGAAGTTAATTAAATACGTGTCACGTTATTTTGCCAAATTCAGCCACTAAGGGGGTCAAATTCGCACTCAAAGAAGTGGGTGGAAGAAATCGTTAATTCATGAAAGATTATGCATTATTGTTATCATGTTAAAAATCTTCAATAAAATTGATTGAGCACATGTATCGTTGTTTTTTAAAATCCAACCCCTAGTAACAAAGTCTTGTTGAAACTTCGTATAAATAATCTTCATTAAAATTGATAAAGGGAAAATTCAACCCCTAAGGGGGTGGAAGGGGTCCTGTGAAAAATCATAAATCAATTAAGACAATTGTATTTTTGGTCACAATGACTTGAAACTTCACTATGATGATCTTGAATGAAATTGATAGAACACGTGTTTTGTCGATTTCAAAAATTCAACCCTTAATGGGGTGTGGGTGTGAAAAATCATAAACTAATACAAAACATACATTTTTGTTCACATCAACTTGCAACTTTATTATAATGATCTTTAATGGAATTAGTAAAACACGGGTTTCGTTATATTCGAAAATTCAACCCCTGTGGGGGTGAAAGAAGTGGGGGAAATATTTATATGTGTGCTAAGAATTTTTTTTTCAAAATTTCACCCCCAAGAGGCTAAAAGGAGTGGAGGTACGAGAAATGACATGTTAATGAAAAAATATGTATTTTTGGTCACATCGACCTGAAACTTCATTTCAATAATTTTGAATAAGATCAATGAAACATGTGTTCCGTCGTTTTCCAAAATTCAACTTTTGGGTGTTAAAAAGGGGTGGGGGTGTGAAAAACATAAATAAAAAAAATGTATTTTTGATCATACCGACTTAAAACTTCATTATTATGATCTTGAATGAAATTAATAAAACATGTGTGTCGTCGTGTTCCAAAATTCAACCCTTGAGAGGGTGAAAGGAGTGTGAAGGTGTAAAAATCATAAATTAAAAAAAAAGTATTTTTGATAATATGGACTCAAAACTTCATCATGATGATCTTGGATGAAATCAATGAAACATGTGTTTTGTCGTTTTTCAAAATTCAACCCTGAAGAGGGAGAAAGAGATGGTGATGTCAAGAATTATAATAATCAATAAAAAAAAATATTTTTGATCACATCGACTAGAAACTTCATATTAATTATCTTTAATGAAATCAATGAAACATGTGTTTCGTCGTTTATTTCTTAAATTCAACCTTCAAGGGATTCAGGGGTCTTAAGGGGAAATTTATCAATAAAATGTATTTTCGGTCACATCGACTTGAAATTTCATAAAGGAATCAATGAAACACGTGTTTCGTCGTTTTCCAAAATTCAACCCTTGAGGGGGTGGGAGTGCTGTGGGTGTGAGAATTCATAAATCAATTTAAAAAAAAAACTAGTTTTTTTGGTCACATCATGATGAAATTGATAAAACACGTGTTTTATCGTTTTCCAAGTTTATGAGTGTAGCTTTCAACATTATTCGATAACATTTAAATAATCGCGGGCGAAGCTGTGACGGATACTGCTAGTATTAATATAAAAAAACTGGAAGTATCTACAAGAATCTAATCTTCAAATAAAAAGTTCATACGTCGGTTTTTGAGCTAAAATCAAACGAGGAAAAGTTTGAAATTATATTGTGCACCGAATTGAGTCCCGAATTTTCACTTTCACTAGCACCCTACGTAGCACTAACAGCGTCAGCTCGATACATAATTTGTTGTACTCGTACTCGTAAAGAGTTGATAAATATTGAGTCTGACAAAAACCGAAAAAGCTGTTAACAAAAATCGTCATGGATAAATATATTATGTTGGGTTAGAATCACTTGCGTTTCTGTTCACAAAAACCACGATACACATGCCAATTTGTCCTGTCAAATTTTTCGTTACGTTTTGCGCGTACCCTTACCAAGAAGAAAGTCCTCTACTTCTGTCATTGACCAAGGCTAGAGTTGTACGTATTTGATATTTATATCGTAATTCTGCTGGGTTTTTTCGTGTGTGCTAAAATATCAGCACCATCAGTGGAGATATTGTATAAGTATTGATACAAACCTGGAAGAGTAAAAACGCTTACCTGCCCTAGTGTGTCTTCAAATAGCGCACGGTGGCGCCCTTATATTGGGCGATTTTCCAAAAAGTTCCGACTGATTTCCATAGAAAAAATGCATTTGACTTGAGCGTCGAACGAATACACACATGGGCCCGGACAGACTGATAGACAGCATAGTGCCTATTCAACGGAGTAAAAGATGCGAACACCGCGAAATCTTTGTGCTAATAGATAGGGTAATATTGCACATCTGATCATCATGAAAATAGCAAAAATACTCCGTAATAGAAGAAATATTCTGCTCTTAGGATTAACTTCTCAAAATATTATTATTTTTTTTTCGTCTTTTCGCCGGCAGTGCGTGTGATAAAAGAAGTATTTTTTTGGCTTAAGACAAGATCCCAAAAATCATCAAAATCGATTTACTCGTTTTTGAAGAATGTAATATTTTTTAAAATCTTTGGCGCCCGCTGCAGACCTAATGAAGCAATTTTGGATATCGGTGATTTGACTTGAATCGAACTACGTTGACGACAGGATTTTGGCATCAAACATTGTCCACGTATTTTCTGAACACCCGTATATGATTAGAATAGATTAAATATAGGTATCTTGCGCAAGAAAGTATCTTTTATTTTTAAAGTTATCCTCGCTACTTTCCCAACTTTTACCAAATTGTTTTGAGAACTGAGACAACCTTATCCAATAGGAGTTAATAATGATGGTGAATCCTCTGGTAACTTCTGAAAGGCGCTATTTTCTCTTGTTTTCGAGTTATAAATCATTTTTGAGTCAATCTCCAATAATCATTAAATATTAAAACATCAATACATACTCCTAGACTTATTGTTGGAGCCCCCAAAAATCTCCAAAATCCCTTAGAAGGAGGAGAAGTCTACAGATGTCCAATCACTTCCTTTGGATCTTCTATCAAAACCTGTGAAAGATACGCCACGAAAGGTACGTCAGCTAAACTTACATAAGACATGCAAACCTTTTTTTCTCTTAGCACATCTTCACAACCAGACAGGATCAAAACTAAGAGACTCCACCGCTAATGGAGACTTCCTTGGAGGAAGCTTAGATGGAGGAGATCAGCTAGATGATTCATTTGTAGCTTGCGCCCCTCGGTACGAAAATATTTACGACAAATCCAAGTTGATTCAAGGAGTTTGCCTGGTCATGGACTCCTCTTCTGTTCAGGGACGAGCTCAGAAGTTGAGTCGCATCACAAAACCTAGTAAGATTCATCTGGTGGAAAAACTAGTCCTGACAGTTTAATCCAGTAACCATGTCGTCTGAAAAGGGGGGTACCTTGCGTTAGATCCGGTAGTTCTGATTTTTTGCTGACTTGTTTATGATATTGGCCCAATGAATAATCCAAGTTTTCGACCTCGAGCGCCGAACGCAACATTGTCAAATATCAAAAAAATCCCAAAATTCTTACCTTTCATCCAGTCTTTGGCAATTTTAACCCAGCAGGACTAAGTTTTTAATTATAACTACGAAACACTTTTTTGTAAAAGACCAAATTTGCTATAATTTGAGATCAGAATGGTCTCTGCTCTGTAGACCTAATAGTTCAGAAGAAGCAGAAAATTTGGTGTGATTTTTTTCCACAGAATAATAAATGTGTATGATAACTTGCCTTGAGACACTTTCCAGGTAAGCACCAATAATATAATGTTGTTGTATTATGTAAACATTTGCAAGTGTGAGAAAATAACACTTAATTTTGAAAATCTGTATCTTGTAAACTATTTGGTCCACAGAGACCATTCTCATCTCAAATTGTAGCAAATCTAGTCTACTTTGAAAAAGTGTTCTATGGTTATAATCGGAAACTCAGTCCTTCTGGGTTAAAATTGCCAAAAACTGGATGAAAGGTAAGAATTTTGGGAATTTTGTGATGTTTGACAATGTTGCGTCTGGCGCTCGAGGTCGAAAACTTGGATTATTTATAGGGCCAACATAATAAACGAGTCAGCAAAAAATAAGAACTACCGGACCTAACGCAAGGTCTGGTATATATGGTTACTGGACTACTTGTCTCAGTCCAAAAGTTGATGATAACCGGGATACAGGGAGTCAAAATTAAATTTGTTTTCAATAAATAGGAATGATTGAACGACCTTGATTCGATGGTTTTTGAGGCAAGGTCAAATTCGTCAATTTATTCTACTGTGACGAAATACGTCCAGCGGCTCAACACACTACGCTTCGCTCAAACATATCGGATCTTGTCTCTCTTGGCACAAAGTCTGTCCACGGTGGGTGGTCATCGAATTTTCCTGCGACTTCTCTGTCGTACCAGAAGCTTCGCCATTTATCTTTGATTCTCGATAATTCCACACTATTCATGCAGTTTCGGCGAAGGTTGGGCTGAGATATATAGAAGAAAGCTATCCACCATGGAGGGAGCAGTTGTGTTTCGGCTTTTGTCGTTGAACAATAATTTAAACGGGCTGATTAAAAATAAGTTACTGTACATAAATGGTTGACTGGAAATAAATTAGTCTAGTGTGACAAGTGTTTCTAGACGCAAAATTTATTACACTACCATTAAAAAGATCGCTTTCTACAAAAAAGATCTATGCGAATGTACGGCTTCAAAAGTCAAAGCGATACAGTGAACCGCAAGATAGTCAAAACAAGCTCAATGTGGCTGAATGGTGTTCTCTATTGGTGACGACAAATATATAAACGAATTTGACTTTCTCGCCTCAAGAAACTCGCGAATCTCACAGATCGTGATATTATTCCTGTTTGATTATGATTTATTCAGAAAAAAAACAATTTTGACACCCTGTTCCTCAGTTGATATTAACTTTTGGAATGATGGAAATATGATTAGATCATGATATCTGTGGTTTTGCTGACTAAAAATGATTAATCTATATTCTGAATAATCTATAACAACACTCCATTGATTCAGATACAGCGAGTTCCAACGGCGTAACATATCATCGAGCAGCTGTGGCCATGGATGGGTTTGATGTCTCATTCATTTCCCAAGTAATTCATTCAAAAACGTGTGATGTTGACAATGAACAAATATTTGTAGAATAAAATTCTGACGGGCGCTCCTGGTATGGATAAGTTTGAGGGAACAGTGGTAGAACATACAATTTCCAATGAATATTCTCCCAAGTTGTTGCCGGATAGATTCACGAGGGATATAGACGATGATGATACGTTTTTTGGTAAGAACTACTTGCAAACGGTCGAAAATTGGAGAATTGCTTTTCCAGGGTATGCAGTAACATATGCAAGGTTTCAGGATGAGTTGTGGTATATTTCTGGAGCTCCTAGAGGAAGTGATTTGAAAGGAAAGGTAGTGGAATCATTGTGAAATATTGCCTTGAAAAAAATTTTGTGGCTGAATTAAAACGATCTTTGATGGATTTTGATTTATGGATTATTTCCTGAAACCATAATTTTTATTGAGTTTCAAGGAAAAGTCGACTTTGACATTCATTTTCTCCAAATTCTTCCAAGACATCTTGAACATAATATATATTTTCACATTTATTTGTAAAAAATTTCATGCGAAGTTTACTAGTGCAAATAGAACGAGACCCTCAATAGATTTTGAGCAATAAATTTCTGTAAGCAACAACTCAATTACATAAATACGAACCACATAAGTGGAGTCTCTTTTTAAAGGTGACCATCTTCAGACCCGACTCCCTCGTGCGCAAGAACATCAGAATCTCCAAAATACTTGAAGGAAACGAAATTGGCTCGTATTTTGGGGCGGCAGTTTCAGCTTTGGACGTGAACAACGACGGCAAAACAGACCTGATCATTGGAGCCCCCATGTCGGCTGGAAAAACCTACGATGAAGGGAAAGTTTACTTTTACGAAGGAGGAGATCGGGTGAGAAAACCACATCTTTCGACCCTTGTAAAAAAACACTGTTGCAGATGCAATTTCACTCTCCTGTCACACTGACTGGTTCGTCAACCAAGGCTGCCAGATTTGGCACTAAGGTCGTATCTTTAGGGGACTTTGACCGGGATGGCTATGATGGTATGTGGTATATTTGTCACTTTAACAGCTGATTATGATGTTTGTAGATATTGCCATATCAGCTCCTTATGAAAATGGAGGATCTGTGTATATTTATAGAGGTGGCAGGCACGGACTCACGGACGATTATAGTCAAAAGCTCACTAAGGATGGTAGTTGGGGTTTTGGATTGGGCCTATCCAGAGGCGTCGATGTTGATGGCAATGGACATAATGGTTAGTTATACCGTAGACTTCTAGGAAGTAAAATTTATTTTCAGATTTTGCTGTGGGGGCCTTCAAATCCGACACAGTATTTATCATAAAAAGCAAAACTATCATAGACCAACAAGTCTTTCTTACATCGCCAGTAAACTCAATCACCAACACCACCAACACCATAAATTTCAAACTGTGCATCAGGTACTCGACTAGAACCCCTAAGAACCAAGTTAAAAACGTGGAGTTTACCATAAACTTCGACATGGATTATCGGATTAATCATAGCAACTCGTCAAGGGGTATGGTTGTAGATGTTGGAAAATGTGAAGAATACGTTGCTGACTTGAAAGTATGTATTTTAAGCTTTGAAAACCTTGTGAGTAGTAACTTTCAGGATACACACAACATAATAAAAGACATATCCCCCCTGCAAATCAAAGTAACAGTTAACGGGTCATCCCCCCACATTCAGGCGCAGGGGTCGCAAAAAGATGAAATTCAGATTCCATTCTCCCATAGCTGTGGCGAAGATCATTTATGCACTCCCGACCTGTATGTCAAAATGTCATCACAAATGTATGTAGATATAAAAAATATTTTATAAAAATTAGGTGATTTCATAATGGCTGTTTTTGCTATTATAAGTGATTCAAAAAGATCTTATACAGGGTGGTGCAACCAAGATAGGTGGATGATTGTGGGAAAATGGTAAGGAATTTCGATTTTTTTTTTGTACATTATAGTACAAAAAGTTTGTGGCAAAATAAACTTGTATTTCTTCATATGGAATCACCTTTTCTATCTAGTACGATCATTTTGATATAAGGTTTGTTGGTTCTAAAACTTATAATTAAGGAATGAGAGACGATCAAAGTTGAGAAAGGACTCATAGGTGGACCATTTTTTAAGCGAAATAGAAGAGACTATCGAAAAACCAACTGACCCTTAAAACATAATTTTTCCTTGAACTCAATAATCACATACACTCTGAATTATATCATTTGTTATTATACAGGGTGGTAAAGTTTCACTAAATTAGCAAGTAGATATCCAAAAGTTTTCCTTTCAATTCAGAGTATTGGGGCACTGACTTGAAAATGATGGATAATGTTTGATCATACCACCGAACAAATAACAATAAGAAGGCTCACTCTTTATGCTGTGATAAAAGGTTGGTAAGGTATATTAGGTAGGACCTACCTAAGTTGTGATATGGGCTGGAACCATCTCATGGTAGGCATGTGAGGTGGACTGCCACCCTATATAAATGTGTGGTTTGGCAAGAGAGCACTTCAAACCAAATAAAAGGAAATATCACAGTATGAAAGAAAACAATATACGATACACAGCCGTTAAATTTCATTGAAATATTTGTCTAGAAATCCTTAACATCTTGACTCGTGATTTGAAAAGTCACTTGCCGCATTAGTAACGTGAATAACTATTTCTTAAGCATATATCACAAAGTTGAGCTTCAGTTTATCTAGTGATGTCTAATATTTCAACGCTGGCGAAGTATGTTCCACTCTGCCCCATTCTATAGCAGTAGCTTCTCTGATATTTCAATCATGTTCCGTTTAGTACAAGATACTCTTCGAAGTCGTTCCAGTGTGGTGTTACATAGAGAACTGCTTCTGATCTTAGTTTCATGAGTTTGTCCCCTGGTTTCAAATTGAGGATTTTGCGTGATGACAGCCTGGGACACTCCAAACCACATGTCGGACGGGATGGTTGAAATAACTTAAACAAGACGTTGTTTTACGGCGGACATTTTATTTTATATCCTCTCCTTGTAGGATGGCATCCCACATTCTGGCAAACCTCAAACCCCATATACTATTGTCGTTGAATTCCCACTGTTTGCTGCCCAGCGCCCCTATTCCCTCTGTCATCCTTTTTGTAAATAACAAATTATTGTAACAAATTTTCAAAGCAGTGCAGATGGATTATTCCAATATTCTACCTTTTAAATCACTGTATGAAGGAATTTTTCAAACATCTCTCATAATAGCAAAAACAGTTACAAATATGAAACAATTATCAAGAATTATATTTTGTGTTGTAGAAATCAAGTCACTTTGGGCAAAAATAAAAATCTAGTTGTGGATGTGGAGGTGAGAAATGATAATGAAACGGCATACCAGTGTGAAGTTGAGTTCACACTACCGGATAAAATTGAATTAGTGAGGAAAGGGTGTGTGCAAGTCAAAGGAAAGTACCGGTGTTCAGTTGCTGATAGTTTGGCACAGAAACAGGTTGTGAAGGTAACAGACAATATCTCATCTATTTTTTCAATTGTTGCGTCTTTTGTGTGTTAACGAAATTACGAATTTTTGTGAATTGTGATCTTCATCTTTTCTATATTTTTTTTTATTTTTGTGTGTAATTTTATGATAATTTGTTATTTCAATGAGTTAACGTCTTTTTTTTCTTGTGTTTCTTATCATGGTGTTTGTGTCAATTTCGCGTACATTTTCCCAGCCTCAGTTCTCTTTTGACATCGGAGACTTGGATCCAGACACCAAAGCAATCAAAATTCACGCAGAAGTGGTGAGTTTGGGAAAGCAGCTTAAAAACTCCACCAACAAGAATACCATTGAAATTCCCGTTATTCTAGATAGTACCCCATATATCCAATGGTAATTGAAACCACTGATTAACACCCAAACCACCAATCCATATTATAAATTGTAGGAGAACTGATCCAGAAACCACACAAATCGAACTAGTACGAAACATAACCGACCAACATTTCAACTTGAACTTCATAATGGGAAAGCGCGGAGTGTCGCCACTCAAAATTGAATTGACCATTCTGGTGCCCCTTGTGGAACAAGATGGTCTAATTTTTGAGGTGGAACAAATCGAGGTGAGGCTCTTTTTGATAAATTGTGGATTTTATCAAGTAACGTCAAGGGGAGTGTGGAGGGCAGCCAACTCACAGCCACCTACAGTGAGGGTTTGGACGTTGAGAAAAGTGACGTTGATTTGACTAGTTTGAAGATACCGCTCAATAGAACCGTTGTAGTGGATGTATTCGAAACAGGGCAGGTTATGAAGTATAGTTTCTCGGGGCCGTACTTGCTCCATGAAGAGCTGGCTTACTTCAGAATGAAGGTTCTACTGCGGTCCAAGTTATTAAGTGAGATATCAATTTAGTTGTAAATTCATTTATACATTAATTTTAGCGACAAAATACAGAAATGAGTTGACAGTGAAGGACATGGTAGCTTTTGTCCCAACTGTGGTGATTAAAGATGGACTCAAGGTATCCAGCTTGTTTTTGATTTTTGTCAATAAGCCAAGTATGGTGCCGTTGTGGGTGTATATTTTGGCACCTACAGTGGGGGTTTTCGTTTTGATTTTGATTGCCAGCGCTCTCTATAAGGTATTGCTGGTATATGGAAGGACCGTTGTTGATGATTTGTGTTTCAGTGCCACTTCTTCAATAGAGTATACAAGGAGCAATTGGAACAGGAGAAGCTTCTGTGTCAGGTAAATAGTGTGAATCAACTGTTCATAGTCTGATACTCTATGTTTGCAGGAAGACGTTGACGATGCTGTGAATAATGAAATTTTCGATGACGTAGTTTTTCGAACATTGTGACTATTAATAAAGTTTTTTTGATGAAAGCAACCAATTTCAGAGCCTTCCTCAAATATGCTAACAAGAACCATGGCTAACCCAAACATAAAAAAGGAAGAAAAGTGACATGACAAGACATTTCAAATCATGAAAAAAATAATTAAAAATGACAAACGGCTGACCAGTACTGTTGAAATTGGGGAAAAATGAAAATATCATCAACAGCGGTGTATGACCTTTCAAATTATGGAAAAAAAATTATGAACGGCTGTTATACGAGATGCTTTCAGAAAATCGTTGATTGCGAGAACTCTCGATGACGGAGTTTTCCAAACATTGTAACGTTTAATACACTTTTCACAGGGACATCTCATTTAATGCAGTCAGTGCTAGAGCTTTTGCCTGATAAACGACAAGACAAACGACTTTTCCAACTCCTCAAACCAAACGTCACTTCTCCCGACTTGATTTACTTAAACTCTCCATCATTTTGAGATTTTGCGACTTATCACATCATAAAACATACATTGTGCGTTGCGCCAAACAAACTGGATTTTGCTGAATATTGCACCATGAACGGTTTTTTCGTTTTGCCATTGCCATCCATCATAAACAACATCTGCCCCAATTTCCGGCACAAATAATGCTCGCCATTATTTTTATCTGCGCTCGCCTTATTACATCTCTAATGTCCGTGTCCAGTGTCCATGTCACTTTATTGGACATTGTCCAGTGTTCTGTCTCGTGATTATAAAAATATTGTTAGGATAGGTTTTATGGAAGATTGTTTTACATCCGTGTATAGAGTCTTTCAAAATTATAATCCTGCCTTGCCGAATCTTATTGATGATATTTTTAGATTGGTGAGGGTGAAAGGAAAATTCCTTTTTGTCTTATTATTGCCAAAATTATATTTTAAAATACGATCGGTTTCGTTCTCAAGAAAACAACTTCAGGTATTATACTGATTGAGAAAGAGATAATTACTGTACTCACATTTTTTGGTATAAACGAGAATAATACTCAAACATATAAACAAATTAAACATCCAGGACCACCAACATTCACACACAGCATTCAACAAACAAAGTGTAAAATACAGGGTTCGCCAAGGTAAGTGGCCTATTAGAATATCTCGGGAAATAAAGCGATTGGGATTCTGAAATTGGTAGAGATATTTTTGGAGATGCTCTTTTCAAATGAAATAATAGTGACGTTGCGCGACTTCCGGTTATACCGGAAGTAGGTGTCAACTCGCTTGTTTCAAATGAAACACCCTAAATATTATTACATTTTTGGATTCTACGTGAAACTCCAGGCAGATTTGATGAATGATGTCCTATGCCTAAGTATAAGAGTTTTTGAAATACTTGAGTTTTCATGTCAAAAATGACGTTTGTAGGTTCCTGTGTGAATGTATATTTTTCGTATAAGAAAGACTTCATTGTTTAATATGCATCGGATTTCTTGTTGAAAGGGACCTTATCGCAATATTTTGATGACTATTATTAGAGGGTGGCCCAAAAATGGAATCAAAAATAAAATTAAGAAAACTGCCGAAAATCATTTTTTTCAAATGGAATTGGGAAAATTTTTATCATTTGATCCTATTGAGCATTAAAAATAAAGATAAGTTTGTAAGATTGTCTATTCCAAAAATTCTCATTTTTATTTATTTTTTTGAATTTTTGGAATTGACAATATTTGAGAAACTCACCATTATCTTTAATGCTCAATAAGATAAAATTATAAAAATTGGGGGTTATCATTTGAAAAAGTTGATTTTTGGCAGTTTTTTTGATTAAATTTTGTATCTTATTTTTGGGCCACCGTGTAATAATAGTTATCAAAATATGGTGGAAAATTTTTCAAAGTGAGTTTCTTTTAACAAGAAATCCAATACAAATCGAACAATAAAGGCTTTCTTATTCGAAAAATTTACATTCTGATAGGAACCTACAAACGTCATTTTTGACATGAAAACTCAAATATTTCAAAAACGCTTATACTTAGGTATAGGACATCATGCATCAAATCTTCCTGGAATTTAACGTACAATCCAAAAATGTAATTATATCTAGTGTGTTCTATTTGAAACAAGCGAGTTGACACCTACTTCCGGTATAACCGGAAAACGCGCAACGTCACTATCATTTCTCCGAAAATTTCTTCCTACAAATTTTCAAAAGCCCATCGTTTTATTTCCCGAGATATTCTAATAGGCCACTTACCTTGGCGAATCCTGTTTAGATGATTAAAAATATAGGCCTACATGACATTGCACATCACCAATACAGGGTGGCCCATCGAATACGGAACGTCATTGATTTTGGGCTTTTAACGTCATAAGAAGAGAAAACACTCAAACACACCAATTTTGTTTTTGAGGGGAACACTTTTTAGGCGTATGAGGAAAGGGGGGTCGAGTGATAGCTATTTTGAGGACCCTTAGACCCTGATTAATATGATACTAAAATTTAGTATCATGCTGATTAAGACTTCCGAGCCTCTGTTGTCATTCCTGTTGTTATGACAGCTTGTCAAATATTTATTTTTGATATTTTTTTCAAATAATCACCCGCATAACTTAACTAGGAGGATATGATGAGGGACAGAAAATCTTCAAACGAGGTATTGCTATTGCTCTACACCATTGTATGGTGAAAGGGTTTTAGATTATATTGATAGTGAGTACAGTTCTTAAGTTAATATGTCCATATTATATGTCGGTTGTTTCTTATATTGTTGAGCTCATTTCTACTCACAGTCATTAATTAACTGGTTCGAATTTCTCAAAGCTTGTATAATAATTATCTTCGTTTACACAGCCATTCTTTCCATGTTTTTTGTTCTGTCTGTTTTGTTGTTCATATTTGGTCTAAATCTGTAGCCAAGTATCAGGCTGTTCAACTTCTCAATGTCAAATTGTACATCGGTAAAATTCATAACAGGCTCATAAAATGTGTGTATGTTAACAGGGTTATCAACTGGTCTCACCCTGTACCCTGTCTCTTTTGAGGTTGGCAATTTTCTTCTTCGGTCTTCTCTTCTTGTTTTCTATACAGGATGTTTCATAAATATTGCGAAAAAATTCGTGATGAGTTTTTCCGCTTCAAAATAAGAACAAAACTTCGTATAAACATGTATCCGGAAATGCGTCGTTACAGAGCTACAGGGTGTTGAAATTTTATTTTCATTTTTGTTTCTTCCAAGTAATATCTGAGCCAATGTCGATCTTTTGATAAAAATTGATGATTTCGGGTTTCTTATCCTGCGAAATTCAAATTTGACATTAGTATGGCTCTAGCTTGTAGAGGGCACTACCTACCCGTATTTTACCTGTAATGAACAGCCATAACTTTTTTGGACGAACCTATATTATATTTTTAATTAAAAAAACAGATTTTTTCATAATTTTCACGAGGAAAATGTAAACCTGTTAGAAGTCGCTACGTGCAACCATTCTTGAGATATTTGGATTCGAACTAATTAATACATTTGATTTTGAAATTATAGCGAAGGTATCCTGCAAGAAGTTATTACATATTTCGTATGATTGCTTCATTATTTCAGTGAAAAGATAAAAGTCAACCAGCTCTTATTCGAATATTAATTAAACAAAAAAAAAATTAAAAAACTGAACAAAATTAAATAAAATAAAAACAACCTGTAGCTCTCTGACAAAGCATTTCCGGACACATAGGATTTTTTTTCTCAATTTTAAGCAGGCAAACTCATCCTGTATTTTTGGCACCTTTAATAAAATACCATGCTTGGCCATAATTTAATTATCACATGTATTCATTATTTCAAATTCAAATATCTCGAGAATTGTTGCACGTAGCGACTTCTAACAGGTATAGATTTTCTGTGCCAAAATGATGAAGAAATCGTTTTTCCAAGTTAAAGATATAATACAGGGACGTCCAAAAAAGTTATGGCTGTTCATATCTTGAAAAATAAGTGTAGGTAGCGCCCTCCCTAACCCAAACTAACCCAAACTAACCCAAACTAACCCCTTATTACCAATTTTCATCAAAAGATCAACATCAGATCAAACATAATTTAGAAAAAATAAAAATGAAAATAAAATGTCAAAACTCTGTAGCTTTGTAACGAAGCTTTTTCGAATACATGTTTATAGGAAGTTTGGTTCGTATTTAAAGCGGGGAAACTCATCCCAATTTTTTTCGCAATATAATTGAAACACCCTGTATATAGGGTGTCCAGCATAAGAACCGGAACAGAGCAAGGGATGAAGAGGAACTAAGAGTATTGTGATCTAACGCAACTCACCAATATACCATGTTGAACCCCTTAAAAGTTATACGCCTTGCAAGTGTGGTTCCAAATTTCGAAAAAAAAAATATTATCTTAGTGATACCCTAACTCAAAACCGCCAACGTGTACCAAACATTGTTGGTGTACCAAGAGCATTGATCAACGGTAATTGATTGAAGTTCAATTGAAGCATTCATTCTCAAGGGTTCATAAGGTATGACGCACAGTTAAAATAACACAGATTTTTTTTACCCCTTGGAGGACTTGAAAAAGTAGCATTCTATTTTATGAGGAATCAAGTTTTAAAACAGGGTGAAAAGTTGGAATAAGAATAATCTTATAGAAAAACTAACAAGTTGAACTATAGAAATAACATACAATTTGCACTGAGAAGTCACAGAAAACTACCACCAAAATTGTTTCTAATGAGTGTGCCTTCATCTCCTTTAATCCAATTCCACAATTCGGCTCCAGATGAATCTAACAAGGAGTACAAGGTGGGCAACTAAAAATAGTAAGAATGTGAGGTACTGTATCTGGAAAACTATTTATCGTAGAGGCTTGCGGCGAAAAATTTTATCACTAATAAAGTGGCCAAGAGAAAAACCTGGAAAATATTTTCAAGTTTCTCAAATGGTCTCTAGTGGGCGTAACAACCAATACCAAGTGGAAAAATAGGATTTTTATAGAATTTTGTCCAATAAAAATATGTCGATTATATTATTTTTATATTTACTGACTGTTCACCTACACTTTATGTCTAAAACATTTTTTCTATTTATCAAAATAAAGGGGAGGAGAAAGTTCAATAATTTTTTTAGACAAACGGAGATTTCTTCCGTTTCCCTTGACCGATTCCAACTTGGGCTCATATGAAAGAGCATAATCTGTACTACAAAATACCTGTTTGGTCTTGAATCTGTTACCTTCGCCACCGCTGCTAGATGACGTTAATTGAAATGGAAGAATATTTCTGAGTTTTTTTTTTTTAAATCAAATGTTGAGGTATATTCATTTCTATATATTTCAAAGGAAGATACATTTTTTTATCAAAAAAATAAAAAAAAATAGTGTTTTTTTTTATTTTTTTTTTGTTTTTTTTATTTTCTCAATAGAAAAATGTAACCTTTTTTAAAATATAGAAAAAAAAATATATCATTGCATTTCCTTTTTTTGGAAAAAAAAACCAGAGCCGTCTAAATTGTAATACAAGCCATGAAGTAACAATTGCAACGTCGCATCTAACGTCAACAGTGGTTAAAATTTTGCATTGATTGAAGGGGCTTTCTTTGAAAATCAGGGTAAATTACGATTACGTGATACAAAAATTGTTCAATGAAACTGTAATTAAAAAGAATAACTTATATATTATCGCAACAGGTATGATGTTCATCACCTCATGACGTAAAAATTTACATAAAACATATCCGAACCTAACAAGAGTTTTATGATTTGTTGGGAAAAAATATCAATTCTAAATAATAAAACATCAAAACCGACAGATAGGTAGACGGTTACAGATTTTGGGATGTGATTGGAGCAGTTTCTGGAGGACTGGAGTTGATAATAATGTTTAAAACTGATTAACCAAAAAGCACTATCTACGTCACCATATGGTTTTTCCAAAGTGAACGAAACAAAACTCGTTTATTCTGGTTTTTCTGCATGACATAGAAGCTGGTGCCTATATGTGTGGGAAATCAAGGATGAAGCATCAATTAACCAAGTTTTCCTATATAAATACCTAATATGTATTTTTCTCATCCAGTATTCCCCGAAAGGCAAAGATACACACATACCCTGATATGAAACTATCTACCAGTCTATTATGAAAATATTTGCGATATCTTTGGTACCTACTATTATCTACACACTTACCTCAATCTTAACGCAAAATCACGTCATTTTTCACCGTGCTTCTCAGTTTTTCAAAATACAATTTGAAGTTGAATGAAAGCAGGTTGAAACAAGTTGAATAGTTGCAAAGCTGCCTAGAGTGTTATAGTTGGGACTAGAAGTGAACCTAACCTCGATCGAGACCACTCGCGGTGTTGCCAAAACCATTACTTCAGGGCATGTATTACAATATAGTTGGCTCTGAAAAAACTGAAAAGCATGCTTCCATTTCAATCAACGCCATCTAGGCGGTTCTGGTTCAAGCAAAATGGGAGAAATCTCCGTTTGATTAAAAAAATAATTGAACTTCCCCCACTTCTTTTTGATAGAAAGAAAAAAATGTTCAAGACAAAAAGTCTAGGTAAAAAGTCAGTGAATATGAAAATAATGTGAAATGTTGGAGGACCGAACGCCATCTATCGTTAGATTTTGTCATGAAAATAATATCATTTATATATTTTTATTAAAAAAAATTATATCAAAATCCTATTTTTTCACTTGGAGTTGGCTGTTACGCCCCCTAGCAATCATTTTAGATACTTGAAAATATTTTCAAGGTATTTCTCTTGGCCGTTATAGTAATACATTTTTTTGTCGCAAGCCTTCACGATGAATAGTTTTCCAGATACATTACTTCGCATTCTTGGTCGCCCACCCTGTACACAAATTTCTTCAACCTTTCCCAAATGAAGAAGTCACATTTGCGAAGTCATGGTGATCGAGGAGGTCAAACTTGTGAACAATATTTGAAAACAATTCATTCCCTTTGGATACTGATGATCTGAAAAGTCTACGGAGGCAATGTTGGATGGTGCATAAGCTAATGTTTCAGTCTGAGTTGTGGTTAAACCTTCTCAAGTACTTCACCTGGATCCGGAAAAGTGTTCTGGGGTACTCCAAATGAATGAAGTTTGCCGATCAATAACTCCGATTCATAATCATAAACGCGTGTTGGAAATGATGAGGCCGGAAACGTCACTGACATTTTCACAATATTAAGCAAAAACCTTTAAATTGAATGACTTACTTTCCGGTTTGTGAAGTCTGACGTTTAATTTCATAGACAAAGTTGGAATTCTTAACGATTTTTGAAATGACACCTACAATACGTGTCATCAGTTATTTGGGTTTTTTGTGCGAAAACGACAAGGTTTTTTGAATAATAACAAGAGTGAGAAAACCTTGGGGATTAAATTCTCCATAAAATAGTATAATAATTTTTAACTGTGCAACTGGTTAAAAATTCATCAATTGACAACCCATTAGAATGCCACAATTTGAACTCCAATTACAGTCGATTGACGCTCCTGGTGCACTTACAACATGCACCAGATTTGGTGTTTCTAAGTTATAACTGAGATATTGTTTTTTTTTTTTTAATTTAAGTCTCACGGGGTGACAACTGAGGTAAATTGCATTTAATCATGATATTTTGGGTTCCCCTACTGCAAAATGATTGATATTGTTTTTTTTTTGTTTTCCAAAAGTACTAGAAACTTCGTTTCATGTGGACTAAATCGGACAGGCACTTTTGGGTATTGAATGATTGACCGGAATACCAGTGTATAAGGATTTGCGTAGGTGGAGTCGATAATTTGGCCTGGAATATCAGATCATAACTCACTTGTCCATGATGGACCTTTTTCCATTTCTTCGAAAATTAGAATCAGGAATTATTGCGAAAAATTTGAGAACATTTTTCATATATTCTGGATAAGATGAAATTTTGCCCAGCTTTCCTTCTGTACCTTCCACAGCTTTATTATCATTTCAATAACATCAAGCAGCTACGTAACAAAAGTATACCCTACTTGGAAAAGTAAATAAAGAGCGACTGCATGAAAAATATCAGCGAGATAAACACAGAGGACGTTCTGTAACAAAACAACGATGTAGAATTTTGCTGCAATACCTTTGCAGTCTTTGTACTTGGCTTTGATAAGGGACACATTGTTGGCTTATTTCGTTAAATGGGATATGAAATGTTTTTCGAAATTCCCGACGTTCAACTAAAAAATGCACAGTGAAATGCAAGCTTCAGATTTTATTTTGCTGCTTCGAATCGTAAAACCGCCTCGTCCCTGTTTCTCCGGAATTACTTTCACTTATTGGCTTTACGGATCACTTTAGATTTTCTCTGGAAATGTTTCGTCTTGTGAGCGAGTTTTTCCGTTGCATTCGAATGGGGTGTTTTGGATTTCTTTTCATTGGGAGTGTGGCTCAATGTCTTTCTTTTAACTACTTCTACGGTCAACCCTAAATAATAAAAAAAAATAATTCTCCTTTTTTGAAAACGATACTCAATCGGCTTTTCTATCTTTTTCTATTGATTTGTAGTTTTCAAATTCTTTTAGTAATTGATTACTTCCCACTTTTTTGCGAAAAAATATGAATCTTTATTGATTTTTTTTTATAAAAAAACATCAAGCATTTGAGCAATTGTCAAAATAACAAAGCCCCCTATCTTTCACTTCAAGTTCAAAAATATTTTGAAAATGGTTACTCCCCGCCGCTACTACAAAGTATACCTTTTCATTGAATATGATGGAAAATCAATTTTTCAATTTCGAAAAAATGTACGAATGCGTACAAGATATTTATGGCTATCAAATATACAACTTTGACACCCTGTATCTCAGTTAATATCAACTTTCGGAATAGACAAGTTTGGGGTGATCGCAATATTTTTGTGTGACGAATCTGCTGTTACCGTAATATATACAATTCTTTTTTGAACACCCTTTAAAAAGAAGGAGAAATCTAGATTCACTTGAGAATGACCAAAAAGTTACCTCCAAGGACAAGACTATGTTTGTTCTGAATGTAGGTGAAATATTACTAGATTATGACCAATATTTTGTCTTTTGGTTATAACAAAGGTCGTTATTTAGTCAATCTTCACCCAAATAATGTCATTAAGGTAGAATGTATTGGCAAAAATTAGCTTTTAGGACAAGACTTTATTTGTTCTGAATTTAGGTGGAGTATCACTAAATTATGATCAATATACTGTCTCAACCGCTACGTGTCTATAACAAAGATCGATATCTAGTCAATCTTCACCTTATTTATGGATAAATGTCTTGATTCTTTATACCTGGTACGGGTAAGAAAATGGACTTGCAGGAGCGGATTTGTAAAGTATCAATTAAGGAAAGCAATGACCCGGATATCTTTGTTTTTGTTGGTGCAAGTGATGTCGTTCAAATTTTGCAAGATCTAAAAACGAGTTGCTAGAAAGCTCCACCAATTTGGAGGCTGAATAGCTAAAACATTCTGCCACACATGTCCGTTTTAAAAGCGAGCTTGGGGAAAAGTTAGAAGATGATTCTACCAGACTTGAAGATAAGCTGAAAGAGAATTCTGCCAGTTTGAAAGAAAAGAAAAAGACAATGCCCACCCAACAAGGGAATTGCTAGAAGACATTGTGGAAAAAATCTTCTACACTGAAAAAGCGAATTTATGATGGAAGGAAGGATCCATGAAGTTCTGAACAAAATCACAACATTGGACGTCAATATCTTCGATGGGCTGCATTATAGACCCACAGCAATGTACAACAATCCGGAATCTGTTGAGCTAAAACACCTCAAGCCGCCTCAATTTGATGGTTCATCGTCGTGGAATGTTTATCTATCAGCGTTAGTATGAAGCGGATGCAAAGGCGGATGGCTGGTCATCCAGGAAGAAGTCGACTGTCCTTACGTTGGCCTTGAGAGGAGATGCTGCTGTCATCTTACAGAGAATGTCTTTGGAAGAACCACAAGTCTACGACCACTAGGTGGGATACTTGGAGATGCGTTATGGACAATCACACTTTAAAAAAAAATAAAAACGGTACAAGAAGTCAGGGAAGTCCTTGTGAGAATTTGCAGCAGATATTTCACGTTTGGTCCGGCAGGCGTATCTTGATGTCCAGGAAAGATTCAACGTTTGGCAGTCCAAGCATTCCGTCATGGACTCCGCGATGGTCAGATGAGGCAGGCCTTACTATAAGCACATCCACCCAAGCTAGTGGACGCACCAACAGAAATCCTTGAATTTAAATCTGCCAAGAAGGCTTGGCTCGTGCCCTCCAAGTGATTCCAAGGGAAAACGGCTTCGAGAATCAGTCAAGCAGATCGACAGGGAGGTTGCTAGAGAACGTAGTTGCCAGGACCAAATGTTGTAGTGCTGGAAATGTGGCAAGCTGGGCCACATCAGATGACGTTGTTCAGAAAACGTCATCTCCACTCCCGCCAATTTGGTCCGTAATCAGCAATCTCCAGTAAATACCGCCCAGAAATCCTCCTTGCAACATCATGGCAACAATGCTTTTGTCGACGCGTATGTGGATGGAACCCTCCACAATAATGAGGCCCAGTGTGTCTGCATATGAGGTTTGGCAAACAAGATGGCGTGCACGAACATCGACGGGAGATCGAGCAAATGTGCATGGTTAAACGAATGTCACGTTTACCATCGAAAAAGCTACTTTTCACCATCCTGTGATGGTGGCTGAGACTGAGGATGAGGTGGTCATACGGACAGACATAATGGACACCAAGAGCTTCAGTTAAGCGTTAAGCAGGAAGTCCTGAAAATGGACGATGAAGAGGTTGTTTTGCATCGTGAGAAGAATTGCAGTGTTTGGGTCCTACTTCCAGAGGATACGTAGATACCAGAACAGAACGTGATTGTTTTGGACATCTGCACTGATAGCAAGCCTACGACTGGTGAGATTGATATGTTCGAACCGGTAATGCATGATGAGGCTGTTGGTCGAAAGATAGCAGTCGGAAAGGCCCCAGAAGTATTCCTGTTAGAAGAATGAATTTTAATCATTATGCTGTGTAATCAAAGAAGGGTACGGAGTTGGGACACCGTTCTGCAGGTTCAGCATAACTGCGACAAGTTGCTGCTGTTGGAACCAGCCAGAAAGCCAATCCAAAAGAATTGGAAGCCACTGCGCATCCAATTTTTGTGAAACGGCATGGGCGCAGACATCTTGAACTTGATCTGACTGTTGATGGTTGCATTTGCTGATAAATGCTTTTTCTTTATATGAGTCAAGTGATTTTCAATGAACAATATTTCAGATAACAGAACCATTCAAACATAACCTCACTATTACATTTTTTTAAAATATTCTGATCAAATCCAAAATAGAACCTACATATCCACCTAATTTGAACAAGATGTTTTGGAAAATAACAAAACTATGCTAACATAACCTCACTAAGTAATTTTTTCTTAAATTTTCGAATCAAGTTCCAAATAGAGCCTACCCACCTGATTTGAACAAAATTATTTTGAAAATAACAAAACTATGCAAACATAACTTCACTTTACCATTTTTTGTTCAAATTATTTCATTAAATCTCGAATAGAACCTACATACCCAATTTCAACAAAATCCTTTGGAAAACAAAACTCTGCAAACATGATGACCTTACTATGTATTTTTTTGTTAATTTCTTGATCAAATGCCAAACCTTTATAGGTACCCTATTTGAAGAACTTTTTTTTTTAAATAACAGAACTATGCAAACATAACCTCACCAAATGTTTTCGTTTTCATTTTTTTGATCAAATCCCAAATATTAGCGTTACTTAACCGAGTCTGACGGCTCAGCCTTATTCAATACCCACATAAAAAATGCTCAGTGCGCCTAAAGGAGTTTTCACTAGAATGCCTCGATATATTTTTTTAAATGTCTTCATCAAATTATAAATAAGGACCCACAAACCTGATTTGAACAAAATCCTTTGGGAAATAACAAAACTCTGCAAACATAATGACCTTACTATGTATTGTCTTTTGATTTCTTGATCAAATTCCAAACCTACATAGGTACCTGATTTGAAGAACATTTTTTTTGAAAATAACAGAACTATGCAGACATAATCACACTGAATAATTTTTTTTCATTTTTTTTAACAAATCCCAAATATTAGCGTTTTTTAACCAAGTCTGACGGCTCAGCCTTATTCAATACCCACAAAAAAACTGCTCAGTGCGCCTAAAGGAGTTTTCACTAGAAAAAATGAGTTCAAAAACAAGCGGAATTTGCCGTGAACAAAAGTCCCTCAAAAATCACTGAAGAAGTAAAAAGATCAGAAAAAATGTAGAGAAGTCAAGAAGATAGATGTAGATGATGTGTAGATATGAGGGGTGAGGGTGGTAAGTTCCACAGCACTTAGGCCACACAGCGGGCCCATTGCGCACCTCCAAGAGAAGAGAGGTTGCCCTCTTGGACTATTGTCCTCAAGCCTTAGCAATTCAGCGTAGGCGACAACGTAGCCCAAGGGTGGTCCTTTTGACCTCTGCCGTATACCGCAGTTCTATCTAAGGTGCTTATTGAGAACATCACCTAGTTTCAGTATTGAACATGCAGAATCCAATTATTTAAGCTAATTCACAAATTTTTGGCTGTCAGTAATCATTAATACTACAGCCTACTCTGTTTCATCAGCCATAGTCAAGAAGATATCAGGAATTTCTATTCTCATTCTATCTGTTTTATTGAGGACATCATCCTTCATCATCCTATCTAATGGGAAAAGGGATGTCCAATATGCAAACCGCGATCTACCGAACATGCCATAAAGTCACTATTGATAATTTCTCCAGAGACCAACATGCATTGCAAGAGACAACCATTTGTCTGTCATAACGTAAAATGGATATATGAACTAGAAAATTGTATTTTATAAAGTGCCCATCATAACCACTTGGATTATGCGGAACAAACCTGGCATGGATTAATTTAGTTCCATTTCGGTTTGAATTTTTTCGAAATAGTGGCTAAATTGAAATTCGAATTTATCGAATGGCATTTTGGACATTCGTTGTTATCGGGCGTTTGACGGGACTTCCTGCTTCATATTAAATAGCTGGAATTTTTATTGGGCTATTTTGTATTCAAAACGCAATAAAATATTGTACTTTGAACAAATACTTCAGATTTTATCGGCGGATGAAATAAATTCTGCATTTTTGTTCATGATATCGTTGTAAAATCGAAGATAAATTGGATGTTGGCTGTGAAAAGCTCCATGATTTGATAGCAGGATTCACTTTTTTAATTCATTCAATGCATTTAATCAATTTTCTTGAATACTGTAGTACATTTTTAGTCAAAGTCCTCAAGAATTTTTGATGAATATTATATGTTATTACATGCAACTCTCTCCACTGACCATTTTTTAATGGAAGTTCATTACAACTTGACTTTTCCGAGATTAAAACAACAATGGCATATTTGTTACATCGGCAAACTCATCAATATATCCAATTCACGTAACAATGGGTTTTTATCCATCATCGAAAATTCATCGTCCGCACTGCATTTGACCCGAAACAAAAAACCCATAACCGAAACAATGGCATCCATATTTAAAACCCATCGCATTCCCTATTCACCAAATTTACATCAAACTCGTAATTTATCGAAAAATATAAATATACACTGTGAAAGTTTTAATAATGCAAAATGATTTTTTTCCAGAGGAGGGGAAATTGACAATCAGCATCGAAAAAAGTGCAGTTGAAGGTATGATGGAAATTCGTTTCAGACGAACAGCGAACGAATTTTGCAATTCGAATGCTGCTGTAATTGAATCATGTTTAACCGCAGGTTGCTGTCATTTCATATTGAGAGTTTTTAGGATATTCTCCATGCAGTCGAGTCAAAGTGAGTGATTAGCTGTAACGCGGTTAAGGATTTTTCCATTTGGTTCATGTGAGACTGACATTTTTGACGGTTATAAATGAATGGATTGGAATTTGTTATGAATAACAAGTTTGCGAGATATTGTCATACATTTTCACTCATCTGTTGTCCAATGAAAAATTCTCACATCCGTAATTTATAATTATCTACAAAATGTATGTAGTTTTGAAGATATCGTTAAAAGTGTAAAGCAATTGGTTACAGAGGCTGATGACGTCGGACAAAATTTGACAGTAGTCACATCAGTCACCATAACTCCAATTGAAAAACTCTCCAGATAAAAACTGTTCTTTGATTGATCATCTAATACCTATATGCACTGTAGAAATCTAATCCGGATGAAGACTTTATCGCGATTATATTCCAATTTTTGGATGCACCGCAGCGCTTAAGCCTTAATCGGTCGCTTAACTCTGATCGCCCCATTTTCTAGGCTTAATCGAAGAATTTCAACGAATTCTAACCTAGTCTTTCATTTGTTTATGTTTTTCCTACAGATTTTGAGGTTTTGCTACTAAAGACAAAACTATGAGAGTGAAATATCAACGGAGGATTATTTAGATTTTTGAAAAATCATCCATTGGAGTAGGACTCTTTTCCAATTCCAATAGGTATAGTCAATGAGTAGGTACTATACAAAAAGATCTCAATATCAATCAATATTTATGGCTCCACAATACTGATAACTGATTACTGAAGTACAGGCGCTACAAGTTTCGGGCTGTTGGCCCCGACACCGCAGCCTCTAGTTGGGCTTATTGTATCTTCTCTGTGCCTGTCTCTCAGTCGAAGAGCTCCATTGCCCGAATAAGGTTTATGACTCGTTCTACTGTTTCCCTGTCCGTCCTTCAAAGAGTGGTTGTGAATTCCCCATTATCTCTTCTCCAGTACGCCAGCGCTTCACATTCGAATACAATGTGGGAGGCTATTTACTCCTCCTCGTTGCACAGCCTACATATGATGGGTTCCTCGTTGAAAAGACCCATGATATGCATGTGTTTCCATAGAGTGCAGTGTCCAGTTGATATACCTGTTACTTTCCTAAGCTATTTCCTGCTGAGTTTCAGTAGGCTTCCAGAAAATGATGATTCGATCTCGTCTGCCATCATTAATTTACTGTGTTTCAGACCTGGTGATTGGCACCATCTAGCTTTATGTTGTTTTTTGGAACCAAGCCCCAGCCAACCTCTCACAGAGGATTTTGTAATACCAATAACAGGTTCTGGACCCAGAAGTGGTGTGTTTGCAGCTTTGCGTGCTAGTAGATCCGCCCGCTCGTTCCCAGCTATCCCTGTGTGTCCTGGTATCCATCCAAGAGTGACATCGTTAGATACTCCCAGTGTCACAAGGTTTTGCTGACAGTCCATGACTTGTTTGGATTTGGTTTCCCGACAGGAGATGGTTTTCATTGCAGCTTGGCTGTCACTAAGGATGAGAATTTTCCTTCCTCTGTAGCCTCTCCTTAGATTCTCTTGCACGCATACGTTTATTGCATGTACTTCTGCCTGGAGAACTGTAGCGTACATCCCGAGTGGTCCACATGTTTCCCACTTTGGATTTTCACCTACGATTCCGGCACCAGTTCCATGGCTTGTTTTGGAGCCGTCTGTGAACCATATTGCCCCATTAGCCATCCGGAGTTGTTTCACCGTTTTCTTTTTCCATATTAGCTTTTGTTGCCATCATTGTGGGTTTATCTCGATCCACCAATCTTCTACGATTGTCAAAGCTGTCTGCATCAGTTCTGATATTGTCTTGGTATGTTTGCCAGTGATAAGTATTGCTACGTCATCGGCATAGCCTTGGGCGTAGAAACCTTTGCTGTCCAACTCTACCAGTAGTTCATCTGCGACTAGGTTCCAGAGGAGAGGGGACAAGACTCCACCCTGGGGGCAGCCTTTGGCTGCCTCTATAGTTACAGTTTTGTGTCAAGCATAGTTGCATGTTCCTTATCCACCTACAAACTGTGTCTTAAATTCCACGCCGATTGATTGCGGTGGTCATTGAATCGAAGGAGGTGTGATTAAATGCTCCTTCCATATCAAGGAATGCAGCTAGGGCAACTTCTTGGTTGTTCAGTGGTTGCTCTATTTTATGAACAAGTTCATGCAGAGCAGTTTTACATAATTTACCAGGTTGAAAGGCGTTTTGGTTTTTGTGTAGTGGCCTCTCTATTGGGGAGGTCTCCCTAATGTGCCTCTCAATCACTTTCTCCATCGTTTTGAGTAGAAACGACGAGAGATTTATTGGTCTGAATGCCTTGGGCTGAGAGCTATCTTTCCCGGGTTTTGGTATAAAGCCCACTCGTGAGAGTTTCCATATCATGGGTATGTGTCCCGTTGCCAGGCTTGCTCTGAATAGTTGGCAAAGCATCGATATGAGTTGGGCTTCGCCCTGCTGCAGGTGTGCCGGTATTATCCCATCGCATCCAGGTGCTTAGAATGGTTCGAATGAGTTTATGGCCCATTCGATTCTATTTGGTGTCACAATCTGTCAACGCTATGACCCAATCATCTCTTGATCCTCTCATCTGGAGGATCTCAGGAGATAAGGAAATGGTTCCCTGTTGCGAGTTGATGATGGTCGAGTCTGGAAAGTATGCCCTGAGTACTGTCCCAATGGTTTCTTCGCCATTTTTCGTGTATTTCCCATTTGGTTTCTTGAGTGTTCCCATTGGTGGAAGGAGATCTTTAGCTAGGATTCTCTGGAGGCGTGCGCCTTCCGAGGTTTTTTCGACCTCAGTGCAAAACTTCCTCCAGGAGTTCCTCTTAGCTTCCCTTACTTCTTTGTTGTATTTCGTCAGAGTATGGTGGTATTCATCTCATTCACCGGTTTTCTTGGCCACATTGAAGAGTCTGCGTGTTTCCCCCTTCATCTTGTCAAGTTTCTCGTTCCACCAGGTTGTGTCCTTGCATGAAGAACGCCGGATTAGCGGACAGCTTTGATGGTATGAGTAAATGATGGCGTTTTGTAGTTTTTCCGCTACAACCTCAACATCAAATCTGTTACGCATACGTTCCTTGATCCCGCTCAACCCCGCCTCCAGCTCCTCCCGGTATTCAGTCCAGTTTGTTTTGCGTGGGTTGCGGTACATTTCTGACGGCTTGTCAATACTATTGATTTCCATCAGTAAATACCTATGGTCCGACAGGGATGGTTCATCGGATACGCGCCACCGCTGGATATCGGGATTGATACGGACAGAGGTGGACAGAGTGACATCAATAACTTCCGACCGTATGCGGTTTGCAAAAGTAGGCTTGTTGCCCTTGTTCAGAATCTCCAAATCATGGGTTATAATAAAATCCAATAAAGACTCACCTCTTTTGTTGATATCGCTGCTCCCCCAGATGGTGTGATGCGAGTTGGCGTCCATACCTATTATACACTGTAGGTTTCTCTGCCCACAGTGATTCACTATAAAGTCCAGGTCTTCCAATGGTGGGGGTCTGGGTGCATCGTAGGGAAGGTAAACCAAGGCTTTTATGATGTCTTTAATATTGAGAGCCTGCACTCCGTTTCTCACGTATATGCAAGCTCTCACGTTACCTGTTGATTGCTCTTTGTGAAAGATCTTACCTCCAGTGTTTCCTAGACCGGCTTCACAATACACTCATAATAATGCGAATTGCTCAATGAAATATTGAATTGAATAGGTACCTATTTTTGTGGGTAGGTACAAATAAAAACAGTGTACCTATCATACTCGGATATCTACCGCATATTTACCTATGGTTTTTTATCGTTCAATTGATCGACTTAATTTGGATTGGTGTTGAAAATAGGTAACTACCTATCTATATCCTGTAGAGGTATCTAATGGCTACCTATCTCAAAGTCTTGTCTTATTCCAATTCAATTAAAAATTTTAAGTTTATGGGTAAACCCAGACTCCTATAAACAAATAGACTTGTTGATTAACTTTCTTTATTCAAGCTTTAGATACTAATCATCTCTACAAGATAAACTAAAATAAAAACCTCTGAAACTGATGGTCTCATCACTTTTTATTTATTTTTCCTAATGAGATTTTTTCATCCAATTTTCTTGACTTCATCCAAGTCCCAATTTATAACAAATATCCCAATAAAAGAAGGTCTGTGTTTTTATCAACTATATAAGAAATTATTGTGATTATATTTGTTTTTCCTTTTTCCTTGAGTTGTCAAACGATGCGTTTTCCAAAAGTTGTACATATTTGTAATAATTTCAAAGTAGATAATGAGTTTGAGAATTATGCAATATTGTCAATTTATCAATGGGCATTTCTCGGGGCATTTCTTACAAAATCATTTGATTAACCACTTGTTTCTTCTAAAATATATTTTTTTGTGTTGTAAAAAGTGATGTTTTTATTTATCATCAGGTGGATAAGATTGTTATTCTCGCTGTATTAGACCAGGTATACAGTATATAATAACCACTGAAATCTAAGCCCAAGGAAAGAGAAAAAGCAAAACTCAATACAAATCACTCAACATAAATTTCAAAATTGTAATTGATATGTTTTTCTAGGTTATTTTGTGACGTTGTCGAAAGTCTCACCAGGGATTAACAATCCTTGCAGCAAATTCTTTGGTGCATACAGAACATCGCTTAATCTGACTTTGAAAATGAATCGAGATTGGCTAAGCTCACGTACGGTGCATATAGCTGTAAAGGAATTATCATTACGAGTGATGACGTCTGATAAAATTTGACAGCACTTTCATTGCAAACCGTTCCAATCAAAACTTTTTCAAATAAAAGTTGTTTCTTGGTTGATCATTAACAAGATTTATCCTAATATTTTTTTATAAAAAGTACTATTTTGAAGATATCGTTAAGAATGTAAACTGATGGGTTACAGTGGGTGATGACGTAAGTCAAAATTGGTTAGCAAATATCAGGAACCACGAACCCAATGATTAAAAGATGTTTCATAATAATATTTTTCTCTGGTTGATTGTAAGATCTATCTCAATAACTCTTCTGCCAGGACTACTCTTTTGCGTCTTACTTTGAATTTTTAAAGGTGTTATCGGGGTTGGAAAATTATATTTTTCCGTAACTAGGGCGCTATATAGAAAAATAGTTGACACAACTCTTGATAATACCGCGCCGTGAGCTTGGGAAAATTACGGGAACAAGGAGGTTTACCTCGTGCTATTAGGTAAAAAATCGGAGAAAAATACTGTCGGTGATACAAAACGGAGTTTTTGGTAAGGCTGATGCGGACGGTCGCTGATAGCCAAATGCTTCCAATTGGAAAATGAATTTTTCCAAGTATTGGAACTCATTTTTTTATTACAATCTGTAACACCCCAGCCCTGTTTTATCTTGGTGATAACGGTGTAGAAAGCTATACTGATCATGTGGTGGTCAACCTCTGATCCAAGGGAGTCTGGTACGTATCAGGTCCACTCGAATTGGCCCTTTTTTATAAAATAGATAGAAAAAAGCATATAAATCAGATTTCTCAAAAAAAAATTGCAATATGAGGTCTCAGAAAAACCTAAAATTTGACGACTTTTTAAATCACTCAATGCGAGAACTCTTTGGAAGTAATACTCAAAAATTAAACATTTGATACAATGTTGCCAAGATGTGACAATAATTATTCTTCCATTATTGGTGAATATCAAACAACTATTAACATCTATAATAGTTACCCGATGTATATATATAGACCCAGAATTTCAATAATTTCTGATAGGCATGAAATTAATAATAGCTATTATTGTGAGTAGAATTATCAATTATTATTGATAAATATAGAAAAATATTTTTCGTGATATTCATAATTTTCAACCAAACTAACCGAAACTGATTTAAACCTATGAGAACTAACCAAAATCCACATAAATCAACCTTAATCAACCAAAACTAACCCAAACTAGTCAAAACCAACTCGAAATAATTAAAACCAACCCAAACCTACCGAAACCTTCTCAAACTTACCAAAATTATCCGAAACTAACCAAAACCAAATCAACCAAAACTAACCAAAATGAACTCAAACTAACCAAAACTGAATTGAACCAACCCACATCTGATCTGAACAAACTCAAAATATTGAAGAAGTTCCACTCAAAAACTCATTCAAATTATTCGAAAAATTGATACATCGTAAAAATTAAAAAAAAAACTGATCAGAATGATACTTTAACCAAAAATAATAAGGAATAGTGAATATAAATATGTTTTTCATGACAGAAATGAATTTTTGACTCACCAAACAAAAACAGATCGATTCTACTTGAAAGAGTCCATAAACATTGAAAAAACAAATATTCCAACTTGAGAAGACTCGGCTTGACAACACTGCATCAACCCATAACGGAACACGGCTTTATTGACACTATTAAAAGCTATTATTGTCAGTAATATGGAGGATTTTCAGTGATTTAGTTGTTTATTTTTATGTTTAAATACGAGCCGTTCACAGATTCTTATGGGCATAATCTTCAAGAATTGAACGACTAGAATCAGCATAATACCCCGAACGTAGTCGATTTGTTTAAGTCAATAACTTTTTGTTTTGAATTTGACATGCGATGTTGCGAAGTTTGTATCGCTTGAACTGATATTCAACGAAATCACAGGTTTCATCAATGTATATCTGTCAAGATTATATGCTGAACAATCGAAGTTCCATCTCTACAAATAACTTAGTTGTCAAATAAGTAAAAGTGCACTTACTGCCAACATGAATTCAAGTTTTCTGTACAGAAAATACCTTTATTTCATACTGTACCGTAAAGTATCATTTACCGGACCCAAAACCAGTCCGGTGAATGATACTTTACATCATCAGAGAGTGTCAGAGACTGTAAAAAAAAATTACTTGACTACTCCAAAAATGACATTTTGCATCATCAAAGACTGTGAAATTGTATTGGTAACACGGTTTGGCTGGCGCCAAACACGATATTTTCGTTCACTGTCTTATCTACCCGGAAGATTTTGCGCCATTCGCAGAAAGCCTCAAACTCCTTTTGATACCTTTCCGCCGATTTGCGCTTCGCAGCTTTTATGCAAAATTTGGTCCATTTTGCAACTTGTTCACTCAACATGAACGGTTGGTAAGGTATATCAGATAGGACAAAAATAAGTTGTTACATGGTCTGGCTGGCGCCATCTCATGGTACGAATGTGAGGTGGACTGCCACCCTAAGTGTGTGGTTTGAGAAGAAAGCACTTTAAACCGATTAAAAATAGTTATTACAGTATGAAACAAAACAATGTACGATACACAGCCGTTAAATGTCATTAAACTACTCGTCTAGATATTCTAGACTCGTAATTGAACTAGTAATTGACAGTCATATGCACCGTATGTGAGCTTAGCCAATCTCGATTAATTTTCAAAGTTAGATTAAGCGGTGTTTTGTATGCACCAAAGAGTTCGCTGCAAGGATCGTTAATCCTTGGTAAGACATTTGACAACGTCACAAAATAACCTGGAAAAAAATATCAATTACAATTTTGAAATTTATGTTGAGTGATTTGTATTGAGTTTTGCTATTTGCTTGCAATTTTTAATGAAAAATGAGCAACTATATGGATCAGTTACATCTGCAAGCCTGATATGACGTTAAGCAAACATTAGACAAGGGGTTTTTCTTGTAAATTCAATATTTGGTGTAGGTATCAACTTTTATTCTTGAATCATTCCTATATTTGCTGTTCCTCTTTTCTTGGGCTTAGATTTCATATACTGGTATACCTGGTCTAATACAGCAAGAATAACAATCCCATCCCCCTGATGATAAATAATAACATCACTTTTTACAACACAAAAAAATATATTTTAGAAGAAACAAGTGGTTAATTAAATGATTTTGTAAGGGCTGCCCCGAGGAATGCCCATTGATAAATTGACAATATTGTATAATTCTCAAAATCATTATCTGCCTACTTTGAAATTATTACAAATATGTACAACTTTTGGAAAACGCATCGTTTGACAACTCAAGGAAAGAGGAAAAACAAATATTATTAATATAATTTCTTATTTAGTTGATAAAAACACAAACCTTCTTATATTGGGATGTCTGTTATAAATTGGGACTTTCAAGATGAAGGGATGGGATGAAGTCAAGAAAATTGAATAAAAAAATATCATTTGGGAAAATGAATAAAAAGTGATGAGACCATCAGTTTCAAAGGTTTTTATTTCAGTTTATCTTGTAGAGAGGATTAGTATCTAAAGCTTGAATAAAGAAATATAAATTGAATAATAAAAAAGTATCTAAAGCTTGAATAAAAAAATGTAGATCAACAAGTCTATTTGTTTATGGGAGTCTGGGTTTCTATCTCAAAGTTTTGTCTTATTCTAATTCAATTCAAAATTTTAAGTTTATGGGTAAACTTAAAATTTTGAATTGAATTTGAATAAGACAAAACTTTGAGATAGGTAGCCATTAGATACCTCTACAGGATATACAGTGTGTCCAGAATAAAATGATGTTTATGGCACTATATGGGGATATTGGAAACTTTAAAAGATACGACGTTGCGTGAATGGAAGAAAAGCAGCATATTTGTATGCCCAAAAATATTCCACCTTTGTTTGATTTTAAATCGATACCGTAATGTGGATACAGGGTGAAAAGGGAAAAGGCAAATTTTGAAGAAACCACACAATTTTTCTTATTATAAATGCTAGAACTTTCAAATTTTCAGGATATGGTTAAGAGGATACGACAATTCTAAAAACGACGTCAAAAAAATTTTAGGCCCACTATGTTGCGTCCAGCCAAAGTCAAGTCTGTTTTTTTTTATGAAAGTCATATTTTTGAAAATCATTTTCAATGCGGATTTTGAAAATGAAAAAATTCAATATGGCGCCCATAAGAAAAACAAAAGTTGACTTCGGCCGAAAGCAACATAGTGGGCCTACAATTTTTTCGACACAATTTTCAAAATCACCGTATCTTCTTACCCAGATCCAGAAATTTTCAATACCTCATCTTTTATAATAACCGAAATATTGTGCTATTTAAAAAATGGCCATTTTTCTTTTTCACCCTGTATCTCCATTACGGTATCGAATCAAAACAAACCAAAGTGAGATTATTCTTGGGCACGCAAATACGCAACTTTTCTTCCATTTAACCGATACTGTATCTCCTGTAGTTTCCGATATCCCCACGTACATCATTTTATTCTGGACACACTGTAGATAGGTAGTTACCTACTTTCAACAACAATCCAAATTGAGTCGATCGATTGAATGATAAAAAATAATAGGTAAAATATGCGGTAGATATCCGAGTGTGATAGGTACACTGTTTTTTTTTGTACCTACCCACAAAAATGGGTACCTATTCAATTCAATATTCTATTGAGCAATTCGCATTATTATGATTGTATTGTGGAGCAATAAATGCTTGATATTGAAATCTATTTTGTATAGTACTCATTGACTCGAGCGTTGACTATACCTATTGGAATTGGAAAAGAATCCTACACCAATCGATGATTTTTTAAAAATCTAAATAATCCTCCGTTAATATTTCACTCTCATAGTTTTCTCTATACTCGCAAAACCTCAAAATCTGTACGAAAAACATAAACAAATGAAAGACTAGGTTAGAATTCGTTGAAATTCTTCGATTTAGCCTAGAAAATGGGGCGATCAGAGTTAAGCGACCGATTCAGGCTTAAGCGCTGCGGTGCATCAAAAAATTGGAATATAATCGCGATAAAGACTTCATCCGGATTAGATTTCTACGGTGCATATAGGTGTTAAAAAGTCATTTACCGCGTTAGTAACGTAACTAACTATTGTCAACGAAATCATTTCAAAAATGACAGCCAGTGTTCCTATGACAATGTTCATGTCAAGTTATTTTAACTCATTTGTGATAAGATCGATACAATCCCACCGTCCATGAATAAATGCTACACAATATCACCAGCTCGATAACAAATAAAATTATTTTTAGCTGGAAAATGACACTGTTACTTTGACGCATCTATCAACGTAATGGCAACGCATTTCAAATAGTATCCGTTGCTGCCGTTGTAATAAGAATGCCTTCTATCAACTTCTAAGTTTAAAAGATCAAGGAAAACCCATCGAGTATTATTGTAGTAATATTAAGAAATACATTTATTCGATGATAGTAAACTTCAAGTCATTGTTATTGAGAATCATTGGTGTCAGAGAATCGGGTGAAAGGAATTTCAAGGAAGTTAATATCGCAAACAAGCAGTCTGCTTTTTCTCATTACCCTATGTTTACTTTGACATGTTCGACTCACACAAGAATGTTTGTTTATGTTTCTAGTCATTCAATGTACGAAGGGCATGATAATGGAATAATACCGCTATCGCTGCATTATTTAATCAAACCCCATTTAACACGTGAGTGGAAGAATAGTTTTATCTGAGAAAATGCGAAAAATGCTCCAGCAACAAAATCTTCAATTAAAAGTGGCTATCCCGATGATTGTCTACAAGATCTATCTACTTGATTTTTCTCTCAGAGATACTGCGTTCAAGCAAGATTGATCCAATTCCAATCCTCAAAGCTCAGTTATCACGATGATGACACTCATAATCATTGTCAAAACATGTCATTGCCGATCTAAAATCTTGGAAAATTAAATGATTTCATAACCTTGGCAGATATGCTAGGCACTTTCTTAGTAATCCATTCAAGCAAATCATAAGGAGTGAAATCTTTCCCGAACTCAAGCCATCATAACTCCAACACAGCGACGTAATTATTTCAAAAGTTGCCGCTTGTCTGACAAAATATTCAGCATGAAAAGTTCGCAACTCGAGCATAATGAAGCAGGAGCTGCAATTTCGGCAACTTTCAAGTTGGATTTGATCGCAAGTGGGGTTATGTTCATGCATATGTTCTATTGTGCACTTTCAAGAGCAATTAGGAATTTGGGAAAATTATCGCTACTTTCGGGATAATGTTCCCGGAATTAGTTCGCCCGGAATGGATAAGGAAGCAGACTTAAAGGGCTTTTGAGCCAATGGTAATTGGTTTCTTGAGCTTTGATATTCTTGCTGAAATTCTATACTTCTGCAGCCATATTCTTCATTATTATAAATTTCATCTTCAAAAAAGTTAAACCCTCACGTACAGATCAGCAAAACATATGAATTCACTTCATCTAAATCAACTGATATATAAATATATAAAACTAGATCATCTTAATCAGTAAAAAGCCAAGTAAAAAAAAGGAATCGGTTGTGAACATAAACTCGACACATGAATCTGTGTCAGTAAAATTTAGCAAAATAGAAAATCAAAATCAGTAAAATTGAAAGAAAAATTATCAAAAACTTTGAAAATTTGGTCACTAAATCAGCAGAAATGCTCGGTACGTTCGTAAGTATAATCACCGAGAATGTAAGCCCATCACAAAAATTAGCATAAATCTGATCATCCGACTAAATCAAGACATAATCAAATAAAATATGATGTCACAAAATCATCAAAAAATCAAAACATAGATAACATGAAAATATGTCAATAAGATCAGGTGTCAGCCAGATCACTGAAACTATAGGTATAAATCAAGCAAGAACATGAAAGTTTGGTTCACTTAAATCTGCAGAACGATATGGCAAGCACATCGAGTCGCATCTTGTGGCCTTGATCAGCAAGATTTATATTAAAATTAATAAAATCTCAAAAAAAAATCTTGATTAACCAACAGAAGATATCAAGATCAGCGAAAAGCTTCACCTAAAAGAGCAAGAGAGATCAGAAGAATCGGCACTCGGATGTCAATAAAGTCAATGAAAAGTTGATCATTGAAACATACTTATATGCACCGTAGAAATCTAATGCGGATGAAGTCTTTATCGCGATTATATCCCAATTTTTTTATGCACCGCAGCGCTTAAGCCTGAAACGGTCGCTTAACTCTGATCGCCCCATTTTCTAGGCTAAATCGAAGAATTTCAACGAATTCTAACCTAGTCTTTCATTTGTTTATGTTTATCCTACAGATTTTGAGGTTTTGCGACTAAAGACAAAACTATGAAAGTGGAATATCAACGGAGGATTATTTAGATTTTTAAAAAAATCATCGATTGGAGTGGGATTCTTTTCCAATTCCAATAGGTGGTCAATGGGTACTATACAAAAAAGATCTCAATATCAAGCAATATTTATTGCTCCAAAACAAACTCATAATAATGCAAATTGCTCAATAGAATATTGAATTGAATAGGTACCATTTTTGCAGGTAGGTACAAAAAACAGTGTACCTATCACACTCGGATATCCACCGCATATTTTACCTATGATTTTTTATCGTTCAATCGATCGACTCAATTTGGATTGGTGTTGAAAGTAGGTACCTTCCTATCTATATCCTGTAAAGGTATCTAATGGCTACTTATTTCAAAGGTTTGTCCAATTCTAATTCAATTCAAAATTTTAAGTTTATGGGTAAACCCAGACTCATAAACAAATAGACTCGTTGATTAACTTTTTTTTTAAGCTTTAGGTACTAATCATCTCTACAAGATAAACTAAAATAAAAACCTTTAAAACTGATGGTCTCATCACTTTTTATTTGTTTTCCCAAATGAGAACTTCGCATTCAATTTTCTTGACTGCATCCAAGTCCCAATTTATAACAGATATCCCAATAGAAGAAGGTTTGTGTTTTTATCAACTTTATAAGAAATTATTTTAATTATATTTGTTTTTCCTGTTTCCTTGAGTTATCAAACGATACGTTTTCCAAAGTTTGTACATCGAGTTGTACATATTTGTGATAATTTCAAAGTAGATAATGAGTTTGAGAATTATACAATATTGACAATTTATCAATGGGCATTACTCGGGGCATTCCTTACAAAATCATGTAATTAACCACTTGTTTTTACTAAAATAGGTATATTTTCTTGTGTTGTAAAAAGCGATGTTTTTATTCATCATCAGATGGATGGAATTGTTATTCTTGCTGTATTAGACTAGGTATACAGTATATAATAATCACTCAATATCATGAAATCTAAGCCCAAGAAAAGAGGAAAAGCAAATATACGAATGGTTCAAGGATAAAAGTTGATACCTACACCAAATATTGAATTTACAAGAAAAACCTCTTGGCTAATGTTTGCTAAACGTCATATCAGGCTTGCGGATGTTACTGATCCATATGGTTGCTCATTTTACATTCAAACTTGCAAGCAAATAGCAAAACTCAAAACAAATCACGCAACATAAATTTCAAAATTGTTATTTATATATTTTTCTAGGTTATTTTGAGACGTTGTCAAAAGTCTCATCAGGACCCGTATTCCGTGTACTGTGGAATTCCATAGCAACACGTCGCTCTCTGTGCAAAATGATGGGGAAGCGACGTGTTGCTAGAATTCCACAGGAATACAGAATACGGGCTCAGGGATTAACGATCCTTGCAGCGAATTTTTCGGTGCATACAAAACACCGCTTAATCTAACTTTGAAAATTAATCGAGATTGGCTAAGCTCTCGTACGGTGCATATGGCTGTTACCTATATGCACCGTGGAAATCCAATCCGGATAAAGTCTTTATCGCGATTATATTCCAATTTTTGGATGCACTGCAGCGCTTAAGCCTGAATCGGTCGCTTAACTCTGATCGCCCCATTTTCTAGGCTTAATCGAAAAATTTCAACGAATTCTAACCTAGTCTTTCATTTGTTTATGTTTTTCCCACAGATTTTGAGGTTTTGCGACTAAAGACAAAACTATGAGAGTGAAATATCAACGGAGGATTATTTAGATTTTTAAAAAATCATCGATTGGTGTAGGATTCTTTTCCAATTCCAATAGGTAGTCAATGAGTACTCTACAAAATAGATCTCAATATCAAACAATATTTATTGCTCCACAATACACTCATAATAATGCGAATCGCTCAATAGAATATTGAATTGAAAAGGTACCTTTTTTTGTGGGTAGGTACAAAAAAAAACAGTGTACCTATCACACTCGGATATCTACCGCATATTTTACCTATGATTTTTTATCGTTCAATCGATCGAATCAATTTGGATTGTTGTTGAAAGTAGGTAACCTATCTATATCCTGTAGAGGTATTCAATGGCTATCTATCTTAAAGTTTTGTCTTATTAGGTGCTAGCTATGACGTCATATTCACATAACCTCAAATTTTGATCGGGGGGACAACAAAGGGAGTTTAGAACACGTTTTTTTGCCATCAAACTCATCATAAGCAGTTTGGCCTATATGGACACATTCTAGTGTCTATAGACTATACAAAACCACGTGCACAGATGAAAAAAACGGCTATTTGGACTGAAAAAACAATTTTTGGATATAAAATGTCTATTACCTACTCTCCAATACGACAATGGCAGTGACACGGTGTTGACACATTTGCCAAAACATGAAATTATTTTTTAAAATGTTCACGCGACTTCACAGCACTATCAAATCAAATTAAATCAAATCAAAATAAGCTTTATTGTGTTAAATACGAAGTATTCATTCACAAAGCAGAAATCAACAACAATAATTATTATCAAATACGCCATAATTTTTAAAAAATTAATATTGAGTAAGCGCAAACAACAATATCGATAACCGGTAAAAAAATAATCGGAACTAGTCCAAAACTAAAGAACAATACATATAAAAATGGGTAGAATATTCAAGATCGGAAAATTAACACTGCGCATAGACACAAGTATCAAAGATATCTTCGAAGTATTCGGAGACATTATAATAAGCTTAATCTCTCAAAATTATGTGAACTCTCTTCTTGAATATGTGGAGTGCTCCAGAGGATCTGATGTTAGTAGGAAGGTGATTGAATATTTTAATGCTTTCGTACATGACTGAATTTTTGGTCAGAGTAGTCTTTGGTATAGGCAGAGGCAGATTTGTTTGTCTAGTGTTGTAAGCGTTGAAATGACGGTAACTCCTTTGATGTTTTCTGTAAATTAGGCAAACGGTTTCCAGGATAAATATACATGGTAAAGTGAGTATGCCATGTTTCACGAATAATGGCCTACATGACTCCCTTGACTTCACTCCATAGATGTACCTTATAGCTCGTTTTTGAAGTATGAATACAGATGAGAAGTTTGATCTGTTGCAGAATCCCCAAAAGGCTATTCCATATCTAAGGTGGCACTCCACAAGTGCATAGTACACCGTTTTGGCGGCGGGTTCTCCTAGTTCACCGGCAACAACTCGAACAGCAAAGCATCCCCTTGCAATTTTTTTACCAAGGACCTGAATATGATCCATGAATTTGAGCCTTTCATCAATTACAAGACCAAGGTATTTGATGCTCTGTTTTTGTTCCAGGCAAAGGTCTAAAAGGTCCATAGATTTACAATCAAATTTAAAGTTAAGCATACTGGTTTTTTTGATATTTAGTGAAAGCACATTTGACTCACACCAATGCCTAACCAGTCTGAAGTCTCGGGCACCATATCCAAAAGTACAGTTGGCTGCTGGTGAGACCACAAGATGACAGTGTCGTCTGCAAAGATGGTAACATTTTACTGGATATTGATGGAGGCAAGGTCATTTATGTATAACAAAAATAGAATCGGTCCTAATACAGACCCCTGAGGTACACCATGCCTCATACGTAAGTCACCAGAAATATTTCCTGCAGTTCTTACCACCTGAGTTCTGTTGGAAAGGTAAGATTCAAACCACTTAAGAGATATTCCTCTGAAACCATAGTGAGAGAGTTTATCTAAAAGCACTTTATGACTTACGCAGTCAAAAGCCTTTGAAAAATCACAGAAAATAGCAGTGGCAGCACATCCCTCATTCATTGACAAGTATATGTTCTCAAGAAGATGAAACATGGCGTCTTCCGTCCCCTTCGATTCTTGAAATGCATGTTGTGATGGGCTCAAGACATTGTTATGAAGCAGAAATGCCATCATTCTTGCTTTAATGAGTTTTTCAATGATTTTTGATAGAGTAGGAAGAAAAGATATTGGCCGAAACTTTCCGGGATCATCAGTATCACCACCCTTGTGGAGAGGCACAACCACAGCCATCTTAAGACAGTCGGGAAAAACTCCAACATCAAAGGAATGATTGATGGTAGCGACCAGTGCATTCAGTGCTTCTTCAGGTAGACATTTAAAAATTCTGATCGATATTTCATCCGATCCAGCTGCGTTCTTATTCTTGATACTATGATTTACAGATTTGACCTCATTCCTATCTGTATGAAACATGACGAATGAGTCACGCACTGGGTGTGATAGATAAGTCAATGGGTCAGTTGAAGCAGGGAGGTCCTCAACTAGTTGATCAGCAATTGAAGAAAAATACTGGTTAAGGAGATTACAGTCCATTGTCACTTGTGTTCTTCCTGAGGTGCCCCTCAGCTCATTGACGATTCTCCAGTTTTCCTTGGATTGTCTGCAGCTTGGCAAATTCTATCTTCAAAATGTATCCGTTTAGCAGCTTTGATCACTTTTCTGTATAACTTTCTGTAGTTTATGAAGTATTCATGTAATCCAATATTAAGGGTTTATTTCTTCAGCATATGTAGACATCTCAGATTTCTTGAAAATGTTCTTATACCAGAAGTGATCCACGGCACTAAAAACAGAAATTTATGAGTCCAAATCTCACAAATGATGCAAAAAAAGTCCAAATACACCACAAAACACGAATAGCTTCACAGAACAAGAGCATTAGCTACGTATTGTTGTCCCCCCGATCAAATTTGAGGTTATGTGTGTGACGTCACGAGCTAGAGAGTGCCTAATTCTGAATCAATTCAAAATTTTAGGTTTATGGGTAAACCCAGACTCCTATAAACAAATAGACTTGTTGATTTACTTTTTTTATTCAAGCTTTAGATACTAATCATCTCTACAAGATAAACTAAAATAAAAACCTTTGAGACTGATTGTCTCATCACTTTTTATTTATTTTCCCAAATGAGATTTTTTTATTCAATTTTCTTGACTTCATCCAAGTCCCAATTTATAACAGATATCCCAATAGAAGAAGGTTTGTGTTTCTATCAACTATATAAGAAGTTATTTTAATTATATATTTTTTTCCTCTTTCCTTGAGTTGTCAAATGATGCGTTTTCCAAATTTTGTAGATAATGAGTTTGAGAATTATACAATATTGTCAATTTATCAATGGGCATTCCTTACAAAATCATTCAATTAACCACTTGTTTCGACTAAAATATATTTTCTTGTGTTGTAAAAAGTGATGTTTTTATTTATCATCAGGCGGATGGGATGGTTATTCTTGCTGTATTAGACTAGGTATACAGTATATAATAACCACTCACTATCATGAAATCTAAGCCCAAGAAAAGAGAAAAAGCAAATATAGGAATTATTCAAGAATAAAAGTTGATACCTACACCAAATATTATTGAATTTACAAGAAAAACCCCTTGGCTAATGTTTGCTAAACGTCATATCAGGCTTGCGGATGTTACTGATCCATATAGTTGCTCATTTTTCATTAGAACTTGCAAGCAAATAGCAAAACTCAATACAAATCACTAAACATAAATTCCAAAATTGTTATTGATATGTTTTTCTAGGTTATTTTGTGACGTTGTCAAAAGTCTCACCAAGGATTAACGATCCTTGCAGCGAATTATTTGGTGCATACAAAACACCGCTTGATCTTACTTTGAAAATTAATCGAGATTGGCTAAGCTCACGTACGGTGCATATAGCTGTTTTAAAACATAACATATATAGCTATATGCACCGTACGTGAGCTTAGCCAATCTCGATTAATTTTCAAAGTAAGATCAAGCGGTGTTTTGTATGCACCGAAGAATTCGCTGCAAGGATCGTTAATCCCTGGTGAGACATTTGACAACGTCACAAAATAACCTGGAAAAAAATATCAATTACAATTTTGAAATTTATGTTGAGTGATTTGTATTGAGTTTTGCTATTTGCTTACAAGTTTTAATGAAAAATGAGCAACTATATGGATCAGTTACATCTGCAAGCCTGATATGACGTTTAGCAAACATTAGCCAAGGGGTTTTTCTTGTAAATTCAATATTTTGGTGTAGGTATCAACTTTTATTCTTGAATCATTCCTATATTTCCTGTTCCTCTTTTCTTGGGCTTAGATTTTATGATAGTGAGTGATTATAATATTATACTGTATACCTGGTCTAATACAGCAAGAATAACAATCCCATCCCCCTGATGATAAATAAAAACATCACTTTTTACAACACAAAAAAATATATATTTTAGAAGAAACAAGTGTTTAATTAAATGATTTTGTAAGGAATGCCCCGAGGAATGCCCATTGATAAATTGACAATGTTGTATAATTCTCAAAATCATTATCTGCCTACTTTGAAATTATTACAAATATGTACTTTTGGAAAACATCGTTTGACAACTCAAGGAAAGAGGAAAAACAAATATAATTGAGTAAAATGATTTCTTATATAGTTGATAAAAACACAAACCTTCTTATATTGGGATTTCTGTTATAAATTGGAACTTGGATGAAGTCAAGAAAATTGAATGAAAAAATCTCATTTGGGAAAATAAATAAAAAGTGATGAGACCATCAGTTTGAAAGGTTTTTATTTTAGTTTATCTTGTAGAGAGGATTAGTATCTAAAGCTTGAATAAAAAAAGTAAATCAACAAGTCTATTTGTTTATGGGAGTCTGGGTTTACCCATAAACTTAAAATTTTGAATTGAATCAGAATAAGACAAAACTTTGAGCTAGGTAGACATTAGATACCTCTACAGGATATAGATAGGTAGTTACCTACTCTCAACACCAATCCAAATTGAGTCGATCGATTGAATGATAAAAAATCATAGGTAAAATATGCGGTAGATATCCGAGTGTGATAGGTACACTGTTTTTTTTTGTACCTACCCAAGGTTAGTTGATATATCAATTAACCTTGGTACCTACCCACAAAAATGGGTACCTATTCAATTCAATATTCTATTGAGCAATTCGCATTATTATGAGTGTATTGTGGAGCAATAAATATTGCTTGATATTGAGATCTATTCTGTATAGTACTCATTGACTCGAGCATTGACTCTACACCGAGCTCTACACCAATCGATGATTTTTTAAAAATCTAAATAATCCTCCGTTAATATTTCACTCTCATAGTTTTGTCTTTAGTCGCAAAACCGCAAAATCTCTACGAAAAACATAAACAAATGAAAGACTAGGTTAGAATTCGTTGAAATTCTTCGATTAAGCCTAGAAAATGGGGCGATCAGAGTCAAGCGACCGATTCAGGCTTAAGCGCTGCGGTGCATCAAAAAATTGGAATATAATCGCGATAAAGACTTAATCCGGATTAGATTTGTACGGTGCATATAGCAGTAAATAGCAAAAAACTGAATTGAAATCGGCACACACTTTTCTATGAAATGAGCAAAATAAACATCAATATCAGGTGTCAGTTAAGACAGCAAAAACATAAAAGTTTGGTTCATTTTAAAAAGCAAAGTTTTGATGAAAAATAACAAAAACATAAAAATTTGGTTCCTCTGAGTCAGTAAAATGATTAACAATTCCAGCAAAAATTTATAAATTCAGTTCATCTGGAAGAACTGAAAAGGTCAGTGAAATCGGCACACAGATGTCAATAAAAAGTTGATCTATAAAACAGCAAAATATCCATCAATATCAGGTGTCAGTGGAATCCGCGAAAACTTGAAAGCTTGGTTCATTTGAATAAGCAAATGAAAAACTAGTCAGTGAATCTGGTGTTCAGCAACATTTTGATCAAAACTAGGAACAAAAAAAATTCTGAATCCGCAAAACAGTTACATATTTGAAATCGTCACATTTTTGTCAACAAAATCAGCAAAATTGACAATGAAATCCGGAAACCATTCTTTTAAATAAGTATAAAATTTTGAAATCAGTTCATCTGAACAAGCAAAAGTTGTCTCATAGATATCAACAAGGTCAATGAAAAATTAAGCATAGGTATTAAAAAACAAGAGTCGATTGGAATTGGACCATATTTTACTAGGAAGTCGTCCATTTTCTCAAAGAGAGCCTCTTATCGATGAATCCAATAACAATAGTATATGAGGCCTAGACATATTGTTATTAGATTCATGGACCATATTTATCATGTGTCCATCAAATCAGCAAAATACACAATAGAATCAGATGTCAGTAAAATCAGCCAAAACTTGAAAGTTTGGTTAATTTTAATCAACAAAAAAATACGGAAAAGTAGCACAAGTCGGTGAATCCGGTGTTCAAAATTAGCAAAGTATTCATTAAAATTGCCAAAAACTTGCCTGACATTACTATGAGCAAAATAATTAATACAATCAGCATAAACCTGAAAACACGATGGTTGAAAATGACGACTAGAATAAATAACAAAATATTTTTGCCAATAATTTAAATTATGAGTGACATAAAATCCAATTCCATGATAATCACATGCAAAGAGCCATTCCTCCTCTCAATAACCACATCAATAAAGTGAAAATGAGTTTTGAAAGGGACACAAAGATAAGGCATAATTGAGAAACGCTCATTCGAAACAGTTTCATTAAACCACTCATCGGAGTTGGTGTTTTACTTTAAATTAAAGCCCGCTATAGAACATTCAAATCTCGCTTTTCAAGATAAACATTCGCTTTTAATGAGAATTTTATGACGGTGTATCATACTTCTTGGTACACGCACTCGCTGATTAGCATAAAATGCGATAGACCGGCTTACATATCGGAACAAACTCATAATATCGGCAAATCATGGGCTGGCATCGCGAATGCGAAATGAACAGGATTATGAATGGGTAAAGGTTGGGTCAATATTGGGTTAGTCGGGGGGTTTATGAAGATATGGTTGATTCAAGCTACATCCTGGAAGAACCCTTCAGTTTTGCTGATTTTGACGTTTGTTTTGCTAATTCTGTGAACGTGTACTTTTGCGGGGTATCCCCACTATTCTTATAGATAGAAAGTTGCGGTTTTCGCGACAGTCAGCTACTTTTTCGTGAAATTAAAGATGCCGTTAACAAAATGTTCATAGCCCTTCTAGTTTTCAAGATACAGGGCTAAACTGAAATTGTTGCATTTCAAGGTACCCCTCGTATCTAAACTACCAGATAAGTTCTGGAAAGTGAAGACTGTTTCTTATATCACTTTTCCCGTAGAACTCGATTCTGCCTTCGGAATTAGTATACAGGGTCAGGTCAAAAAGTTATTGGAACCAACTTTATGTTTTTTAATGGAACACCCTGTATATTTATAGTCCATAAAATTTGCCTTTCTCTTAGCTTTTTAAAAATATTAAACAGTACCTATGCACTTTTAAAAAAATAAAGTGGGGTCCGATAAGTTTTTGACCTGACCCTGTATACTAATTCCGAAGGCAGAATCGAGTTCTACGGGAAAAGTTATAAAGAAATCAGTTTTCACATTTTCCATAAGTTTAGATACGAGGGGACCTTGAAATGCAACATTTTCAGTTTGACCCTGTATCTTAAAAACTAAAAGGCCTATGAAAATTGTGTTAACGGCATCTTAAGTTTTACGAAAAAGTAGCACACTGTCGCGAAAACCGCAACTTTCTATCTATAAGAATAACGGCGATACCCCGCAAAAGTACCTAAAATGGGACACCCTGTACGTAGTTTTGCTCGTTTTCAAGTTACATGTACTGGTTTTCACTCAATAGCATTGATATGTTTTGCAGATGTCACTATTGTTCTGCTAGTTTTCTCGATTTTCACTAAATTACAATCTGATTACATAATCGTTTGATAGTTTAACACTGAATAGCCAATTTTTGTTAATTTTTTGCTAGTTTTATCAATATTTCGATAGATGTATTTTTTTATTTCTCAGCAAAATATTTTGAAAGCTCACTTTATGATATTTTTGCTATTCCTAGAATCTCATTTATAAGTTTCATTATTTGAAGTTTTGCTGATTTTCAAAAACGTTTTGCTAATTTCCTCCAAGGCTCTAATGCTGTGTCACCAGTTTTCAACAACATTTTGTCAAACTAATTATTTTGATTCATTTTGAATTCTCGAAATTCACTTTTTATCCAAGCATCATTATTATAGAGCTTACAATCTCCTAAAGAAAATCAAAAAAAACTTCAAAAATGAAAAAAAAAGATGTAGGTCCCAGAGTTACCATCGAAAATTGACCTCAATTATCGGTATTTTGATTAGTTGAGTCTTACTAGATGTCACTACCTGTCGAACGTCAGTAATATTTATTCATTTTTTTTATGGACATACAGGGTGTCTCACGGTCTATGGTACCTTGGACGTTTACGGAAAACTAGACATAGGATCGATCGGAAAATTTGGCTCAGCACATAATCGAGTATGATCTATATTTTAAAAATATTTTCAGTTCTGCAGTGTTGCCGCTTCTACCCAAAAGTCGTGGCAACTTTCTTATTTTAAATGGACCACCCTGTATATTATAATTTTTCTGGATTCCTTGACTGATTTTTATCACTTTTGCTCGATATACTCCTATACCTATCGGCAGCGGTTTTCGAGATATAAATTAATTAATAATATTTTTGTCGTAAAACACATCAGTGGATTGAGTTCAATAATTTCGTACTTGAAAACGGTGGAGAGTTGGAATTGCTATGCCGACTAGAGGAAGGTAGGTTCATATGGTTCCAATGAATAAACCGATCTGTAAATATACAGGGTGCTTCAAATTTATTAATCTTTTTCCTATACACAAAAATGATAAAAAAACTATTTTTTCAAATGGAACCCCCTGTATATTACTTGAAAAATGAAAAGACCAATAGATTTCCTTTCAAATGGTATCCCATGTTTCTATACCTAAGCCTTCAGGTTCTACAAGAAAAATGCATTTGTCTAAAAAATTAATTATATTGGTATTATTGATATGAAACATAATGTAGTTGCAGTTTGCTACTAAAAATAAATTGTTATTGCTGTGTGACCTGGCAACTATAGGTTGCCCCAGAAACTACATTATGTTTCATATCATGTATACCAATAGGTATAATTTATTTTTTAGTAAAATGCATTTTTCTTGTAGATCCTCAAGGCTTAGGTATAGGAACATGGGATACCATTTGAAAGGAAATTTATTGGCCTTTTCTTTTTTCAAGTAATATACAGGGAGTTCCATTCGAAAAAATTGATTTTTTATCATTTTTGTGTGAAGGAAAAAGATTAATAGATTTGAAGCCCCCTGTATATTTTCAGATCGGTTTCTCCATTGGAACCATATAAACCTACCTTCCTCTAGTCGAAATAGCAATTTCAACTCTTCACCGTTTTCAAGTACGAAATTATTGAACTCAATCCACTGGATGTGTTTTACGACAAAAATATTATAAATTAATTTATGTCTCGAAAACCGCTGCCGATAGGTATAAGAGTATATTAGGCAAAAGTGATTAGAATCAGTCAAGGAATCAAAAAAAATATATACAGGGTGGTCCATTTAAAATAAGAAAGTTGCCACGACTTTTGGGTAGAAGCGGCAACACTGCAGAACTAAAAATATTTTTAAAATATAGATCATACTCGATTATGGGCTCAGCCAAATTTTCAGGTCGATCCTACGTCTAGTTTTCCGTAAACGTCTAACGTACCATAGACCGTGAGACACCCTGTATATAGACGTTTCAGGAGAAATGATAACTCTACACTCTATGCACAACCAAAAGAAGACAAACAACGCGTGGTTAGACGTAGTTAGACATAGAGAAACGATTGAATTGATCACATGTGTTTTGATGACCTCTCAATCGTTTTCCTCTGCATGTTTGATTACGTTTAGTTTGGTTACAATTGATGACTTTTGGTTGTGAATAGAGGGTAGCTGGTAGCAATCCCACTTGATTCCGCTATAAAAAGATTACTATACTTGATTTGAGAATCCAAAGATGCTCCTTTGGGAAAATCAGTACTTTAGTCAGTTTGGGTTCCGGTTAGATGCCGCTTCATAGACTGTCAGGTGATGACATATTCTGCTTACTGATTTTCTCGTCGCAGGGATCTCGAAGACTGAAAAGAATATGATTGTTGAGCTCGAAAAATGAAAACTCAGCAACCGGACGTGTGTTTTCTCCTTCTACAGAAAAAAAAATGTTTTTTTTAATCTCTTGTGTCGACACATTAAAATAATATAACAATCTGAAAGTGAAAAGAAAATAGTGCCACAATGTTTGAACGAGCTTAGATTGTTAAAATAAAATCTTGTGAAACGTCCGGCCGCTTAATTATCATTTTTGGACCCCGACAATTATATTTTTTTCAGTGGTTGAGATCCCAGCGACGAGAGAATCAGTTACCAAAATATTACATAATCTGCTGATGGTCTATCAGGAAAATCAATATTTTATTCAGTCTCATTAGATATCGCTATCCTTAATTATTGGGGATAGTCCACAGTAACCAGAATCGTACTAGTATGCGCCATTTGATGTCATTGATGATGTTTCTTCAAATAACTTTTATATCTTCAATTTCAGTTTCTATCACAAATTCACTTTTTATTTAACTATTCAGACTTTGATAAATAAATGAATTTTACTTTGTATTGAATTGAATCAACTTGATGAAAAAAATCAATCTTTTATTTATTGAGTCCTATGAGATACCGATAACTGACGTTCGAGTTTTCCCGACAAGCCATAGAGTTACCACTGATAATATCACAATAGAAACTAAAGTGCCTATCATACTAAGTTAGATTATGTAAAAGAGACATTTATTCAGGTCCCTTACTAAACTCACTCTCCATCATGCGCCCAACAACCAACAAGCCGTTCTTACCTCGTTCTAATCCGTAATTATGTAAAACATGTGACAACAGATTACATCTGAATCACGCACACGCACATGCACGTGTGCTTACACACGATTCAGTTAATGACCTTTGTGGATTGGCCTCTTTTACTCTTGGATTGTTCGAGGTGGATGCTGATGCCAAAGACCTGAGGTTGAGTTCATTGTTTTTTCTATGTAGGCCTGTTTTTATCATTATTTGGTGCTCGGTTAGTCAATATTTCAGTAGACTGCATTTTCAATTTACATCCAATATGATTCTTGTACTTTGACTCTATAGGAGATTCTGGTTACTGTAGATTTACCGTAGTACGGTAGTTGGCGGCATCTAGTGAGATTTTAATCAGCTAAACTATTGATTTTCAACGGCATCCAGTTAGTTTCCAACTAACCACAGTAATGATATCAATATTATTCGATAGAATACAACACTTCGTCTCTCCGGTAAGTACTTCATTGATGAATGGGCCTGAGCCTCAAATCTTTGTGGACGTTCCGTATACCTATGAGAAACATGTGCTCAACTCCATAAAACCCTACCAATCTGTACACGCGTCATTGTCAGAATTGACAGGGTGAAGAGACTAACACTTGGAACTCCATACCGCGGACCTTATCTAATCAATGAAAAAGTAGGCGATTACGTATCCATAATTCTTTTGCCTAATACTACTTTAACATTCTCAACAATGCGACTTTATCCGTTTTCTCCCGTGTCTCCAAGTGTTTCAATGTCGGAAGACATCCACGCTTCATCATCTCATCGTTTACCATTTTCTGTTCTCAAGCCAGCCGTGTTGACTGAACCAATGCATCTACGCACTAACCCTCCAGCCAGGACCGAGGGGGTACCATACCTTGCGCCACTCAGCGGTTTGATGGACTGTCGGCGGCCATTTTTGACTCTTCGATTATCGTTCGATTATTGTTGAGAATTAGGTTCTACGGTACCAAAGTCTGTCCACGATAACAGTCACTGGTAGATACATCTTTTTCAAGTTAACTCATATATCCAGAACGGCTATAACTCACTTGGTCACCAAATTAATTCGTCATGACAGTCTCTTCCAATAACTTCTGAACACTTGGTTAAAATTCATTCACCTCACTTATGAGTTTGGCTGGCCAAAACTATGGGTTCAGTATTTAACTGTATATTTGCTTTTGATCGCAGCAAAATAAACTGCATGAATAATTTTTTTCATCATTTTGATACTCTCCTGTGATCACCTTTTTTTTGATGCTGTGTTATCTTCTTCATTGATGGAAGAGTGAAGACGGATGTTCTCGCATTTTATTTCCAGCATTTTACACTGTTGCCATGCCATGACATTAAACTTTTTGGCGTCAGCGACACTTTTCATCTGAAACCTGAAGTACTTGGATGTTTCTATTGTATTTTTAACCAATCTGGGAATTTATGGGAATCAATCCACTTTTATTTATAGCATCGCTTTTGAGTGCTTTGTGTACTCACTTACCTTGTTGGCGTTGCAATTACCCTTTTTGTTGATCTCATTTTCGACCGGGTGTCAGTCGGTAGAAGGTTTCCGGATAAATTCTATTGTGCCCCTCCTTTCCCTGTAAAAAGGCAAAGGTGAACTGCAGCATATCAATTCTGATGAAAATAGGCAAAAACACTGCCGTGTACACTCAACCAAGATCCTGCAGACTCAGCCTAATAATCCTGATAAATCACTACGCAGAAAAAAACAGGTTGGAACATCGCCGTTTCTCCGTAACCTATAACCCTGAAAACTCAGGCAATCAACTGATTTTTATTTCTTTTCATTTTGAGCAATGTAAGAAGTAATTGATTTTCATGATCTATCTGTACTTCATCAAATTTCACACCACCAAAAGTAGTGAGTTGTTTGGGTTGGAAGCATAATTTTTTTTTCTCGTAAAGTAACAGTAAAGTAAAGTAAAGTTAAATTATTATGATCAAAATTTATAAGCTACTAAGCGAGTAGCTATTTTTGCAATTTTCACTCAAGTTTTTTTTCTAACTAAGAAGACACTGTTAAGACCGTATTTTTTCTCAGGGTTTTTTTTGTTTCGAGCATTTCAAATCACGATATCCATACAACGGTCGTTAATCCGGACTGTCTGGTTGCCTTGTTGGCAGCCTATATGAGCTGGGAGCCACCGTTTTTACTCTTGAACTGAAGAAAGGCCGTCCCAAGTAGCAAAAACAGTTTTATAAAGATTTGAAAAAATGCTATACGACATATCGTATAGAACTATGGAAATCCTATACAGTCCAGTAACCATATACATCAGACCTTGCGTTAGATCCGGTAGTTCTGATTTTTTCCTGACTTGTTTATGATGTTGACCCAATGAATAATCCAAGTCTTCGACCTCGAGCGCCGAACGCAACATTGTCAAATTTCAAAAAAATCGTAAAATTTCTATCTTTTATCCAGTTTTTGGCAATTTCAACCCAGAAGGACTAAGTTTTCGATCATAACTATGAAACACTTTTTTAAAGAAGACTGATTTTGCTACAATTAGAGATCAAAATGGTCTCTGTAGACCTGATAGTTTACAAGATACAGATTTTCAAAATTCAGTGTTATTTTTTCACACTTGCAAATGTTAACATAATACAACAACATTATACTATTATGGTGCCTGTGGCTCTGTGGGAATTTCGACCCTCTAGACTTATTTTCTTTGGTAAATTCACGCCTTGCCAATTCCGAAAAAAAAAAATTATACATAATTGTTTCAATCTAATTAAAAAAAGGAGATCAAATATATGTTAAAAATCAACTGAAAGTAGATTTTGCCCTCTTTGAAGGACCCGGTTGAGTCTCGACGGTCTTCCCACTCAAAACATATCTGCAGTAGCAGGGCTTAACTCAACCCCTAGATGCTTAAAACGATAGAGTAAAAATGGCTGCAAACTTTTTCCAGGTAGATATAATGTTGTTGATTTATCACCGCTGGAAATAGGTTTAGAAAGTCGGTTATTTAAACATTTTCAAGTTTCAAAATATAGAGCTGAATTTTGGAAATCTGTAGCTCAAAAACTATTGGGTCTACATGGACGAATCTGATTTCGAATTGTGAAAAATTTAGTCTACTTTAAAAAGTGTTCTAGAGTTATAGTGGAAATCTTAGTCGTTCAGGGTTTAAATTGCCAAAAACTGAATAAAAGTTGGAAATTTGGGTTTTTTTTTGAAATTTGGCAATGTTGTGTTCGGTGCTCGAGGTCGAAAACTTGGATTATTCATTGGGCCAATAAAAATAAAAATAAAAAAAGTGTGTTCCTATACCATAATATCCTGTGGCAAAATTCAGTTGAATATCTCAAACCGTCTTTGGAAAATGTATTAAAAACTGAAAATAAAATAGATCTTTAACACCATGTATCTTAAAAACCAAGCATTTCAAGACCCAAGTTTATATGACCTTTTCGACTTAAAATTTATCCAGAAACTCCCCCTTAAAATTATGACATACCATTAAGTAACACCCTGTATTTAGAAAACGCAAATTTCTTCAGCGCCCTCTATATAAGTAAGTGGAATTTTATAAGATATTTTTGTATTTTAGTGCCGCAACTTACAATAAAAGTATCGAGTAAAGTTGATATTATGTAGAGAAATAAAAAATTCATGTCCTTGTACTTCTTTAGCGTGATTCGAAGAAATGAAACGAATCGCCATCATTTTTATATGTACGTATGATCAAAATATATCGTACGTAAATAAAATTTGCAAGCTATTCAGCACTCCAAATTTTCTTGCGCAACTAGATTTTCTGATAATATATGTATGTTTTTATTAAAAAAATAGAAGCGCCTTGAATTAGACATCAATTAGCCGATCTGATGACAATGTTTTGATTTGTAAAAAAAAAATGGAAGAATTGTTTTTCATCAGAGAAATTGCTAAATCACTATAATCACTATAATCTTCACGATTGTGTTAATTGTGCGTACTTTCATTTTTGAAAATATTTTTCGTGGATAATGGCTGCCACAGACAAATGCCTCGAACTACAAGGAAACATGGCTTCAGTTAATACGACAATAAAAACGTTAAACAATGTTTTGAGTATATAAGAAACTCAATAAAATAGAAACATTGTATAGAGTTGTTTTTAATGACATTATATAACTATTTTTCAAATGAACAACTGTACGAGATCTTATCAATTTCAGAGGTTGTCAAATTTTTAAATTTGAATAATAGATAATTTACCTCATATTTTAATATCTTGTAAATTCACGTGAAATATTATAATTACGTTCCAAACATCAAATTATTGAAAGATCATTAGTGAGAGTTTTAAAACAATAATTTATAGTTGACACAACTTGCTTAGGAATGTAAATGATGTATCCTGCGCTTTCTTGTAGAAGCAAAAATAGTTTCCTCTTCAAAGCAATGTGTCGGTTTTCAACGAAACGACTATCATGGTTTATTATTCTTCGACCATTAAAGTTTGATGGTGAAAGGGTTCATTAGATAAACTGTGAAGCCGCTTCATCCAGAACTCCTCAATCACATATTCTACCTAATATCCTATGATTTGATCCAAAAGTTGTATCAAAAAAAACTTTCAACTTCTTTTCAGATCCCTTTCTTGGCGTTATATTTCTTTGTATAGATAATCTTGAAAAAATTCACCATAATATTTGGTAATCTATTCCAAATTGACACCCAATTATAATTCCAAACATTTTGAAATAAAGTTTTAAAAAAACTGCTATTTGGGCCGTTCTACTAATACGACAGTGGAACATATAGCAACGTCACATATCAGCTCTCTGTGCAAGTCCTAAGGAAGCAGGATGCATCTTTTAATGACATAACAGTCCCATAGAATTGCTCGGAGTTGCACTTTACAATTCATCGGTTATTTAGTGCTGCATGTGTCTCCTGTATGAAACAAAACATAACCATAGCCTCTCTCAATTCTGGCGGACTTTTTGGAGTTTTTGGTGAAATCTCAGAAATACAGGCTGAATAATTTTCATTACATGCCCTCAAATTCTCAATTAGCCCATTGTGCCAATATTTCCGTTTTCAAAATCTATCACGTTTATTCTTTTTGGAGTACTTAAAAAACTTTCTGGATCTTTGGGAAGCAAGTTAGGAATTGCACTTTTCCAGATCGTGAATAGATTTTCTAATGCTGTGTGATCTATGTTATGGTCGTGGCCGATTCCTTCAGTTGTTCTCTTATCCTAATTCTCCTAACTATTTTGGAATCAAAATTGATCCAGTTATCTCCGCTCTCGTCCATATCTGATGTAAGTTGATCGAAATCTATTTTGTCCTCAGATAGTTATCAGCACTATCACTTTCCTTTTCAATTTTGAATTCTCATGTCTTCTGAAATGTCCACTCCTTTCAAACTTTTTCCAGAGTGATAGTTTCATATTCACAACTAAGGACAAATCATCATAAAGTAATGCAATAATTTATTCCAATGTAGAGATTTGTGACAATTCAGTTCTCCAAACTATTCATAACATAGTAATCGACAACCTAATAAGTAGACCATGAAACAGTTTCATAGTTATCCTGTGAAGCATAAGTCTGTGTTCCAAAAAACTGTTCCATTTGACACCTTACAAAACTCTTATACAGGGTGGCCCAACGAAAAGGTCCCACCCTTATTTATGACTTTCCTGGTATATTTTGGGGAAAACGCTTGGACACGTCAATTTTTGTTTTTAGGTGGACGTTTTTTAATAATAATAATAATGTATTTATTTAGCACTTGGCTACAGCGTAGTACAAAAATAGTTATAAATAAATAAATAGAATAAAATAATATAAAATAGCTATTGAAAATACATAAGAATGAAGTAAATGTAAAATATAAAATGTGTTGTGTGAAACATAAAGTGTATATGAACATCAAACAAACATTTTTAACTACTAAATAGGGTGAGACAAAACATGACTTCTCAATAAAAATTTAAACTGGTTCAAGTTATCACAGCTTCTGACTTCACTGGGTAGTTGATTGCAATCATTGAGTCCTTTTTGTAAAATTGTGTTAAGCAATTGACTAGTTCTACACCTATCAGTCAAAATAAAATTATCACATTATCTTGTTTTATATGAATGAATATCACTAAATAGTTTAACCTTATCACAAATATAATTTGGCAACATGTTGTTTTTCAATTTGAATATAAAAATGCCAACGTTTAACCTAATGCGTTCTCTAACATTTAGAATATTCAAAGTGTCCTTCATAATTCTAACAGGAGTGTATCTGTTACAGCCCAAAATCACTCGCATAGCTTGGTTCTGAATTTTTTGTAGCTGGTCGATTTTGTAGTTGGGCAGATGATAGAGTAGAGTTGAGCAGAATTGTAGATGTGGTGCTGCGATAACATTGTATAGGAGCAGTTTGGTGCTGAGGGATAAGTTCTTGCCAACTCTAGTAAATGAATCCCACTTTTTTCGCGAACTTCCTCATCAAATAATCCGCATTAGCGTTGAAGTTTAGGTTGGCATCAAAGACAGTTCCAAGGTATTTGATTTGCTTCACGTGTTCGATTCTCTCGTTGCTCATTTGAAGTATCAAGTTTTCTGCATTGATACGGGCTAATGCAGATTTTTTACCAAATACACAATATTTTGTTTTTTTTCCACATTTATGGCAAGTTTGTTATTATTGAGCCAATTATACACATGTTTTAGATCCTCATTAATGCTCTCCAGCATTTTGTCGATGTTCTTCACAACGATGTACATCATTGTGTAATCTGCAAATACGACGACCTCGCTGTGCTCAATTGTACCCACGATATCGTTAATATATAAAATAAACAACAAAGGGCCTAAGACAGTACCTTGCGGTACTCCATAGTTTACGGGAACCGGCACAGACACACTATTATTGAACTTCACACGTTGTGTTCTATTTGACAGATATGATCTGAACCAACTCAGCACTGTTCCCTGGATTCCCAGTGTTGTCAGTTTTTCCAACAAGATTTCTCGGTTCATCGTTTCGAAAGCTTTTCTGAGGTCCAGAAACACAGCCAGTACATAATTATCACAGTCAATTGCTTTTAAAAAGTCATCACTTATGTTCACAACAACAGACTCACAGGAGTGTTTAAAACGGAAACCAGACTGATTAGGAACTATGAGGTTGTTTGTATCACAGTGTTCAATTATTTGGTCCCTGACTAGAGATTCTAAGAACTTTTCATATAGTGGCATTGAATTGATGGGCTGAAACTCTTCACAGTTTGTGGTGTTAACTACTTTTGGAACGGGCACAACAGTAGAACATTTCCACTCATCAGGAAAAACACCATTACACAGAGACAAATTGATAACATCAAGTACACGATTTCCGATCACAGATACAGTATCACAGATAACTTGCTTTGAGATCTCACAATCTCCACCACCAACATTTTTCATGATCTTGAGGGCAGTCTTCATATCTTTCATATCAATTTTTCGGAAAGTTGAAAATGTATTTGTTATAATTTTAGCTGAGTTGGGGTAGATTACTGTAGTCAACGGGATGTTCTCAACTATTTCGGATATACTGTTAACAAAATAATTATTGAATTTGTCGGCGATCTGCTGCTCGTTGGTAATAGCTTCAACTCCAAAAATAATTCGGTTAGGTGTCTGGTGCTGTCTTCCAGGTAAAAGTGTTTTTAAATTCTTTCATAATTGTCTTGGATTATTTTTAATTTCATCAACAACTGTGTAGTAGTATTTTTCTTTTTCTTTTTTAATTTTATTAACTACTGCATTTCTGATTGTTTTATACCTGTCCCAGGTGTCATCATCCCTTTCATATATTGCTTTATGGTACAGTTTGTCTCGCTCATCCATCATTGCCCTTATTTCACAGTTGATCCATTGCTTGAATAAATATTTTCTCTTCACACGTATTTCTATCTTTGGACACATAGTTTTCACGATTGTGGTGATATCCTGTATCAGCAAATTTGCTTCATAATTTACGTCGGAAATACTGCTGTTCCATGGCCTGAAAATCAGGTAATCATGCAACTTATCGACATTATAATTTTTGAAAGATCTTTGGTATCTTATCACAGTTGCTTCAGGTTCTTTATACTTTTCTAATATTACAGAGAGAATTGAATGATCACTTATTTTTGGTGTCATGTGTACTTGATGTTTTAGATGTTTATCGTTAGTGATGATATAGTCTATCAAAGTTGCACTACGCGAGGTTACCCTTGTTGGTGATTTGACAATCTGAGTAAATCCATTTGCATATACACTTTCCAATATTTTTGATCCATAGAAGGAGTTTTTGGTCAGATCATAGTTGAAGTCTTCCATAATGATGATGGTACCCTCAAACTCCGATACAGTATCTAAGTAATCATTGAAAAACTCAATAAAACTGGCATTTTCCATTTGTGGTGGATGGTATAAAACAGCTCACAGATAATTAACGTTACCACAATTAAATTCAATAGCCAAAATCCAAACAAATTTTTCAACACACTGTACACTCCGTATCTTATACTTGATATCACAGTTGATTAAAGCCATGACTCCTCCAGTCCTCTTATTTGTTGATAGAGCCTGTTCTACTTTGTACCCTTCTATCTTCAATTCAGAGTGATCAATCGCATCAGTCACATGAGTTTCTGAGCATAATAATATCTAAGGTTTCCAGTTTTGTATGAGAAGCTCCAGTTGATCCTTGTTATTCAAGTAGCCTTGACAATTGAGATATACAACGGTAGAGTTTGAATTAATATCATTGTCTAATTGCTATTCTATAAATTTGTTACGTTGTATTTGCCCCGCTTATATGTCTCACATTTAGCACTCTCCCATGTAGCATGATCAACACTTAAACTCATTCCATATTTTTAGTTGGACAGTAAACAGTTGGAACATTTAAATACGTCACTGGTACACACATTGACATCATGAGCTCCACAACATTTCGGACAAACTGTTTCTTCTTTACAATCTTTGGAAATGTGGCCAAATCTACAGCACTTATAGCATCGAATGACACCATAATCGGTGTACACCCAACAACGACACCAGCCAATGTTCATTCTCTGGTTATTGATGAAAGTGTTATGAGTCAATTGATCCACTTCCAAAATCATGGTAAAACGATTTCTGTTGACCTTCGTTCGATGTAGAATTTTCATGCTGCGGTTTTTATTCACTTTTTAACTATTTTGTTTCCATATTTTCGATATAATGTCCTCATCACTGTTGGTATATTTGGACTCATTTATTCCGACAACTTTGATTCTGTGTGGCAATGCTTTGGGTCTATGAACTATATATTTTTCGCCCAATTTAACTCGAATCTCAGACTGTATATTTGAGATTTCTTTCTCATTGCCACAGTTGAGAATAAGTCCGCCGTTCTTCGTGGATCTGCCCATAGAAATTCCAGCACTCAAATCAGTTGGATCAACATTGTTTTTCAAATCTTCTTTGACTTGTTGAATGTTCTTAGTCGCCTCTTTTTGTTTGATCACAAGCATATTATTATTGGTTTTCGTAGCTAGTGCATAGGATTTCATTGAAATGTTTTCTACCTCATGAGAACCAGTCAGAGATGATGTTTGTTTCTGCTGTCTTAATTCCTCCATTTCGGTTCTAAGAGTTTGATTCGCTCTAACTAGCAAATCAATCTTTTTATTCAATTCATCATTTTTTTTAACTAGAAGCTGTAAAGTTGATAAAATGTCTTCTGCCATATTTGTATCCATCAGAATATCATCAATGCGGCTTCTCTTCCGGGTTCTTTCTGGTTTTCTTGAATCACATGAGCTACATTTCCAGCTCGCCTTCTTCTTCATATGGAACTCCCTCATATCTGTTACGTTTCCACATTTTCCATGATAATTCGTGTATGACTGTATAATACAGGGTGTTCCAAAAATGAAAATATCGCATTACACTTGACATTTTTGAATGGAAACCGCCAATTTTTCTATTTTCGGATTCTCCATGAAGTTTTTAGTAAGTTTTGTATAATACAGTTTAAACCTATCTTCAACCGTTTTAGAGTTATTCGAATTTTTCATAAACCTCATTCAATTTAATACTGATAATAATGGATATTGCCACCTTAAACTGTCTTTAAGTACCAGGCTACGCACTCTTAAATGCTACATATGGTCCCTCCTTCTCTACGGTTGTGAAACTTGGACACTTAGTCCTAAATTCACCAACGTGTTAAACTCTGATTTAAGATCTTAAACGCAGTTTCGGCTACGAATGGAATTCACCACATGCTTAACCTCCAGTTTGATGCGAAAACTACAGTTAGTAGCAAAACGGCTGTTCATCGGGCGTTTTCGAATTAAAACGTCGTTTTACCGTAATTCGTGTCATCGTGACAGGAAGAAAATTCTTTGGTTATTTGCAGTTTTCATTATTTTTATTTGTGTAGTGGAAAATAGTGATTTCGGCAATGAATCCTGCAAGGCGTCGTGTATTTGATTTCATTTTTGACGATAGCGATAGTGAAGATGAATTTCTCGTTCAGCGACCAAGATGGATTCGAGAAAGAGAAGATCACATGAATACTTTGGATGATGTAGATTTTAAAATGAGGTATCGTCTATCCAAAGAAACAACATTATATGTTTTGGAACAAATTGAGGAATGCCTTGAGTATGAATCAGATAGGTAAATACTGAGCAAATATTGATCAAACTCAAATAATCATCAAAATAATTTATTATGTTTAGAAATTTCTCAGTCAGCCCAATCAATCAATTATTATGTGCACTGAGATTCTATGCTACAGGTTGTTTCCAAGTAACTGCTGGAGATTTGGGTGGATTCAGTCAACCAACAGCTCATAGAATTATCCATAAAGTCAGTGATGCTATTGCCCGGTTGCGACCCATGCATGTGTTCTTTCCCGATCAAAACGATGAAATTCTCAAAACACAGGTTGATTTTTATCAGAAAGCAAGGTTTCCCAAAGTTATAGGGGCAATTGACTGTACCCATGTCAAATTGGCCAAGTCGCCAGGTGAGAGTTGATATTACCAATCTATACATAGCTTGATAAATTGATGTGATTTTTTAGGAGGAGATAATGCAGAGGTGTTCAGAAACAGGAAAGGGTATTTTTCCTTGAATGTACAGGCAATATGCAATGCCAATCTGGAATTCACAGATATTGTTGCTAGATGGCCTGGTAGCACTCACGACTCCTACATATTCAACAACTCCTACCGGAGAGCAATGTTCGAACAGAGAACATATGGAGAAGCTGTACTTGTGGGAGATGCCGGCTATGCATGTAATCGTTACATGATGACTCCTCTTGACAACTGTGACACAGCCGCTGAGAACCTTTTCAATGAATCACAGATTCGCACAAGAAACCCAATCGAACGATTATTTGGTGTATGGAAAAGACGGTTTCCAGCCATGGCTCTTGGCTTACGTGTTGATGTTGCAAAGTCCTTTGCTATTATAATTTCCACAGTTGTCCTTCACAACATAGCTCAGAGAGCAGGAGAGCCAATACCTCCTGATGATAATAAACTGAACCTGCCAGCTCCATGGGATGCCCTTCTGGCGCAAGGACAGATGGACAATGATCCTCTTCTGCAGGCTGCTCGTAGAAGGGACAACCCAAATCATCGCTGGCGTCGTGCTCTTATTGACAATTACTTTGCTGGGTGAGAAATGAGACATCAACATCGTTTGTGCATTACTTTGAAGTTGGTGTAATCTATATCTTTTTTGAAGGTTGGCTATGCAGGAAGTGCGTGATAGACAAGATGAAGCAGTAAGGCAGGTGTTAGAACAATGAAATAAAACATTCTTCACCGTAAACGAATATTTATTGATTTTTTTTACATAAACATGTATTACTCTTCATTATTTATGAGTAGGTACCTACTAGAACTAATTAAACTTTTAGAAAATTAAACTTCAGAGATTTTTTCTTTTATTTCTCTTTGAAGCTGTTCCAGCTTTAAATTTTCTTGATTCAGCTTCACTTGTTCCCGCAAAGTTGCAAACTGCTGCTGTTTCAATTTTTCTTTCTCCTGCTGCTCCTGAAGGAGAAGAATACGCATCGTGACATCATGCTCCTCTGTTGCCTGTTGAGCATTGCCTTCTAGAGTTTTTATTTTTTCTTTGGCCAACTGCTCGGCTTCAGTTTGCTTCAGATGAGGTCGTCGTCGACTTGAACTAGACTTGGGATGTCGGCTACTATTTTCAACTGTGGCAATATTGTGATTTAGAGGGGCTGGAGTTGTACTGTATGATTCAAGTGCCTTGTGAGGGATTGCAAAGTCTTCTTGTTCGTTATCGATTGGCAAAGGCAGAGAAGAAGAAGAAGAAGAAGTATGCAAAATGGTCTTTTGTAAAATGTTGGTTCGTGGGGTTCTCAGCATTGAACTTGTATAGGAGCTCCAATCTCCAGAAAGCTCTATTTCTATGGGCGATTTTTCCTCTACACTATCTACTAATACCTACAAGAAAAAGTTATCACAATTTGTCTATTGTTGCTGCATGATTGTACTTACAACATTGGAGACAATATCATTTGATACAGGTATTATTAGAGTGTCATTCCTAGTTTCACCCTCAGTTTCACCTTCTGTTGCATCTGCTAATAGAATATGATGTCAAATCAGAACAAAAACTAGAAAAAGGTTCACACATTTTCCAATACTGTCCGAATCAAGACCATTGTCAAAACCTTGCACTACTGGCCGCAACAATATTATAACCTTCTCAATTACGGGATCTACTTTTTCAGGTGTTGGTTGAGGGCCTCCGCCTATAAATTGAATATTCTATTTCATATATTTCACACGTCATTGGAAAATACAATAAAATTAATATATAGGTAATCATTTTCTAGGACTAGCCAATATGTTTACCTGTTGCAATACGATTCTGGTTTTCTTTTGTAATCATACTTCTTGCTTTTTTCTTCATATTCTCCCAAGCCGTTCTTAAGCCCTGAGCTTCTCTTTGAACGAAGATTCCTCTTGCATTGAATTGGTCCGCAATTATGTTCCACTGTTGCGTTTTCGTTTTAGATGAGATTGCGTCAGTCTTTTTACATTCCACAATGGAGAAGTATTTTTCAACCAATTCAACTAGCAGTATTCTTTCCACGGGCTGAAATGTTTCTACTCTGATCCTTTTCTTCTTTGGTAGCCCTCGTCCTGATGGTTCACCATTACCTTGTTGTGCCATTTTTTATGCTTCACTACGCTTCACAATATTCCAATAAACGAAAGAATTTATCACACACACTGACACACAAAACCAACAGTGATAAATTTGAAGTGACAAATGGTGACAACGAGAAAATTTTGGTTATGCCGACAACATAATCTACACTTTCTTGACTTTTTTCATCCATTTGTAGCTATTTCCAATGTTGCCCAACTGTGCATTCATTTAAACGCCGTTTCGTTAAACTGCAGCTGGTGAACTCATTACTCATATCGGTGAATACCACAGAACAAAACTGCGTTTCAATTTATATCGTTTACAGTGAACGACGTTTACGTAAACGGCGATTTCAGCGTGATTGATGAATTCAGGACGACATCAAAAAGCTAAGCGCATTCGAAATGTGGCTCTATAGAAGGATGCTGAGGATAAGCTGGACAAGTAGAACAACCAATGAAGCAGTGTTAAACAAAGTGAATACCAGGGCACATTTGATCACTACCATCAAGCTTAGGAAAACAAGCTACCTGGGTCATCTGATGCGCCATGATGAGTATGAGCAGATCCAACTTATCATAGAAGGAAAGATCGACGGAAGACGCGGCATCGGCAGAAAGAAAAAATCCTGGTTGAGAAACATCAGAGACTGGACTCACACTGATGGAAATGATCTACTTCATAGAAGTAAAGATAGAGATAGTTACGCCATTTTAATCGCCAACCTCAAAGGAGAAGGCACATAGGAGGAGGAATAATGGATCGTACGGAAAAAAATAATAATAACGGATACCAGCAAGAAATTTAGCATCAGTCAATGTCATCGTTAATCATAGAACAACTTTGTTGTCTAGTTCTATCATAATATTTTGCAATGATTTATTCAATTCAAGAAAGGGTCGAAATAACAAAACTGTATTATCAAAACGGAAGCATCGCAAGAGCTACCGCCCGGTTGTTTAATGCGTTACATCCAGACAAAACTATTAACCATACGTATGTGGCTAAATTAATAAGAAAATATGAAGCAACTGGATCTGTATTCAATATTCGCCGGAATCAGGAAAATCGTCCAATTAGAAATGAAGCCAGAGACATAGCAGTTTTGGGACACGTGGCTCTTGACAACACCCAAAGTACTCGTGGTCTGGCTGCTTCTTCAGGATTTACACGCTCAACAGTGCAAAGAATTTTGAAATCCTATAAATTTCACCCGTACAAAATTAAACTTGTCCATGAGCTTAATGAAGACGATTAGTTGGAGTTATGCGAATTAATGACACAACGTTTAATCAATAACCCAAATTTGTCATTTAACATTTGTTTTTCGGATGAATGTACCTTCTATTGATTTACATGGTGCTGTAAATAGACATAATAGTCGATATTTGAGCGACTCGAATCCACATTTGTTTCGGGAGGCACATTCGCAATACCCTCAAAAAATTAATGTCTGGGCCGGCATTTTCGGAAATCATATTGTAGGACCTTTCTTTATTCCTGGAAACTTGACGGGGGAGACGTTCTTGGACATGTTGGTAAAATACAATAGAGCCACGAATACCAAAATAATAGAAAATGAGGTTGATTATAATGAAAATTTTCTTCATTTCCAACAAGATGGTGCACCACCGCACTTTGTAGCTCTAGTACGACATTTTTTGGACACACATTTTCCAAATCAGTGGATCGGAAGGCGAGTGACCACCAAGGTCTCCGGACTTGAGTCCTTTAGATTACTTTCTTTGAGGACATTTAAAAAGTAAGGTTTTTAGTACGAAGCCAGACTCCATCCAAGATCTTCGGGAGCGGATCACGGCGAAATTCAGACAAATAACTCCAGAAATGTCTGAAGAGGAATAGATTTGAGCAAAATCTTTATTATTGCATGGAGGTAAACGGACACCACTTTCAACATTTATTACCCCATTGACTTTTTGACACATCATAGCTAAGTAATTAATTTTTGTTCAAATTATTCAAATAAACGGTTGAAGATAGGTATAAACTGTATTATACAAAAGTTACTAAAAACTTCATGGAGAATCCAAAAATAGAAAAAAATAGGGGGTTTCCATTTAAAAATGTCAAGTGTAATGCGATATCTTAGTTTTGGAACACCCTGTATTATACAGTCATACACGAAAAGACGTCCCCCTAAAAATAAAAATTGACGTGTCCGAGCGTTTTTCCCAAAATATACCAGGAAAGTCATAAATACCCCACTTTTCATTGGGCCACCCTGTATAAATTATATTAAAAACTCTCACGAAATCACTTTCTCTCGCAGATATTGTGGGTGTTATACAGAAATAATAATAACATTATGAAACACTTAAAAAACCTTTTTAAAATGGTTTTAATGCCGTCTTATAATACGTTTTAAACATGTAAAACGATATCTTTGAAAAATAATGGATCTATATTTTATAATGTCAGTTGTGTGTAGTGATGTACGCAATTATACGACACAATTATTGAAGCGTTCTGCTACCAACACAAAAATAGCGCAAAGAGACTCGTTAAGCGAGCAAATAGTCCTTAATTTCGCATTATAAAATATTTATATGCAAAATTGATACCATAAAGCAATACTTTTGCTACTTGGGGTATGGCCGTGATATTATCTTTCATCGTTATAGATTCAAAACTTGTTCATTTCATTTTATTTCGTTTAAAAAGTGATCACTTTAGGGATGTTAGGGAAAGTAATAAATCATTATCGATTGAATTTTTGATATCACCTAATTGTTTATAATAATTGATTTCAAATTTCTGTGAACGAGAAGGTTCCCAGAACATCGGGAGCATCCAGACTTTTTTGGTCTTGAGTCGGTGGCGCTTACCCTACCCTATTGTCCTAGGGCCTGATTTTCTCCCCAATAAACCACCTGCTCCTTCCAGGAATAGAGTACCTTTTTTCAACCCTCTTTGTTTCCTCACTTAATCTTGATTTACTCTCAAGGGAAACAAAGAACGTGGCATGTACTGGATACGTAAGGAACGATTTGTAAAAAAAAAACAATTTTTAAAACCACATTTTTGATCACGGATCAGCTGTCACTGCTGTATGGAGTGGTTTGCGTTTCCAACCAGAACAAACGCGTCTTTGTTGGTTCAACCAACTCTTTCAAGTCTCATTAGTAATTAAACCAATCACCGCTCATTCTAACCATTGGAAAGTTATATCGTGTTTGACTGTACTCAACTTGGATGTGGGCTCGAACAACGACCACACTAGTACGACAGGTAGTGGCATCTAGTATGTCTCAGACTAATCAAACACTCGAAATGAGTTTCAGTGCTTGATGTGTTCAGATCAGTTCTCTTTCGACACTCTAGTCCTGATTTGATATATACCGCACTTTCATCATGTTTTTGCTTTTCGCTTCTGCAGAAGCTGGTACACAGTATGAAACCATCCAGACTGAAGTTCTGTAAATTGAGAATTTGTCTGCCAGTGTTCTGTTACACATACCTCTCTTGTTTTTCAATTCATACATAGAAAGTCTTCTAAAAGATTCACTGAATCCCCAATGGACTGCAGGTTTTGATGCACTAATTCAAGGACACTGCGTGCTCTTTTGTCAGCATTAGTGTTCTCTGAAGTCTAAAAAAAGAGGGCTGACGGTTTCTGATGAATCCACGTTCATCCTCATTTTCTACAGTTGTCTGGAATATACGAAGCAATTTGTCACAACGTTCATTATTTTGTATACAGGGCTGTTCACTTAAAACTCCCCACGTCAATATCTCGGAAACGAATAGGAATATTTGATTTCTGTAAAAAGTAGTCAATGTATGGGGTCGAGTAGTTATTTTTCACAGTTAAAAAAATTCGACGCCCACCAAGACTAAAGCGTCGCGACGCATCGAAAATATCAATCGATTGCAGGGACTTTGAAATTACGCGCATGCTAAAGTACATACACGTTATTTATAAACTTTTTTGTTATTCAGTCGAACTCATTTATTCTACTCAGTTTTGAGATATACAGTGTGTCCAAGATAACGATGTCTATCATGGGGATCTTGAAAACCGTGCGAGATACAAGGTCGGTTAAATGGAGGCAAAGTTGCGTATTTTGATGCTTAACAAAATGCCGTTTTAAAAGCCAAGAAATTCCGACTAAGTCCGAAATTATCCGAAAAAAAACGAAATTTTTCAAAATTGTTTTAATTTTTTTCTGACCACATTTGAAGAGATATTTTGAAATGGATGGAACTTCTTCATTGCCACTTTTTGCCCTTTACAAGATAGCGTTATTGAATTGAAGAACCGACGTTTCGTCTATGAGCAGCCATCATCAACTTTGTTTTTTTAAATACGGTCCTGGATTTTTTATGACGGATTTTGAGGGCCTCTTATGTTCCTAAACCAACAATGTATCGCAATTATTTAAAAAAATTATGTTGGTGGATTTTTCCATAAGAACTCATGTGTTAGAGAGAGACAAAAAATACATTTTTAATAGGATCAAAAACAAACAACTTTTTTTTAATAAGTGCGATACATCGTTGTTTTAGGAACATAAGAGGCTCTCAAAATCCGTGATAAAAAATCCAGGACCGTATTTGAAAAAACAAAGTTGATGATGGCTGCTCATAGACGAAACGTCGGTTCTTCAATTTGATAACGCTATCTTGTAAAGGGCAAAAAGTGGCAATGAAGAAGTTCCATTCATTTCGAAATATCTCTTCAAATGTGGTCAGAAAAAAATGAAAACAATTTTGAAAAATGTCGGTTTTTTTTGGATAATTTCGGACTTAGTCGGAATTTCTTGGCTTTTAAAACGGCATTTTGTTAAGCATCAAAATACGCAACTTTGCCTCCATTTAACCGACCTTGTATCTCGCACGGTTTTCAAGATCCCCATGATAGACATCGTTATCTTGGAAACACTGAATATCTCAAAACTGAGTAGAATAAATGAGTTCGACTGAATAACAAAAAAGTTTATAAATAACATGTACTTTAGCATGCGCGTAATTTCAAAGTCCCTGCAATCGATTGATATTTTCGATGCGTCGCGACGCTTTAGTCTTGGTAGGCGTCGAATTTTTTTAACTGTGAAAAATAACTACTCGACCCCATACATTGACTACTTTTTACAGAAATCAAATATTTCTATTCGTTTCCGAGATATTGACGTGGGGAGTTTTAAGTGAAAAGCCCTGTATAGTTATGTGACCAAATCTACCACATTTTAAACACGTCTTCACGGGTATATACACCTGCATATATTTGGTGAGTACGTTAAAAATTACTTGGGTTTTTTTCTCAAGAACAACTGCAATACCTTTTGGATAGCACTTATGATCCAATTTTGTTTTCAAGGATTTTTGCAAGTCCTCATAGCCACTACTTTTATTGATGACATCTCTTCCTTATTTATGCTTTGTATTTGCGATGTCTATATCTTCATTCAATAGATACCCTTTAAATCTCTCCCGCTCAAATCCTTTTCCTACACCAGTCAACATAAACATGGGTTCACTTTTCTGTAAATATCTCACTTCCATACGTTTTGTACTTAGATAAAGCATGGTTCAAGGTATGCTGCTTCTTCTTTGAACGACTTTCCACGAAAACAGCACCTCTATTTAGGGGTTGATGCTTTTGAAGCCTCATTCAATGTTTACTCCAGCCATATTTTCTTTTAACTTTTTGACAGCTTGTCTGGAGCCTCCCACATTTTTCACTCTGACAACTGATTCTATCTTTTTTTATGTTAGAGGTGCATTCCAGAGAACTCTATAATCCTGTGCTCTAGTCTGAGTTTGTTGCTGATTTCCATTCACGTTCGAAACTACTGAGGAGAAGAATAGTTTCTGCAAAATAGAGACTGGATTCTTCATCAACTATCAAAACGAATATTAAGATAAAAACATTGAAATTCATACTATGTACCTGGAAAGGACCCGGTCGTAGTCCACAACGGATCGTAAAGTGTGTCATTCCTGTCCATATACAACGTGTCCAAGATAAGGAGGGCCAGTACAGAGGGATCTCCGTAACCATGAGAGATAGAAAGTCGGTTTAATGACAAGAATGTAGCGACTTTTGGTGCTCAATAATATGCCGCTTTGAATTCCGAAAAGCTCCTACTGGTTCCGGAGATATCCGGAAAAAAACGAATTTTAGAAAAATTGATATAGTTTTTGCTGAGTTTTCAAAAGATTTTTGGAAATAAATGACACTTTCTCCTAGCCACTTTTTCACCTCTTAAAGATGGCGTTATCAGATTTTAGATCCGACATTTCGTCTTCTTTTTTCAAATACGGCCCTGGTTTTCCGAAATCAAATACTAAAAGTGGTTTTAATTCGGAATTCAACGGTGTATCACAAGTTGTGGTTCAATCATGTTTTACACATTTTTAATATTTAAATATTTAGACTAATATTATTATTGAAAAAAATCAATGTAAGGCCTATTTGATTCAACTAATTTGATGCTGGCTAATGGATCAAGGCAACAACATTAACAAACAAAAACAATAAACAGCACGAGTAAACAATAAAAAGCTAATAAAACAGGACAAAACAAAGAATCTACTTCGGTAGAAGATGTTCACAAAGATTTCCTTCATTTTCTAAACATAAATAGCATCTAATTACCGTTGATTTCAACACATTATTGAGCATCACTGGTGTTGAAATCTAAGGGAATGATGTCGGGGGAATGTGCTGGTCATGGCGTTCTGGAATATGTGCTGATATGTCTTCTTGGAAATCTAGTTGATAGATATTTCCTAACTACTCTCACGGAAACGTGGTTGAATCAGGACTTCAAAAATTCTGAATTTTTCTCGAAAAAATATTTTCTGTATCGTCAGGATCGTGACTACCAGCGGCTGGCCTGCTCCAGAGGTCGAGGAGTGTTACTTGCTCTTCGAATTCCTCATCAATGTAAATTTGTCCCCACTGACACTCTACCAGGCTACGAAATGGTTTGGGTCAGCACACACATCTATAACTTGACGCTGCTGATATGTTGTTTTTACTTTCCTCCCAACTCCAGTGTGGATAAGTAACAACATTTCTGTTCGACTTGTGAGGACTAACGAAATAAGCACGATACAGCTAGGATGCTAGTCTTTGGTGACTTCAACATTCCATCTATTAAGTGGATCATGAAAGATGACACCATTGTTTCTCAGTTCTGTAACATGGCGGTTGCTGATCTCCTTCTTACGAGCATGTGTTTTCTGGAGCTTCAGCAGTCTAATTTCACGCTTAATAGTAACGGCAAGATACTAGACCTGCTGTTCACGGATGCCTTAGACCGTAGCTCTTGTACTACTACTGATCAGGCTTCACTTCCTGTTGACCAACACCACCCACCATTGGAACTATGTTTTGTTTCCGTTCAGCAGACCGTTTTGGTGAACAACGTCAAGGGGCACGTATACAATTTCCTCAAAGGTGATTACAGCGCACTCGATATATTTTTTGAGCAATGTGGTTGGTCTTTCATTGCCCCTGATCTTCCGCTGGATATCATCATCGACCTTTTTTATTAGAGGCTCTTCGAGGGTATCGATAGATTTGTGCCAAAGAAGGTTGCTCATGGCGACAGATATTCTAAATGGTTTGACCATCATTCAAGGAGGATGATGCTTTCTCTATAAACGCTTCAAGAAATCTGGGTCATCCAACGATTATTCTGCTTATTCCAACCTGAGAAGGAATGTGAAGTACCGGATCGATCAATGCTACCTTCTATCCGCTACCAACACTGAACACCTCGTTCCTGGAAACATTAAGCATTTCCGGTCCCATATCAACAACCTAAGGAGGGATACTGGTTTACCGCGCATCATGTCCTACAACGATGACCTCTTTGATGGTGCTGAGGATATAGCTAACGCCTTCGCAACACACTTTCAGTCGTGCTACTGCTTACCCTGCCGATAAGATCAGCTCGATCGTTCCTAGTCCGTCCGTAGCCTGCCTAGCTAGTCACCGTTTCACCAAAATTGAAGTCATGGAGAAACTGTCGGGTCCGGATACCTCGAAGTCTGCTGGTCCTGACTGTATACATCCACTACTCCTGAAGAATCTCGTGTCTTTGGTACGTCCAATCTATGGCATTTTCGAGCTTTCCTTTGACAATGGAACCTTTCCTCTGGAAAGACTCACTGCTGGTTCCTGTCTTCAAGTCAGGAGACAAGGAAAACATCAGAAACTATCGCGGCATTTCCATTATATCAACAATCCCAAAAGTTTTTGAAACTATCATAACGGACTAAATCTTCTACACTCTCAAGCACCACATCATCGGTGAACAGCATGGGTTCTATGAAGGTTGCTCTACTACCACCAATCTTGGAGTTCACCAAAATTACCTAGTGTCATCCATGGAGCAGGGTCACCAGATTGATGTGATATACACTGACCTGTCCAAAGCTCTTGACAGTGTCTGTCACTGTGTGTTGATGATGAAGCTAGAAGGTGTTGGCATATGAGGTGCCTACCTGAACTGGATAGGATCTTATCTCTCCAATCGTCGCCAAAAAGTGAGAATTTATGACAAAGTTTCAAAAGAGGTACTAGTAATATCTGTTGTTCCCCAAGGGTCCCATATCTGTCCAATCCTCTTTGTGCTTTTCATCAACAACGTAGCTACCTGTTTCAGGAAGTCTCATTACCTTCTATACGCTGACGACCTGAAATTCTTTTCCAGAGTGGACTACAGTTCATCTCTTCAGTCTCACTTGGACAATCTAGTGGCATGGTGTGACAAAAACAGACTGAAGCTAAATATCTCTAGTGCATGACGATGTGTTTCTCTACACGCAGTAACCTGGTAAAATTCAACTATTCCATTGAAAGTTCATCTCTAGAGCGCGTATCTTCATTCAGTGATCTGGATGTCATATTTGACAGTACTCTATCCTTCAATTTGCACATTGAAAGTATCACGTTGAAGGCTTTTATGATGCTTGGCTTTATCAAGAGGAATACCAGACACTTTGTTGATACTAATTCAATAACATGCCTATACAACTCTCTTGTCAGGAGTCATCTTGAGTACTGCTCCATTATCTGGTCACCATCATACAAAATCAACATCAGCAAAATGTGGAGGGCACAAAACAAATTATCTGAGTACCTCCCGTTCAAACACCACTTACCTTGTTCCAACTTGGATTACGAGTCAAGAATATTGTTATGTGGATTGAAAAGCCTGGAACATAGAAGAAAAGAGGCAATGTTGATATTTCTTCATAAGCTGATTACTGGCTTCATAAACTGCGATGCACTAGTTACCTCGGTAATCCTATCAGTACCTTCGAAGCGCACCAGCCACACACGCCTCTTCTTTGAAGCCCCCACCCACTATGGTTTCACGCACTTTTCCGATAGACTTCTGTCGAATTATATTAATAACTTCTCCGACTGTGCTCTTTTCTCATGTAGTACTTTGTCCTTAAAAAATAGCCTCAGGCTAGCTGAGAATTGCGACGGCATGTAATGTGTATACATATCATACTGTGTACTGTGTACTTGTTATTTGGAATTTTAGTTCTGTAGTGTAATTGTTGAAATAAATGAATAAATACTCTGGCATTATAAGCAGGTGCTCAATCTTGTTGAAACCAATGGTTTCGAATTTCTGCAAGAGGTAAATTATCTAAATCTTCCTCTAAACCGCTTTGCAGTATATCAAGGTAATATAATTTAGAATTCAAATTATTGTGGTAAATGAAAGGGCCTAGATTTCTTGTTCCCACGATGCCAGCCTACATATTGAATCTAAAACGCACCTGGTGGCCTACTTCTTTTATTAAACGAGGATTTTCTCTGGACCAGTAATGATGGTTTCTTCTATTGAAAATACCATATTTAGTTACCATGCACTCATCGGACCAGATAATCTGGCTAGGAAAATATCCATTATCATGACATTTTCTCGTGTACCACTCACAACGACGGCTCTCTGCATCACCGGGTCTAAGTTCTTGACAAAGTCTGTATTTATATGGATGGAGTTTGTGGTTGTTTAAAATGAATTGTGCCGTTGATTTGCTCACGTCTATGTTATCTTCAATTTTCCGTGTTGAAATACCAGGGTTTCCAGTAACAGCTAATTATACGTTCGTTAATTTCTCTTCGTTACTTTTCTTAACGGGAATGCACAGGATTTTTGAACGAACCGTATTTTTTTCATATTGCTTGCTAACTTACCGAACGTTCTTCTGTCTGGCTGCCGTCTTTCGGGAATAAAAAATTTATTCAAATACATCTGTTCGGCGTCATAACAGTTTCGATAATTGAAAATGTAACAAGCTAACACATCAAATTTCTCTTCATGCGAAAACAATTCTACAATGAGCAAAATGACTTGAAATAAGCAAAGTATAGTGTACCGTGAAATAATTCATAGGTTAATGTCAAACCTCAAGCATATCTATGAAGACCATTTTGTTTACAAAGCCTAATTTCCTCTGAGAAATCGAAGATATATTTAGTAATGCTCAAAAAAGGTGCAAAACATGATTGAATCACAAGTTGTGATACACCGTTGAATTCCGAATTGAAAGCACTTTTAATATTAGATATCGAGAAACCATAGCCGTATTTGAAAAAAAAAAGTTGATTATGGTGGCCCGAAGATGAAACGTCGGGTCTCAAATTTGATAATGTCAACTTGAAAAGGGGTAAAAGTGGCTTTGAGAAAGTGTCATTTATCTTCAAAAATCTTTTATAATAAAAAAAATATATAAACTTTTCCAAAATTCGTTTATTTTCCGGATTTCTCCGGATCTACTGGGAACTTTTTAGATTTCAAACTGGCATATTATCGAGCATCAAAAGCCGCTACATTCTTCTCATTTAACCGAATTTCTCTCTCATGGTTACGAAGATCCCTTTACTGGCCCTCCTTATCTTGGACACGTTGTATAGGCCAATGGGTTCGAAAGATATAGGTATCCGTAACTATTGCTATCTCTCACTCTACTCAATGCATATAGGCCACTGAGTTAGAAAGAGATAGATATCCGTGATATCCTATCGCTATCTCGACTTGTTTCACTTTCATTATTGAGCGGGTCCGTTCCAGGTACGTGGTATCATCAGTAAGGCAGCTGGCACCACTCACACCGATGCAACACTACCCTAATCTGAGTAAATGTGCAGCGGTTGTTTTCAGACAACGACTGCCATCTATTGGCTCGCAAGTCTGCGAACGCTAATAGATGTGGGTAGTGCCTAGAGGTGTAAGTGGTGCCAGCTGCCTCACTGCTGCCTTACTGATGAGTCCAATTTTGGAACAAAACCGGTATAAGGAGGGCACTACTCACATGGATGTAGCTCTAGACATTTATTAGGGTTCTGTACCAACCTTTCCGTTTAAGATTGATTGGTGATCAAAGCCTCTTCCCGGGTATACACTGTCCTCTCTAAACATCAAATACTTCAGAAATCTCCTCTGAATGACTCTATTGCGTTGGTGTGACAGTCATAAATTGGATGCCAAATCAGAGAGCCATACTCAGGCCTGGAACAGACAAATGCATTTTAGACAAGTCTAATGGTTCCAATGTCAGTAAAGTGCCGGCAGCTCTGTATGATAAAACCTAAGAGTTTAGTTGAGCTCAAAAGTAGCTTTTCGAAATGGGAAATGGAGGAAAACTCTTCATCAAAGACAACTCCCAAATCCGTGATTTTGGCTGCCCTTTCGATAGTCGAATGATGAATAATGGGATTTTCCAGTCGGTGGTATGATACTACAAAACACTTGGATACAGTAAGATCTAGACGGTTCTGCATACACCAGTTATTGACAAGGTCGATGTTACGTTGAAGGAATAAGCAATCCGTGACTAAATCGATCCTGTTGAATAATTTCAGGTCGTCTGCATAAGCCAACCTCTCGCATTGAATCATGGCAATCAGGTCATTGATAAAGGCATTGAACAACAGTGGCCCCAGGTTTAAGCCTGCGGAACTCCAAACGTGGGGATGAATGTAGGTGAACGGTAGCCATCGATCTCGACAAACTGTTTCCTCTCCAGTAAATAGGACTGCAGAACAGCTAGGAGTTCATCCGAGAAGCCAAAGTCGTTCTGCAGCTTACGAATTAAAATATTGTGGACGATTTGGTCAAAGGCTTGCTATAAATCTGTTTACACAACATCCGTTTGGCCTCGATTGTTCAAGACATCAGAGGTGAATTGCGAGAAACACTCCTAATTCGTGGTTGCTGATCATTTCTAGTGAAATCCTTGTTGTTGAGGAGAAAGAAGTCCTTTAATGTAGACAAAAATGTGTGCAAATAGAAGCATCTCAAAGATTTGGAGAAGTTGCATAGACTGGTGATAGGTCTATAGATTTCAACTTCACCACGATCACCCTTTTTGAAAGTTGGGATAACCTTTGCGGTCTTTCTGACATCCGGGAAGGTTCCAGTTCTCAAAATTTTTTGGTAGATCTGAAGTAGGGGTTCAGCCAATACAGATATACAATCTTTAACAAGAAAACTGGGAATTCCATGAGGTCCTGAGATAATCTTGCTTTTGAGTTGCTTTCTAGCATGTTTGATATCTGGTTGATTTTTGGACTACTGATTGAGCTTGATGTAATGACGGGTTTAAATCCTGAGTTATGTGTGTAGACTGCTTATATACGCTGCTGAAGTACTTAGCGAATGCACAAACTATGCATTGAGGATCCAGGAACGTGACATTGAAATCACTGATAGAGTTTGGTAGTGACGAATGTGAGATCTTTGTGTGAATGAATGACCAGAACCTTGATGGATCCGGAACTATAGCCCTTTCGGTACTGGATACATACTCTTTGTAATCCCGTTCTGATTGAGCTTTGACAATACGATGAATTTGTACAGACTGATTGTGAAGAATTGGTGATTTATGGGTTTTATATTTTTTCAGTAACTTTTTTTTTGTAGATATTTTTGATTGTTTTCTTGCTGAACCATGGAGAAAAATCTCCTTTGCGTCTTTTTCTTGAGTAAAACATATTTGAAGAAATTCACAATCAACATATCGTAAAACGATTGACAGGCATAATTTCTATCATTAATAACTATGATATGGCAAACAATCCCACCTGCTTGATACCAGAATGAGATAGAAGATCCCGCTGTACTGTATATTTTTCGCATAAGTCTATCCTTTTCTATCGCCTGGGGACCAGCTGTTGATGCGCTTGCGTTTGAAATACTATTTTTCTATTGGCCGCGTACATGTTTGTTGTAACTTTCTAACCATAATAATCAAGAAGATAAGAATGAGACGGTTCTTGTCGATTTTCTCGGCAGTTTTTAAAGATAGAGATATGACCCCGGGTATATTCACTCAATCAGGAAAAAATCACTTTTCAAATATCCAATAATATACAGGTGAGTAGTACCATCTAAATAATCATTAATTTGATCTTTGGCACACATGTGTATTGTTTTTCTGATTACGAATTACCTGGCAGTTCATTGATGAAATATGCTATTAAATAAAAAAATAATACCTGTGAAGTGATATTCCCTCTTCTCCTTCTCCAGCATACAAGAAATAATGATCGTGGCATCCATAATTATCACATTATCACGGAAAAAGTGAAAATCTGGATAGTCACTAGTGAATAGAAATCAAATTATTCAAAACATCACCACCAAATAACCAAAAGTCATAATAATGGGAGCACAAACACAAATACAAATCAAAATTATTAAAAACTACATCAAAATTAAAAATTCAAATGGCAAACAGTTGATCAAAACTTCAAAACGCTATTTAAAACAAATACAATGGACGCCATGTTTTGATCGTAACAACATGTTACGACGACAATCAACCAATAAGAACTAGACGGTCTGGGCAGGCGCAGTGACGGCTTGGCCCCTCAAGATGAGACTTATGGGGATGTTACACGCAAAATTTATATAGTCATCTCATGTCAACTTCTACTGTCGCTCGTTCTTTAAATGGGACGATTCTCATATAGAGTTAATATTAGATATATGGTTTGAGCGATGCTCTACTTGTGACAACAAAAAATGGCTTCTATACTATTTCGCTGGATGTCAACGCTATTTTTTTTATAAATATTTGCTAGTTCTCGTACATGTTATGTAGATTTTACCGTTTGATTTGCTATTGTTTATTATTACTTCAACATGTTTCAAATTTCCATTTATGTCTTTACAATAATTATTATTGCAAACGATATTTTGTAGCTAGTCCTTGGCAGTATTTTACAATTTTCCTTTAAATTGATGCTCATGTTACATAATACTCAGAAACGGAGAAATAATTACCCTAGCAAACCAGCTTCAAACATAGTAAAACAGTAATAACTATGCACCAGCATGTCTCTCCTTAAACAAATAGCCAAGTTGCAACAAATTTAATAACAAAGCCGTAATCTACCCTCTTTACGATGGTAGTTACCTCCAATATATTCATGTCTCCGAATCAGAACACAGAGGAGCTCCGTTTTTACGGTCTTTCGCCCATAAAATAGCAACTTTCTTTGTCTTGCTTGTTTTTATTTTTATATCTTCAAAACAAACTTGGATTAGCCATGCAAAATAATCGATAAAAAATGCATTTGCTTGGACTGGAATTATTCGCAAAAAGGGTTGTAAAAGTTTTATGCAAGGCCATTAAGTCAATTGTCGCTCCCCTGTATCTTGGCGAACTCTTGATAGATATCAAAAAGGGGAGAGTTTTGGAAGTTTCACAGGCGCGAAACATTTCAACTTGTTTTAATAAAGTTTGAAATACGTCAAGACGAAAAATTATCAACTTTCTGAATTGGGCTGCTGCCGTTGTTGCTTGACAGTCTCACAAGGGTGGTTTTGGTTGGGGTGAAATGATTTAGGGTAGTGTGATATATTCAAATATATATTATTTAAAGTTTTCTTTCACGATTTGAGTGATTATGATCAATAACTTTGATTGATTGAATTGAATCATGATTTGTTGGGTCATGATTAGCCGTTTATCATCAACTCAATATCAAAAAGATCTTCCACAATGTCACCTTGGAGTACCCTAATGGATTAAGGTGGACTCAAAAACTGTGTGCCGTAGGTGCCATACTCCTATTAGATCCTTAGCTAAGTGAAAGGAATGGCGGAATTGCAATACGGCACTCACGATAGACAATTTCAAATTCCATCTGGACGTTGATGGTACTTTAGCTGTTCTTTACCCTAAGGTGATATTGAAATACAGGCCCTTTGTTAGACGTGCTCATTAGTTTCTTATTTTGCCATTCTTATACTTTTTAGCAAAATTCTGCTGCTTTTCATTATTATTTTCATGAAAAAGTTTCTAATACATACAGTGTGTCCCAGATGTTTCGGAATCTCCAATTATCTCACTTACTATTGGGACATACTGTATGAAATTTGAAACTGAGGGGCTGAACAACATTCTGCGTTCAATAGAAGTTCCAGCGATGTTGCAAGATGTTCAATTCTCATAAATTCAGTGACAGGTTTCCAGTTTTAAATGAGATACATACGTTTTCAGTACTTTTTTTTTGAATTCTACGTATAATTCTAGTAGTCCAATAAAATTGTCATTTGAAAATAAAAAAAATACGGAAAAGCTGATTTTCAAGAACATTCTCTATAACTTTGGTTTATGAATTGTGTTTATAAGTTTAATATCTCTTGACTTAGCGGCCCTTCAATGAGCCGTTCGGTACAAAAAGCTTTTTTTATAGCAAATTGAACTGTATAAAAGTTGTTCGTAATAAACGGATAAGCGACTTTTTCTCATGAACTTTTTTTTCCAATTGATTATTTTTGGATTTACCGCCCAGTTTATGGACAAATTGGGGTAGTTTCGTAATTTTTGTTTAGTCCAGCAAATTTACCGAATCAATAATAAGAGTAGGTATCACAAAAAGATAACGAATGTCCACATGTTTGAGTCTTTTGTGAAATTCAAGGTTTTTGTACGCCTTTATAGCGGACTGATTATTTTCAAATAATACAACGGTAACATAATCTCTTTGTATCTCTAAATTGTGAAATTAATATCTCAGCCAGCAAGCTCCACTCACTGCAAGACTTAGAGATCAACTGTAGCCTGCTTACGCGAGGTCCAAGATACAGTGCTTCCAAATTCTTTGAAAACATAGCATGATGTTGATTTCCTATCAACTCTGTCACCAGCCCAATCTGTATCGGAAAAACCTTCATATTATTCCTTGAACATATCCTAGATCCCTCTTGAGTGCTATTCGCAAATCTTTACCAGCGCAAGACTGGTATCTACCAAGAACCTGAGCAAAATACATAAATCAGGTCTTGAGCTTAGCATTGCGTATATAAGTGATCCTATCAAAAACCTGCATTTATTTTCTACTTCTGAACACTCGGATCTTTTCTTTTTTATAACGGCATGTTTAAAGTTTGCATCTATAGGGGGTTTTAAAGGCTCACAATCAACGGCTCGTGATATATTTCCAGGGGGGGGCACAAAAATAATATTAGGATATATTTATGACTCATCACAAAACATAGGTATCCACTAACATTTGGATAGATTTGTGGTCTATCGAGATGTTGGTGGGTACCTTTTGTGATGAGTCATAAATATATCCAAATATTATATTTGTGCCACCTCTGGAAACATATCACGAGCCGCCGTTGCTTACAATCCTGCATGTCTTACTCTTGCAAAACATTTTTTAAATAAGTTGTCTGTTTAATTTTTATTGTACCTTCAGCGATTTTTTGTTCAATAACCATCCCTAAGAAATGCTTTATTTGACCTAAATCCATCATTTCAAAATTTCTACTCATCTCAATCTTGATGTTGTCAACCTTTATCTGATTGGTACCAGCTAAAGTCATCAACATAAATCAGCACATAGATCTTATGACTATTGGATACTTCGACATACAGACAATAATCATATTCCGATCTCTTGAAAATCAACCATCAACTTGGAAAATTTATTATTCCTGTTTTTGGGGAAACTTTGTAATCCATATAAAGACTTTTTCAACTTACATTCAGATCTCTCATTGCTATTAATATATATCCAATTTATTTATCAACATACCAAAATGATTGCATGTAGACAAGAATACTCTTACTGAACGGAATTAAGCCACAGGATTGTAAATATCTGAAAACGACATACCTTCATATTGCTGAAAGCTTCTAGCGACTAGTCGTGCCTTATAATTCACAACACTTCCATTGTCATCCCCCTTTCTCAACTGACCTTTGATGCAAGTTCCTTCCGACTGTAAAATCTCTTGTTAAATAATATGTACAAATTCCAACCCGTTATCTATTCTGAGAGTCATTTCACGTCCTGTCTCTCTTTCGGCTAAATATATTTTTCAATATATATATATATATATATTTTCACCTCAGATTTGTGTTTCAGAAGATGTAGGTACATTTCGATAAAAAAAAAACTCATCTTCAAGTAGAAGGAAATAAATCACCTCTCAGTGATACTGTTACCATGTACCAATTCTGAACATTCACATGCTCTTGAAACACTGTTTTGGAGAGGCATTAATCGCTGTTTTCCAGCCAGCCACACAGCTCACACATGATACTAAAACACACAAGACAAGCTCACCAGCTGTACGAAATTGAAATGAATTCGCGCATGGTGACCTTTTGGGGAGAGAAGATATTTTCCTGCAGTGGAAGGGGGCCAACGTAATATGATGTCGACTCATCCAAATCTTCATCGTCTTCATCCAGGACGAAAGAAGTTGAAATGTAGACATCATCCTGGTACCAAATATGAGCTGACTAGATTCTCTATAGTTTCTTTTTTTCTGATTTTTCTCTAGGACCTTCAGTTTAGCCAGTTCGTACATGTCAAGAAACATCCTAATAAATTTTCACTTTTTGAAAGAAATGCCTTTTTTTCGGGCCGTGAATTCACAACCAATGGACCTAGAGGCCTTGAATCAAGCTCAAACTGTCGCAAATTCTGTTATCTTCAAAAAAGTATGGCACATAAATTTCCGAAATATCCGATGGTCAAGAAAATGTACTTCAGCCACGACGCGACGATCTCAAAGAACACGTTTTGTGTCAAAACGATTTGGAGATTCTGTTGTTTAAGGAGTAATCATTAATTTGTGTGTCTCTCATTTTTAAGTGAGGGAGGTTATTACACAATACAATACAATACAATACAATACAATACAATACAGTATACGTTCATTCGCAATCTCTTTGATGGTAGCTCACTAGAGCTGATTATTCCTAGACCGGAGGATTGGACGGATCAGAGCAAACCAGCTCAAATACGAGAAGGGTCGTGCTGGTTTAATAATGACTTCAAGCATCAGAGACAAAGGCGCAAGATTCTACAAGAGTGAGAGGGACAACAAAATGACTTTCTTGCTCGGGATTCACGCTTCAATCCTCCAGGCCGAAATCTTTGCTATAACGCTTTGAGAGCGGTACAAAACACAGAACTTTCAACATTTGTTCAGATAGCACTACAGCATTAAAGGCTGTTGTGAGAAAGGCATAAAATAATTCAAAACAACAACAGAGTTAAGCGGATTTGGGCTCCGAGTCATAGCGGTATAAAGGGGAACACTGAGGCTGACAGACTTGCCAAAACTGGTTCATCGCACAGGCGGATAAAATCCGAGACAATGATTGGCATCCCTCAAGCAACAGAAGAAACTTCTACTCGAAAAAGTCACTGTAGGCTGGAACAATGCCCCCCCTGGCATGCCACATGCCAAGGTAATGATAACAGGACCTGATACGGGCAGGATCAAAGAGCTTTTGGATTTGAGCAGGAGAGACCTCCGCACATGGGTCGGTATATCAACTGGTCACATGAGCCTGAAGGGTCGGAATCAGGGAAGATTCAGACTGCAGGTGGTGCCTTGAAGACGTAGAGACCGTAGCCCGCATCCTAATGGAATGTCTGGCTCTTCATAGCAATAGGATGGAATACTTCGAAGCTGAACTCACAACACTTCAGAAACTGGAAGGGATCTATTTGAGGGACCTGCTCAGCTTCGCGAAAGCGTCGTGGCTTCAATAATCTTACTTCTATCACTTGTGGGTTGCAACGGGCCAAGGAGGCCTAAGCAGGTTTTGACGTGAGCCACCCACTAAACATCTACATCTCTTCACGTCTATTTCCACAAATTACAAAAGGGCTTAAAAAATAAATTTGCCCATAATAGAAATAAACGAAATGATCCACCGAAGGCAGTTTGGGACATATTATTTATATCGTTATATTATTATTTATAACTGGTGACCTTTAGAAAAATGCCAATCAATATATCGATATCAGAATATAGATTTCAAATCCAAGACTATTATAGCATAAAATATAATTCAATTATCAAAAACACAACAGTCATCATGTTGATTTTAACAATAACTCAATCGCACATGTTCAGTCATATCTCTGCATTTTAATTTTTTCACTCCGTTATCGGAGAAAGTCGGACACTTTTCAATATCTCAACCTATTTTTCATCAATTTTCAACAATTTGATTGCACGATCGTCGTTGTTAGTCAGTATCATTTACATATTTCACCATTATAACAAAAAAATCTCCATCTTGATTATAACTAGTCATTCTAACCTCATGAAACTCCACCTGAATGGTTGATCACAAGTCAAAAAACCAACCTTCAATGTATCAACGTCCATACAAAATGGATCCCCCAACAAAATAAATTGACTATTTGATCTGTGGGTCATTTTTATCGCCGGCATATAATAGATTTCTGATGTGTTTTTCTCCATTATTCACCCTCGGTGTGTTAGCGGGACGAGTTTTTTTTGACCTGCACAAAAGACAGATTGATGTGATAATATCTGAATAAAACGATCTTCGATATAGAGCAGATATCAGCTCTGTTGGATAATTTTATAGAGCTAAGTGTAAATGACCAAGTCAAGTGGAATGCGTAATGGACGAAAAATTTAATCAAGAAGGGTGATGTAAATTTGGTAATTAACACGAGTCGGCGTTAATTAACGCACATTTGTTTTCATTTTTACGGCTAATTAGCCGAGGGGTTGATGGGAATGGCGAAGTATTAGGGTTTGGGGTGGGCGCTGATGATTTTAAAGCGGTGATACTGGAGTAATTGCGAGAGAGGTGACCAGAATTGATTCAATGGAGAATGGCTTATCATAAGATCTTGGAAACTATTGATTTGTAACTGAATAGATTATGAAAATAGATTATGAAAACCAATTCAATGAAAGCTTTATCGTTTCTCAGTATATCAGAAAATTCCATTCCAGAATCCCACATCCTTTCGCATTTCAATTTCCTTCAATAAACCCAAAAACATATCGAAATCTTCTCAGCCAAAAACTTTCCACATTCCTCCATAATTTCCTCCGAAAAACGATTATCTACCCGAATCGAAATTGGCGTCGCAAATAATCCACAATTTGTGTGAAAATTCAGGAAACGTTTTAGAATTTGCTCTTCATATTTACGGCATTCGATCCGATTCGTTTCCTCGTGTAGGAAATAAACTTCTATTTTTCTTTTGAAAATGAGAGGAAATCTATTCGATTTTCACCTAGAGCGATATTTTTTAGTAACGTCTATGGAAATTGGCTGGAGATTTTCAATTTTTCCAACCGTACATCATTTTCCGCAGTTGATGGAGCTGACGGGCCCAAAATGGATCTTTGTTTTATTTATGGTAAAAGTGGAGAAGTTTCCGCAGCCTTGTCAACAAGTTTTAGTGAAACTTTTAACGATTTTCTCTCGACGATTTTAAGCTTGTCAGAACTTTTAAAACCTTGTGCATTATTTTATCCATTCATAATCATCCGTGAAAAAAACAGACCAAACTGGAATGAAAAATATGAAGTTCCTTTTCTTTTCTTCTTTTCCGTCCTTTCTTTTCTTCTTTTACTAAAAAAATAAAAGACATCTTTAAAAGACACCAAAATGTAGAAAATCACTGAAAAAGGTTGAAAAAGTACTCCAACAAGTGTGAAGTAAATTATTTAAAATAATTTAATAAAAATGTCTGAAGATCATTTGGAATTATTGATAAGGTGAAGGTTAAAAACAGAATAAAAAGTATTCCAACAAGATAATATAAATCAGTTAAAATGTAGAAGAATAAAACAAAAATTATTGTATCAAATAAAGATAAAAAAAAAAATTAAAGATGAAAAAGACGAAAACTGTTTCTTGAAATAGTAAAAAAGTATTACTTCCTGGAATTGAACAAATTTTAATAATAATAATAATAAAATAAATATAAAAAAACTGCATACACACTCTCAAATGAAAATTCAATTGATTATATCATCGTAAAATGCAAATTGATAAATTGAAATAAATAAAATATAAATAAAAATAAAATAACAAAAATTTAAAATAAATAAAAAGAAAAGTGAATCAAAACAAATATATGCTGGAAATTCAAACTGGAATAAATTTCAAGATATAGAGACAAAAAAGATTATGAATGATGAAAAAAGTAGAACCAATCAACCATAGAGTTATTATTGAATGATAGTAGACAAAAGTTTCAGAAACTAGAATCTGTTGATATCACAAAAACTACATCAAAACACCTAAAAATTGAAGGAAATAATGACAAAAATGATTATAAATTTTAAGAAATCTTGTAACAGAAAAATTTTAACGATATAAATGATGAAATAACTGTCATAATCGAATGAAGTGAAGAAAAATTCATCAATTTACTGAAGAATGACTGATAATCGGTGTTGAAAATAGAAAAACAAGATCATCATAATGAAAAACAACTGATCATAATCTAAGAGACTATGAAAATAACTTATTAACAATATTTGTCATCCGCATAAAAAACGGGTAGAGATGAAACCGCCTTCTCGCAATAAACCCGGAAATAAATTAGAACCGATGTAAAATAAGAGTGCCATGTAAGCAAAAGCAACAGTTTGGGACCTTTTGCAAAAATTGGCCGGCAGCCATACAGTGTGGAAAATTTTATTGTTATGGTAAACTGTTATGGCCTCCAAACTAATCCAATAAAAATCTTTTTAGCGAGTCAGCAGAATAAAATGTTGCAGTGTCCACATTGTTGTTCATCTTGAACCTAATCAAAATTCTCTTCTCTTTCTACAACAAGCGGAAAGTTTTAACAGAGAAGCAGCGTCATTATAATAAATTCACGCACGTTTTCACGTCGCGTGAAGCACAAAGCGGAGCCATAAAATATTTGTACACCCTGCTCATTTGGGTAGCACAGATTCTGCGAACTAATTTGAACCCTCGGGACTGTCGCCTGATTTATATTCAATTTTCGCCAAAGCAGTTTGACCTCCATGTGGTTTTATGGGTTGCGAGATCTTGAAGCCTTGGATTATTAACGTTGAGTGGGGGGTGAAAAATAAACGAAAAATATTTGATTTGATTGATGCTTCACAACTCATTCGATCATGATCAGACGAACTTCGTTAAAAAAAAAAATATGAGGAACGATTGATTCTACTTCAACCACAGGCCTTTTTTTCTTTTCGAGCTATAATAATTATGACTGACTTGCTCTTTGCTCACTTTTTTCCAAAGATTCAGATCCTTTTGACGATCTTCAAAATACTTATACAAAACAACTTCCGTCATGGCTGGTCATTTCCCATCATTTTTTAAAAAATATGTTCCAGCACTAATTTGAACAACTCTCGCTTTTTTCAGTGCTGTATTCCTGGCTCCGCCCTCCCCTGTTAAAGATAAAAAATTCCATTTATCGAATCGTGAAAAATCATGGGTAGGTTAGTTTCTGCCGTCGGTTTTTGGTTGAGAGTGCTTTTCAGAACTTGAAACCTGATTCTGGGAAGACAATCAATCAAATCAATACTTTTTTAAGTGTTTTTATTAAGTGTTTCAATATATTGAAGCAAGGCTGATTACTTCAATATGAAACAAGATGAAGATCGAAGTAGCAATTTTTATCATCAACTCTATTCAAGGCTTTTTTGTATTGTTGTTTCAGATTTTCAGTTCTTTAAGGTTCTGATGCTTTTATTCTTTATCTTGTGAAATTTCATGTCTCAAATCTGGAAAGCCCAGATGTATTTTTTCTGTAAAATATTTTTTAATTTTTGTCTTTGTACTTACTTGATTTTTTAAACTTACCTCTTGCTTTTTCAATTCTTCTTCTCATTTTTGATTTCTGGTTGATAATTGTTTTGATCAATTTTTCAATTAGTTACTTACACAGTCAACTTTTTTGTTCTGTTTTGAAACTCTGAATCTTTTTCGCCATCCAGTATTTTTGTTAATATTTTTATTTCTAGAAATGTTTGAGTCGGAAGGGTCAGGATGTATTTTCGTACCTATATTTTTTAATATTTTGTTCATTTATTTAAGCATTCATCAGTGCAGCTCAATTTTTCCACCAAAGATTTTTCCACGTGACTTTTTCAAGATTACATTTCTGAATCTTCAACTATTTATTGTTTTTTCATTATTGGAATTCATCAACCATTTTATATCAACTTATTAATGAGTTCATCTTCATAGTAGATCAATAGTAAAACTTCTTATGAGTTGACAATAACGAAGTGAATTTAATGAAAACAGTTGACTATTCTCAGACAAATTTTGTAAAGTGATAATGAGAATTGGATTTAATTCAATGAAGAACGGCTAATCGCAACCAAATCGTTCATGGAAGTCATCAAAATGATAATTTGATAAAGAACGGCTGATCATTACCAAAAAAATTATGGAAATCGATGATCAAGATCAATTTCAAGACTTAGTCTAAGCAAAAAGATCATGGAAAAAAATGATCCAATCAAGAAAAATGCTTTTTTTACAATGAAACTAGTCGTCCCACTACTTTAAATCATTGTAGAATATAGGCTGATCATAATCAAATAGAAAATGGAGTAATTTAACTTCTCATTCCACAACAGTTTTGCCGATTTCATATTGATAGTGCTAGTTTTTAAAAAAAAAATTGAACATTTCCACTAAATCTTTTGCTGATGTTTTTCTTCTTTAAAAATTGTTCACTTTTTCTCTTATCCATATGTGATTTATGATTTATAATATGAACTGGAGGATTACAGGTTTGTAAGCTGCGCCACACTGCTTCAACTCCACGAAATACCTGAATTTTCAAAACGAAAACGGACCATGAAATGTGTCAATATCGTTGTTATTTGAGTGAATTATTTAAACTTAGTTTGGCAACAATTTCAATGTTGGCAAAACTGTGATCAGCCATCAAAAAAATTTCAATGGTATCAATACTGCATACAGCTGCGCCTTTGCCACAATGACTCAACTTCACGGAATGATTGTTCAAATTGCAAATTCCAGCAACGTTGGGGCCAGTCATCACAGAACTGTCAAAGGTGTCAGTATTGTCAAAGTCAAGTGTTGTCCAATTTGGTAAATTAAGTCACTAAATTTTCAAATTGCACATTTTGGCAACATTGAGGCCAGTCATTGTCAAAATATGGACGGGAGATGGGTTGTTGTCAGACTGATTAATCTTCACGAAATAAGTTTAAATTGGAAGTTCTGGCAACATTGTGGCAAGTCATCATTGAACTGTGAAAGATGTCACCATTGTCAAATTTGATGAAAAAATATTAAGCTCCTTCGACAGTGTTAGCCACTTTAAGAAAAAAATTTATTCGAAATTGTAGTCTCAACACAAGCCGACGTTTCTATAAAGAGTGAACTTTTTCTTCTAAATCCACAAATAAAACAGTTTTTTCTCTTTTGAACTTCATCCGTGGACAGACTGTTTATTTCTTTGTCATTATAAAAATTCAAAATTATTCGAAAAAGTAAGTAAGTAAGTAGTTTCTTTATTTAGCATAATAGCTACAGAAATATAGTATAATACAATATGCAACAATGATAAGAATGAAAATGAACATCAATGTAAAAATGAAAAATAAAAATATATATATCCTAATCATGATTACAAAAATAAATACGTACATCATGACAATAAAAAATGAAAAACAAAAGCGCAAAAGAAGCATAGGTACACATTCAAAATTGACTCTTCACATGTTCTTTCAATAATTTTTTAAACTCAGTCAGATTATCACAGGATTTCAAGACTTGTGGTAGTTGGTTGAAATCATCAAGTCCTCTACATAAAATTGAATTTAACATTTGAGTTGTAACACATTTGTTAAGTATGAAATCGTTACAGTTTCTTGTGTTATAACTATGGACGTCTCTAAAGTATTTGACTCTATCTTGCAAATAAACAGGTAATAACTTTCTCTTGATCTTAAAAATAAATGTAAAGACATCGAACACAATTTTTTGTTTCACAGACAACATGTTGAGAACATTTTTATTTATAAAAAGTAATGATAAGAATAGAAAATGATAATCTCGACAGAAATAATCTAGTTTTTATACATCATTATTTTTTATTGGGAAATGAAAATGAATTTTCGCTCAATTATAATTCCACTCATTTGCAAATTAGATGACAAAATATGAAATATTCCCATTTAATGATTGTATACCATAAGCTTTTTAAAAAGAAATATAAAATCCATAGAAACCTAGAAATACAGAAACTGTTCCCGTCAAGCAACCATTCATAATTTTTTCCAAAAAAATCCCCTGAACAGTTTCCGCAACATCGAAGAAACAAAATTTCCAACTCGACTCTAATTGGACCCGTTGATAAGTTATTCATTTCCATCTCATTCCGTCTAATAGAAGCCATTTAAATTCAAATTCCAAATCAATCTGCATAGTTAATAACTTTGTACGGCACTGAAGAAAGCACCTCAAGTTTTTCCCTTATTTTTACTCACAACTCCGGAGAAACTTGTTATTCGACGGAACTGTTCCAATAAAGTTAATTAACTGTGTGTTTATTTTTTTTGCTTAGCGATATGGCTTTAATATCGATTACGTTTATTTTTTTTCTATTGACATATTCCTGCGAGTCAGCCCGGCCATTTTACTTAATTAACTGTGTAAATTACTATCGAATTTGAGTTGGGAATTAGTTTGAGGGAATAGAGGACGACACCGGCGGCATTGGCATGGAATAAATGCAACTCAATTAGTTCGAAGGCAACGATTTAAATGGGGATGGAACTTATTCGTCGCTTTTGTTTTATTCGCTGTCCTACTTCGATTGGGATTGCGTTTCTTCGAATTTGCTAATTTGATTGCTGATTAATGGGCTACAGTGATAAATTAGTGGATAACAATCTGATGAAGAACCAGAGAGAACCTTCTGGTTTTTTTACATAAGTCTTGTAGCATCATCATCATCCAAGAAAAAACTGATTGATGAAAAAAACAAAGTTAAGGACAATACTTTTGCTGATTTTGTGTTGGTTTCTTGACAAATTCTGCTAATTCAGTTTAATTTCCATATACTTATTTCTACCCAATTGGCAGCTCATTTATCTTTACATTTTTGTACTTTTCATAGTTTTAAGAATGACGAGCTGAACCTCCGAATTTCATAACGCCACGTAATCAATAAATTTTGTATTGGATGGAAATGTTTTTTGGTATTTTTACTATCATAATTATTTTTTCCGATGTTCCCATAATCATTCTGCTATTCGGGGCGGAGATAAATCCATCAAATCAAAGATCATAAAAGTCGGTCTAGCGGTTCTTGAGTTACAAATGGAGTAACTAACAAAACTTTGCCATATATTTTGTGACCTTGCTAATTTTTATACATCCCAAGAAACATTGCTTTCTCTGCTAATTTTATTGAGCAATATTACTGAAGTTGTTGATTGTATTTGCTAATTTTAGCAAATTTCTACATTTTCCAAATGTTTTTCCATCCACTGTTGCACTTCTACCGATTTCTGATTTTTTTGTATTCATATTATAGATTGATAAATACTCAAATTTTGTCCTTTCATGATATATTCAAGTCGATTTTGTCAATTTTCTTATTTTTCATCATCAATTTCTCATTAGACAAAAGTTTTACCGGTTGTCATGGATATTTCTACCCATCTGCTAATACCTTTTAAGTTTTGAAATTTTATTGCTGAGGTTTTTGAATCTGCAAAAAATTACTTAAAAAAAAATTATCTAGAAATTCAGCGGATACATTACCATTTAAGTTAAAACATCTCAGAAAATCAGCTAAATATTCCAGATAGTAGAAAGCATAAACTAAAAAATGATTTATCCGAACTCGATCTAGATAGGTTAGTGGAAATTGATCAGAATCAGTAAACAACCAACCACGTCAGAAAGTCAGAAGTCTACAAAGATTGGCAAAAACATTGAAAAAAAGCAGTTACAGTTTAAGAAAGGTAACATTGATAGAAATTGCTATCGTCAAACTTTTATCAAATATGTATCAGCAAAACTTAGGAACGCTTACTAATTGGCAAAAATTAAATTAATGACTTGTTAGCGAAATTTCTCATAATGGCAAAAATAGTGAAGAAGTCAGCATAAGAATGTAGTCATAAAAATATCAAAATCGACTTAAGTCAGCAAACTCAATAATTTAGAAAAAAAAACTGTATAAAAGACAGGAAAACTTGTATGATGATTATTGGCTAAGACTTGAAAGAAGTCAGCGTAAGAATATCTTGAAACCAGTAAAATGGCTAAGATCTGCAAAACCAACAAGATTTTAGCCAAACGCTAGATAATGGACAATTTGCACATTTTTTGAAAATATGAAAAATACAGGGTGTCCGGAAATTACGCGTCAGGATTTTGGTGGGCGATTCTACATGAAAAATTAATGCAACAAACTTCTATACAATTTTTTCAAAAACTCAAAATTAAGGAAGATACAGGGTGTTAAAAAATATTTTTTTTTCTTATTTTTTTTAATAACTTTTTTTCTAGTGTAATGATTTTCGCCAAATTTTGCATGCATGTCACTAGTGTTTCTTTGTATTCACCCTATTAATTTGACGCTAGTCGTCAATGACAAAAGGCTGAAGCTGTCCTTCACCTTAGGAAAATTACTTAGAACTTTTTTGTTTTAATCTTTTTATAAATTTGGATGTCAAATTAGTAAAGAGCATCAAAATATTTTTTAAAAAGGTGCTCGTGTTGCATCATCGTAGAATTAACGGTTTCCGAGAAAACGACTTTAAACATTAACCGTACCTTAAATAATTAAAAATTCGTACTTTGAAAAAATTTTTGAAGTTTTTGAAAAAATTGTAAACAAGTTTGTTGCATTAATTTTTCGTGTAGAATCGCCCACCAAAATCCTGACGCGTAATTTCCGGACACCCTGTATAAGGATTAGTAAGTACTGATGCCATTGATGTTTAAAAAATCAAGCTACGACCTCTAATAACGTAGTAATCACCGATTAAAGAGCGCCAATCAGCATCCACTACGTCACAGAATACACTATCTATCGCCGTCTGACGTATTAACTGAGATGACTCTCTCTCTCTCGGAAGGGTAATATGGCCCCACCTTTTGCGATCATGCAGTGAAATTCGCGTTTTCTTTTTCATTTATTTAGTATATTTTTGGGTATTTCGGAGAAATTTTTTCGCTAGTGACTTTCAAATAATGTCTAGAAAACGTAGGTATATAAAATTTCAACTCATTTCAAATGTATGCAAATTGTCCATTCTTCAATAAATTGGGAAAAATAGTGAATAAGTCAGCATAAGCAGTTCTAGTGGTAAAAATGTATCAAAATCAGCAAAATCAATATTTTAGCAACAACGTTGAATAAAACTAGCAAAACTATCCCGAAATTAGGAAAAAAATGGAAAAAATGAGCATAATAAATTTTCAAAAGAATCAAAATTGATAAAAATCAGCATAGCAATCAACATTTTAGCAAAAACACTCGAGAGAATCAACATAATTCTTCAAGAAGTTGACAAAATCAGTGAAAGAAGGTTGACATAGAAGTTCCAAAAATGTAAACATTGATTGAAATTATCAAACCATCAACAGTTCAGCAAAACACTCAAGAAATTAGCAAAATTCTAAAAGTAATTGACAAAAACCGTAAACACGTCAGTATGAGAAGTTCTTAAGAAATGAAAATTGATTAGAATCAGCAAAAAAAAAATATTTTAGCAAAAACGTTGAATGAAACCATCAAAACTTTCCTAATAATTTCCACAAAATGGAATCACACTCGTCTTCATTTTGGGTCTTTTGCAATGAGGGTAATTTTGTGTCTGGAAATTCAGGCGACAGCTTTTAAAAAATCCGGCAAAAATTAGGTCAATTGGAAAATAAAAAAAAAGAAACCACACATATTGCTAAAGACACACAAGGGGAACGAGTGTAATCTCTTTGGTCTTATACGGACGTCCCCCAATCAACCCAGAAAAAATCAGTTTCTCAGAATTTTTTTTTTGTATCCTCTATCAGACCGTCTAGGTACCTACACTGTATCAAGATTGAAATGGATGAAAAGCAGCAAAATTTTTCAGAATATTGACAAAACAATAAGCATGACGACAAAAGTAGATTTGAAAGGTGAAAACTGATAGTAATCATATTACTGAACTATCAACATCTTAGTGAAAACGATCAATAAAATCAGCAAAAATTTGAGAAAAACTGTAAAAAATTCAAGATGAGTTCTGAAAAGGAAAACATCAAAATGATCAAAAAAAATTGTCAAAGACAGTAATAAAGTTAGCATAAGTAGTTGGAGACGGTTAATAATTGATAAAAATCAGCAAAAACATTGTCATTTTAGAAAGATCGTTGGAGAAACAACAATTTTTCACAAATTGACACCAGTAAAAAATCAGCAACAAGGAATTGACACAGACAGTAAAGAAAATCAGCATAAACACATCTAAATGTGTGGAAATAGGTCAAAATCAGCAAACTGCTGACTTAATTGATTATTTAGCGTAGATTTATACATAGTGCGAGTACCAACAATCATTTTACGTGAATGTAATAAAGTTGCAAAGCCAAATCAACCCTTTACATGCAAGTCTCAAACACAAACAGCCCGTCCCTCTCTCAACCAAGAATTAATATACCGAATGTTTACAGTAATATGCACCATACATTGCCATAACTTTCAAGAGACAAAAGGGCCAAATTGGAAAATTGAGTGAAATACACGAGGCGGATTCACGTACAATTTGCAACAAACTACAGACGATAGACCAATTAGAAACAGACGAGCATACCTCCCTTGCAAATGCAACTATTTCGGAGGATATAAAGGGGTTGGGTTGCTTTGAGGGCTACAGTTGACTGGCGAAATGTGTTGGCGATTGAATCTATTCAGTTGTAGTTTTATGTCGTGTTCAGGTGCTTACAAATCAGCTTATTGTAAGTCAATGTACTTGTTAATATCTGTATATGATGTGAACTGGCAACTAGGGCCAACTTAGTCTAGAAAACAACACGTACAAAGTATATAATTGAATAAAATGTAGTCGGGCAATTTTAGTCTGAGTCACACAAGTCGCCGTCTTTTGTATGAAAATTGGGAAGATTTACGGTAGTTTTGTTTGTCAGGTGCTAGCATAATTTTCAGCTAATTTTCACCAGAGCGGGCACGTTTGGGAAACGTCTGCACAAAGTGTCCTGATGATGGTCGAATAATAAAGCAAAAGAGTTCTTGTTCGGGAAATCCAGCTGTTAAAATCCATAAATTGCACGTCCAGTGTGTCGAGGTCATATTTGGACAGCACGTGGTGCTCCGTCCCGACTTTTATTTATTGTTCATTTCAGTACGGATCCCCCTCCTGCCTGCTGCTGTCCCGTGATAAATGTTCGAGCATGTATTAAGGGTGTCACTGGACAGCTTTATTGGCAGGACACACTTCGATATATCAGACCTTTAGAGCTGATTTTATTTGCAAAATCTGTTCCGTGCATGTGTTTAGATTTGCGCCGAGTGGGTTTTAGTGTTTGTTGATGTGATTGACACTTTAGTGTAAATATACTGATCACGGCTTCCATTGGACAGTAAGGCCCGGTTTCTTAATCATAGTTCAATGTTGAACTGGGTTCAAAGATGCACAGTCAAATGTACTTGATGTTGAACCATCGTTGAGAAACCGAGCCTAAATATTGTTTTTTTTTACGTCCGCGGAATTTTTTCAGAATAGAGGAACTATAAGCAGCATGGTTTGATTGGAGCTAATTCAAGGACAATCCAGTCATGAAAGAGCGATATTAAGGAACAATAATTTTTGATGGGAGAATGCATGAAAAAAGTAAGTTGAATGAAGATCACGACTACTTTATCGACACACACGCGCTTCGATTTTTTTAAAGGTGTTATCAGGGAAGGAGAATTTTATTTTTCCGTAACTCGGGCGCCACTCTTTGGATTTATGTGGTAGACTGCCCACAGTGCACGGTAGCGTTTAGATAGTACGACTGATCATTTGTTCATAAATAAAGGATAATCAAGTACTGGGATCAAAAAAATCGGTTCATTTTTCGAAAGTTCACAAAGACTGGTTCCCAAACCAGAAAATAACGGAAGACTATCTCCAAACGAAGACTACAGAGTTAAGTCCACAAAACAATTCATTTAAGAGATGAAATTTGTGTAAGAAGATTGAAACAAAAAATCGGCGAAAAATGACCAGCAGTATAGATGTCGAAAGCATTACGTGGTTGCGGTAAAAAAAAAGTTGTATAAGAGCGGTTTGAGTTGTAAAAGACGGCACGAAACGCGGATAGCGTAGACAGGACAATCGGTTCGATATGCGGAAAATGACGCCGTGAAAATGAACCACAAATGACCAGAAACTTGAAACCCTTGTAGCTTCAGAAAACTCATTGAAATATTTTTCCGGAACTATCTGGAATATGGTGAACCTTCAACAATAAAACGTGAATTTGAAGATTTAACTGAAATTTATCTTTCCCTGTAATGTGCTCAGTTCCCTTGAATGATCAGATTAACTTCCAATCCAAGCCACTCTTTCTCTGATCAGTGGAGAAAACAGGTATCAGAAAAAGTCACTGAGATCCGGTAAAAAGAAAAAAAAATACCTGGAACAGCCCTGCTCGGCCCGAAAACATACACCAACGGAAAAACAGAACAATGCACTCTCGGGAAATAGGTAAACAGTAAAGTGCCTTTCCTTATTGATTAGAAATGTTACGCAGTAGATTTGAATTTTAAACCTAGAACCGGCGGTGTCCTAAATCCTGGTATTCAGAAATCAGGAAATTAAAAAAGTCAGAAAGGGTGTTACGGAACGGAGTTTTTGACTAAGCAGTTTGAGATTTGATAAATAAAATAACGGGATTTAGAAAAAACACTGAACATTTCGGTAGTTGATTAACAAAATAATGGAATCAGTTGAAAATCCACAAAATAAAATCGGAAAATTCCAAAAACTTGTTACGTTTAAAATTATACATGAAATAACTAACTGAAAATGATTAGCTTCTTGATGGAGCCATCCATTGACATACCAGGTGTCAGATTACCAGCACAATCACCAACGCCTTGATAACCATGAAGAGTGCTATTATGCTTAAAAATTCCAACTTTAACACGCCTGCTCTCAAAACCAATAAGCTACAGTCGGAAGAGGGATCCATGAAACTACTCCGGACGTCATATAGACCAATGTACCATATTGCTCACACGGTTGAATAAATTGGAAGATGGAACAGAAGAACAATAATCAAATCATTACTCTTAATGTAATGAACTATCTCCATGATTCATTAATGAAGGCATACAACAATAATACTAAATCAAGGTAAAAACTAGCAAAACCTTCCATCATACTGGTTGCTCGATGAAACTCAGAAACTGAGCAGCTGATCAATATTTCCAGGTTTAGGAAATATTGATCAGTATTCTCTTTTTTGTTTTTCGTTTTTCTCATCTGATAAATATTATAGTGAAGTATGTGATACATGTTGCCAATATCTGGCCTGAAATGGCTTGCTGAATTTTTCACGAGATCCATAATTGAAAAACAATGAGACCCTTGTTCTTTTACCTTTGTGAATGTGAAAGTGATCCGCTCTTTTATCATACTTTTATTGTTCGATTCATGTCAGTGATGGTTATTCATGAAGAATAAAATGAGCTAAATATAGCCAAATGTAATAATGTCCTTCTGTTTCAGCAAAATCATCCAAATAATTAGCAAAAATATTGGCAAGCCGTGAATTTAATGAAAGACAATGATTTGAGTTCAGCAAAATGTGCGAAATCTATTCAACCTATCTCGATAATTGGACCAATCGCTGGATTGACGACACAAACTAGTTTCCCCAAAGAATAACAGGGTGTGGCAAGTATTTGACAAAAAAGTTATTAACGAAAACAAACTCAATATCCTGTGTGTGTGTGTGTGTGTGTGTGTGTTGAAACCGACGACCCAAGCACGTCCTTTCTATATTGGCGGTCCCATCCGCCATCCGGTTTGATTATTTGCCCCGAAGCCGTCATCTACACGAATCCGCAAACATACTTGACACCGTTTCTCTCATTATTATTTTGTCCAATATTGAAGCACTGAGCAAACTTGGTCATGTTAGGTTAAATGAACCTCTCTTTATTGAGCGGCTGGATAGAGGCGCTGAATGTTGCATTTATTCAACCATAATTCCGCTCATCTTTCATGAGCTGCTTTATTTTCATTGAATACTGCTCTAGTCATTTTTTCTTATTCACTGGACTTGTTATTTTGCTGTTTCTTTTAAAATGGTCGATGATTTTTATTGTTTTTTTTTCACAATTCTTGTGGGGGAACATCTCTACAGTGGTCCAACCAGTCCTGGCAAGAAAGCGCTGCTCACCAGTAGTTCGCGATATTTGACCTTAAGGCGTCTGAATTGCCACCACTGTGAAAAGATCGATGGATTTCTCGAGTTTTCGGCACGCATCCAGTTGGTGTCAGTGCGTCTAGATCATATGATGATATTCTGGAGGTTTTGGTGGAGTATTCAAGGAACGCCAAAATGAGAACAGAGTTCAGTCGTGATTTATAAGTTATCGGTTTATGAAGTATCTTGAAACATGAATGAGTGCGAATGAAAATTAAATTTGTGTAAATAAATAAGTTTGAATCATTCAAGTGATTTGACAGCAGAGACTTGAAACTCGGCAATTGTAGTCAGGGTCGAAGGGTCTTCAAAATAGGTTATCACGCAAACTGTTTTTCGTTCTTCATTCTATTCTCTTGAGTGCTCGTTATTCAGGGTGGGAAGTTTTCAAATTTACACCCTGTATAGAACCATATTTTTCAAGGACCTGGTCCAATTCAATGATCTTCCGATAGACAAAGACCCAAGAACAGGTGATAATTTAAACAGCTTTAAAATAAAATTTAGAATGTTTGTTCGCTGTAGCATTAATTAATAACCAATTGTGTCCTACTTGTTTGTTTTCGCTTTACTCAATATTGTAAAAGATATGATTTGTCAGATATACATCGTTACCCTTATCCACATTTGTTCCTAATGTATTATACATTTTCATTTTTGCTCATTTTTTTGACAAGGTGGATGTCACCTAGCTATACAATAAGTTGTTGTTGTTGGACTGTGTGACTGTACACAGTTTTATTTGGTATATACAGTTTCAGTACTGGAGGTATGCTTTTATTCAGCGTCTCCTTATTTATACACTCTTGTATCATCATTATTTAAAAAAGTTGGGAAGATTGTTTTTTTCATTTTTAGATTTTTTTTCACCTTCGAAAGCTCACAACTTTTTTTTTTGGATAAGGGCAAGAATTTCGCGCAATTTTTTTCATTCAGCTTTTGTTTCTTTTTTGAACTTTGGAATTGGACTTTGACAAAAACGCGTTGGGAACTAAATACAGGGTGATTGGTGACAATAAGCACTTATTGTAGTGTCGTGAACATGTAAACACACCTTTAATATTAATGAAGTCAGGAGATGTGCAGTTGTCAAAGATGACAAATAAGAAGAGCTCTGTCAAATCGTGCGGTTCTGTTCGAAATGCTGTTTGCTTCGCACGTGTTTGTATTAGCGGGTATATTTTTCAATATTAATAGAGTTAAAGTAATTATCGGTGTTTTATTCCGACTACATTACAATTATTTGGCGACGAGCAAATAGTGAACGTTGTTTTTGAAGCGCAGCATCTTAAAATTTTTACGGAAAACTGAGATCAAGATTTGCAAGTCATGGAGGCGGAAAATGTCGTTTCGGTGCAACCGACCATTACAGTGGTCAATACTGGAAGCGTGTCATCATTGGCAGTGTTCAAGCAGGGCGACGATTTTGAAGTTTTTGAAGAACGCCTGGAGCATTTTTTGACTGCAAATATTGTTGAAAACTCAAGAAAAGTGGCTGTTTTACTCACATTGCTAGGAGAAGAGGTCTACAAAATATTACGAGACTTGTGTAGCCCAGAGAAACCCAGTGGAAAGGAGTTTGAAACTTTAATGTTGTTATTGAGAACACATTTTAAACCAAGATTGTCAGTCTACCGTAGAAGAATTATTTTCGACTCACTGAGACAAGGTCAACAGGAGTCAGTGAATGACTGGTATTTGAAAATTAAAAATACAGCTTCACAGTGCAACTTTACGGACAAGCTGATGTATAGGGTTCAAGATAAGTTTGTGACAGGCATGAGGCCAGGCCCAATATTGGATCGTTTATGTGAAGAAAATCCGTCCAAGAGTTTCCAAGATTTGTTGGAAATAGCTCTAAACAAAGAGGCAGCTTTGAGGGAGCAGTCCAGGAGCAATGTGGAAGTGAATAAAGTGCAAAAAGTGGGACAAAAGGCAGGTAGTGGTTCCAGCAAAGGTTTTTCAAGGGAGAGTGTGAGCTATTCTGAGAAGAAAGGGGAAAAAGACAAGCAGGAAGAGTTGAAGTGTAATTTTTGTAATAAAAGTAGGCACAACTTTAGCAAATGTAAGTACAAGAAATTTATTTGCAAAAAGTGTGGCAAAAAAGGGCATATTATGGCAGCTTGTAAAATTGAAGGAAGTCATTTGGTTGAGGAGGAAAGTGAAGAAACATTTTCCTTGTACAATTTGACAGACTGTCAGAATATTAATTTTGTAAAGCCTTTATGTATTCCTGTTTTGTTCGATGATGAAATTTCGACTCAAATGGAGCTCGATACAGGCGCTGGTGTTTCTTGTTTGCCTTATAAATTTTATGCAGAGAAACTGAGCCATATTCCACTAGAGAGCACCAGCACTAAGCTAAAAACATATTCAGGGGAAATTGTTAATCCAGAAGGAAAAATTTCAGTTAGAATATCTATTCAAAATGTTTCAAAAATGTGTAATTTCACTGTTGTTAAGAAAGCGACAAAAATTTTGCTAGGTCGTGATATTATTAACGAATTTAATTTGTCTTTGAGAAATTCGGAAGTTATAATTAATGATGTAGCGGTCCAAAATTATTCTGATAAACTCGACATAATGTTGTTAAAATTTTCTAATCTTTTTAAAAATGAGTTGGGAACTTTTAATGGTGAAAAAATTGGTTTAGAGTTAGAGGAAAATGTAAAACCAGTTTTCCACAAACCTCACCCAATTCCATTTGCTTTTCGTGAAAAGGTGGAGAATGAACTAAAACGGCTAGAATCAGAAGGTGCAATAGAAAAATCTGATAACTCTAGTTGGGGAACACCATTAGTACCTGTTTTAAAACCCAATGGTAAAGATGTTCGCGTCTGCGCAAATTATAAAATAACAGTTAACAAATTTCTAAAGGATTTTAACCATCCATTGCCCCGAATCGAGGATATTTTTGTTGCTTTACAGGGAGGACAAAAATTTACAAAACTTGATTTTCTTAACGCCTATAATCAATTAGTTTTGGACGATAAAACCAGTGAGTTGTTGTCATGGAGCACACCTCTAGGTATATACAAAATAAAGAGGTTACCGTATGGTACAAAACCAGCATGCTCAATTTTTCAAAATGTAATTGAGAAAGTTCTTCAGGGGTGTAAGGGAACGGTAAACTTTTTAGATGATGTGGTTGTAACTGGGCGAGATGAAAAGGAACATTTGAAAAATTTGGAGGACGTCTTGTCGAGACTGGACAGTGCAGGATTCAGATTAAATTCGAAAAAGTGTCAATTTTTCAAAGAGAACATTTTTTATCTGGGACACAAAATTTCAGCAAAGGGTTTAGAAAAAGATGAAGGAAAGGTAAGGGCAATAGTAAATTCGCCTAGACCTAAAAATATTACAGAAATTAGAGCTTTTGCTGGAATGGTAAATTATTATTCCCGTTTTTGTGAAAATTTGCAAGGGAAGTTAAAACCAATGTACGATTTAATAGGGAAAGGTAAGGAGTTCAAATGGACGAAGGAATGTGAAAATGCGTTTCAGTATGCAAAGAAGGAATTAGCTTCAGATAAAATTTTAGTCCATTATGATCCGGATAAGCCTATTCGTTTAGCTTGTGACGCTAGCAACTATGGCGTTGGAGGAGTTCTTTCGCATGTTTTACCAGATGGAGACGAGAGACCAATTTGCTATATTTCTCGAGTATTGAACAAGGCTGAACAGGGTTATTCGCAGATTATGAAGGAGGCTTTGGCTGTCTACTGGTCCGTTTCTAAGCTGTATCAATATCTAGTTGGACGAAAGTTTGAAATTTTAAGTGACCATAAACCTTTAAAGTCTATTTTTGGTGAATATAAAAGTTTGCCTAAAATGGCTGCTGGTCGAATTCAAAGATGGTCTCTATTTTTGGCTAGTTTTGATTACACTTTCAAATTTATTCGTGGAGTTGACAATTCAAAAGCAGATGCTTTGTCACGATTACCATTACCGGACTATGATGTTAACGACTGTACTGAACCAGATTTTGACTATTTAAATATGGTTGAGGGTCTAATACCAATAGATTCTTTGAAATTAAGGTCAGAAACCAGAAAAGATTCTATCTTGGGTAAAGTATTTAATTTTATTAGATATGGGTTTCCCAAGCATAGTGAAAATGAGCTTTTCAAACCATTTTTAACGAGAAGAAACGAACTATCAATCGAGCAAGGAATTGTCATGTGGGGTTATCGAGCTGTAGTTCCAGTCAGCCTCAGAAAACATTTATTGGAAGAATTACATAGCAATCATGAAGGTATGGCTAAGATGAAATCAAGTGCAAGATCCTATTTCTGGTGGCCTTCACTCGATAATGACATTGAGCAGCAAGTGAATAGTTGCAGGATTTGTTGTCAAATGCGTCCAGATCCACCCAAGGCTAAACTAATCAAGTCACAGGAATCTAATCATATCTACGAGAAAATACATGCTGATTTTTTAGGACCAATCAGAGCCAAAATGATACTCATTATTGTGGATACATATACAAAATGGCCTGAAGTTTTTATAATGAGCAATGCCGATTCAGACAACACAATTAACAGGTTTAGAGAGTGTTTTTCGCGTTTTGGAATACCACGTATAGTTGAAACTGATAATGGGGGTCAATTCACTTCTGAAAATTTTATACATTTCTTAAGTCAAAACGGAGTCAAATTTGTCACATCTCCACCAGTTCATCCTTCAACAAACGGATTTGCGGAAAACTGTGTTAAATCTGTAAAATTAGGATTAAAAAAGGCTTTATTAGATGAGAAAAATAGAAATGTTTCCATAGAAACTTTGGCTTATAGGTATTTATTTTCGTACCGAAATTCTGTGCACGCTACAACAGGAATGACACCTAGTAGTATGATGTTTAAAACTAAAATACGCACACGTTTAGATTTGTTATCAACAAAAAGTGTTCAGTCAACTGAAAGACAGATTTTAAATTATAAGGGAAAACGTGAAGAAACATTTGTAGAGGGGGATAGAGTTTGGTGTCGAGACTATAGAAATCCTAATAAGAAAACGTGGGTTGAGAGTGTTATAGATGAAGTTTTGAATGACAGAATTTATTTTTGTAAACTGGTTCATGAAAATTTGATTTGGAAAAGACATTTGAACCAGATTAGACGTAATAAGTCAGATACGTTAGGGGATGGGTTTGAAGAATGTATGATTGACAAACCCAATGATGAGTTTTTGAGTTTAAAACAAAATGTTAATTTATTACCTTACTCACCTGTAATTTCGGATGTTGCTGAACCAAACTTGACAGTTAATGAGCATGTTACTGACTCAAGGGTTGAACCTTTGGTTAAACTAAATGAAAGTGTGGTTCAGAAAAATTCGGAGAAGAATGAAAATTTTGATTGCCAACCTAGTTCTAAGTTTGTTTCTGCATGTACACCCAACTTTCAAGGATGTTCTGATAAGTTAAATGTAAATGAAAGACCTAGACGTAATGTCAAACCGCCCCAGCGTTTGAATTTATGAGGGGAGGTATTGTAGTGTCGTGAACATGTAAACACACCTTTAATATTAATGAAGTTAGGAGATGTGCAGTTGTCAAAGATGACAAATAAGAAGAGCTCTGTCAAATCGTGCGGTTCTGTTCGAAATGCTGTTTGCTTCGCACGTGTTTGTATTAGCGGGTATATTTTTCAATATTAATAGAGTTAAAGTAATTATCGGTGTTTTATTCCGACTACATTACACTTATCACTCATATAGGAGACAGATTAATAATTTTAAAGTTGTACATTGTCTCCTATTCAAGTGATAAGTGCCTATTGTGTTACTCATAATTTGGTAAGTGCCCTATATGTTTTATTTTGTGATGGTACAATATATTATTAGTTGTCTTGATGAAGGGAGGAAATGTCTTCCGAAAGCTTGACGAACAATAAACTGAGCATCTAACTGCCCAACTGTATCATTGACTGCTTCCCTATCACTCTGCCTTTTGCTTCAAACTTGGCCAGTCACTAAACCACTCACTACATTTCTCATTAGAGTCATATTACGCCAGACCGAGATAAATATTGTATTCTGTGATGTCAACGTAATGAATGTTGATTGGTGCTTTCCAATCGGTTATCACTACATTAATAGAGGTCGTTAGTGGATTTTTTAAATATCAATGGTGAGTCTTTATATTTTTCATATCATCAAAAAATAAGTAAATTGTCCATTGTGGCGCATCCACCACACTTGTGCAATATCATCAAATTTAAATAGTATGAAACCAGACCAATTTCCACCAAGCCTGACCCACAAAAACACAATTCTACAATTCCTTACAGAAACAGCAATCGAGTACAAACCACTTTTCCGAACAAAAGCGCCCAAGAAGTAGAAAATTCCATTTTCACGATACCAGAGAGCTTTTACCGCTTATCCAGGCGAGCTTTAAAGAACACGATGTTTAATATTGCAATTGTTTTTCTTTGGAGCTTTGCCGACTCTGAACAAAAACTTAGAAAAAAAATATTCGTGCAAATTAAATCAACCCTTCCGAAGTGCAGACATTCAGGGTCTCATAAACAATAGTGTTGGTTTTAGAGACGACCAATTTGGTTCTTGTTGTATTTTTTAACAAGTGGACAGCTTGCGGACTTAATGGGACCAAATTGGGCGCCTCGGGTTATAGTCAAGTGGCCGGAACGCTTTCTAATTTGTTTTGGAAACCGGAAAAGATCGGCTTTTTGAGGGTGAATCGAGAAGGGATAATCGTTTAATGAGGGCTTAGTCACTGCTGATTTCAGACAATTTAATAATCTTGCTGATTTGCTTTTTTTCAGTGAAATAGTTAGCTGGAGTCATTCCGTATGCATGGTGAATGTCGAAATAATTGATGAGTCAAAGATACCTCAATGAAAAAACTTATACTGATTTAATGCTGTTGGTATGTCAAGGACGATAGTTCAAAGGGTGACTCCTGCTATTTTCAACCATCCAGACTTCTGAAGTCACGCCGTACTGCATTAGGAATATAAAAATCGTTTTCCGAAGACGTCTGAAATTTTCAATGAGAAAATTCCCTTTGGTTTTGGAGGGCGATACTGGAGATATATCAGAAAAGATAGTTTCAGGAGAGTTTCATTCAAAGGAGTCACGTCGTACAGCATCAAGAATATGAAAATCAATTTCTGGAGAAGGCCTCACTAAAATTCTCGTTCAAGAAAATCATCTAGTTTTGAAAAAAGGTGCTAAGAGTATATCAAAAAGGATATTTTGAGGAGTGACTCCTGCTGTTGTCAACTCTATCCAGACCTCAAGTCAGTACAGGAATTAAAAAAAATCGTTTTCAGAAGGACGTCTCATTAAAATTTTTGTTAAAAAAAAATCGTTTAGTTCTAGAGGAGGGTACTGACAATATATCAGAAGGGATAGTTCAAGAAGAGTTTCAATCATCCAGAGTTCTGGAGTCACGTCATACAGCATTAGTGCCAATTCACAATGAACGTAATACGTAGAAAAGACGTAACGGAAACGTAATCTGTACAGATAAATGTACTGTATCGGTATGTGGCTGTTCACAATTATATGCTAAAAGGAATAACAGACGCAAGTACGCGGCGCACGTGACGATCTTACGAATCATGTTTATGTTTAATGTGAACTATTGTGAACACTAACGTAATATTTGCTGTTATGTTTACGGTCACGTTTACGGTTGTATCACGCTTACGTTCATTGTGAATTGGCACTTAGGACTATGAAAATCAATTTCTGAAGAGCGCCTTACTAAAAGTCTCGTTCATGAAAAATCATCTTGTTTTGGAGAAGAGTACTAGGAGTATATCAAAGAGAATAGTTTGGGAAGTGACTCCTGCTATTTTCAACCCAATCCAGACCTCTGGAGTCATGTCATACAGCATCGGGGATATGAAAATCGTTTTCTGAAGGACGTCTCACCTAAATTTTCGTTAAAAAAAAAGTTATGGAGGAGGATTCTGGCAGTATCTCTTAAAGGATAGTTTTAGTAGTGACTCCTACTATTTTTGATTGTCCAGACTTCTGAAGTCACGTCGTACAACATTGGGAATATGAAAATCAATTTCTGGAGATCGCCTTCCAGAAATTCTTGTGGATGGAATATGCGACTTGACTGTTTAACGAATCGATAGATCAAGTTAGTAAAATAGTGGACAAATTAATTTATAATCAATAACCCTGTACATAGTTGTAGTTCCAAATTAGGTAACAGCATAACTTTATCCAGCATTTTTCAACTCATCCAAGGTCCTTTTTCCCCGATCTAATTTTCACGTGAAGCAGAATGATCGCTGTATGCATAAATAAGCATCCAGTTTGAGTTGACAAACTAGGAATAATTAATTCTCTTGGCGTCAAGCGAGTGCATCTTCAAGTTGACTAAAACTTATCATGCCCACTGAGGCCCAGCTCCACTTTATAAAGACGTTTTGGGAGTTGACTTATCAATTATGGACCGCCGAAATGTTTTTGTCAATTAATTGAATACGAAAAACTTTCATAAGCCGAAAAAGGGAAAGTTTTCAATATTGTTGCTGGCAAATAAGAAAGTTTTATCCCTGTAGCTTTAAAGTTTCGAATTTTGACAATTTGAATAATTAATTGTCTTCGACGGAGCTACTTCAAAGCCATGCTTTGTTAATGACAAGTGGCAGTTGGGATGACGTATGACATTGTTGCGACAACGATCACTATACTTTTAGAAGTGAGCAAATAACCATTTTCATGGCAAACAAAAGCGATTGAGCCACTCAAGAAGAAGTGCTGCACTCACTCAAGCCTCCAACAAGAGCGGAATTAGTTGCAGTTGACAAATTGAGTCGAGCAAAGTAATTCCAACCGCCACTGGATGTATGTAAGATATATCCAGGCATGGGACAATCTCTGTCATAAGTGGTCCTGGGGGACGCTCACGGTGCATCGTCGGGATGCGACCGACAAATTGCACGTTGTCGTCGCGACGCTAACATTGATCCACTTCCATGAAGTCGAATGTGGGCAATTTTTGGCAAGTTGGCAATTATCCACGGTTTCTGCTGGTTTATGGTTGGAGGCTTGCATAATAACTACGTGATGTGTGGGGTTTATTTCCGTTTTCTGTTGCAAATTTGATGGAGTTAGTGTTACGGATAGAGCACTTGTTTTGAGTATCTTCTCTCTTCTGAAAATTTCCAAACATTTCAAAACAGGTTTTATTAAATTCTCAGCCCACTCAACTGCTTATCCTCGAAGTTTGACCTGGTGAATGCAGATCTGTCTCATCCATTTTTCCTTAGGGAATTGTGAATAACTCTCAAGAATTATTAAGTAACAATATTGCAACTTCCACCTCAACAATAACAATCATCAGCCTTCTCAACTCAACATTTTGGAAAGTATGACATGGAGATACTATTTGCTATACTCTTTGGGAAACTGCGAATATCTTTCACAATTTGGATTAAATGTTGAACCCAATTTAATGCATATTTGCTTGATTGACATTCTGACCACATATATTCTGACTACAATTTAGTAAATATTCAAGGCAGCTTACGTGAAATATTCAGTCTCTTCACCTGAATATTTCAGAGTTACTACACCTTTTCCACAAGTAATTGCGATGCTATCACTTGATTTTGAGAATAGGAAAATTACATTGGGAATAAATCAAAATTCTATTTGAGAATTGCAAATGGACATTGCGAATAAGCCAAATTTAATCGAGAAAAGTTAAATGTAATTGCGAATGAACCATATATAATTGAGAATAGTCAAATGTAATTGCGACTTTATCAAACGTAATTGAGAATTTTAAAATTTACAACAATTGAACTGCAAGACGTTGATTGAAACACAGTATATAGGCATTATACAACTCCCAGAATGTTTTTTCTATTTGAGGGTTTTTCCAAACTTGACGCTTCTGGTTTTATGGTGCTATATGTTTAAATATGGGGTATTGTGCTACTCAGCTCATTTTAATGACATTTTTAATAAAAGCTCCATTTGATTCAAACGTCTATAAGTAGTGCATGTACAGGGAGTCCATTTGAGAATGGCAAGGTGCCAGATCTCAGAAACTAGGCAACCCAGAGACTGGCGGAAAAAAAATTACTGGGTAATATGGAATAGAGAAAATGCTGGAAATATATCAGAAGTTTCCAAAATAGACACAAGATGGCGTAACGGTGCTATCAAAACACAAAATTGCTGTTTTTTCGAGATTTTTAAATAAAAAAAATATAAATGAGTACCGCTATGGATTTCTTGAGAAATTTCTTTCTAATCTGTTTTTCTGATTTTTTTTCTAGCATGTCAATCAAGACAGGTATCAGCAGTCAAACCTTACAAAGCAAGAATGCTCATAACTTTGAAACAACTCAACTGATTGACGCGATCTTGGTCTCATTTTGAAGAGGAGGTTCTCCTCTTCCACAATTTTGGGATTTCAAATGATTCTGATCAGTAGAGACGATTGTATTCAATATAAAAGGCGGACGCCGAACATTTTTCAAGTTAACTAAACATTTTCAAAGACAAAGGCATAGTGAACATAGTTCGTCTGGAATGTCAACTTAATCTCGTACATCTTTCATGCATTACAATTTTTTCTAGCTCTCGAAATAAATAAGCTAAACACTTTTTTGTCATTATTTAATGCAAGAAAGTCCTACTATTTAAGATATAATTTGTTTAAAATAAAACAGACTGGGTGGTTACTAGGTGACGCAAAAATTTGTCAATATCTTTTTCACGAGGGCATCTTGAATAGTATCACTATTTTACATTAAATTACAGAAAAGCGTATAAGTAGCTTTTTTATTTCGAAATCTAGAAACAAGTGTAATATATTAGAGTTTTGTGCGGAATTTTGTCGAGAATTCAGGCGAACAATTTTCAGTAGACCTTTGCATTTGAAAATTTCAAGTAGATTCAAAAAATGTCCGTCGTCCTAATATTATACTAAATATAATCGTCTGTTTTGATCGGAATCATTTGAAATCTCAAAATTGTGGAGGAAGAGAGCCTCGTCTTCAAAATGAGACCAAGATCGCGTCAATCGGTTGGGTTGTTTCAACGTTATGAGCATTCTTGCGTTGTTAGGTTTGACAGCTGATACCTTTCTTATTTGACATGCTAGAAAAAAGAATTTGAAAAACAAATTTGAAAGAAATTTGTCAATGAATCCATAGCGGTACTCATTTATATTTGTTCCTATTTAAAAATCACGAAAAAACAGCAATTTTGTGTTTTGATAGCACCGTTACACCATCTTGTGGCTATCTTGGGAGCTTCTGATATATTTCCAGCATTTTCTCTATTCCATATTACCCAGTAATTTTTTTTCCGCAAGTCTCTGGGATGCCTAGTTTCTGAGATCCGACACCTTGCCGTTCTCAAATAGACACCTGTACATTAAACTTTTATGGTTATACATGATACTACAACAAACTTTCCCGGTGACCGCCCACTTAAAATGCATAGGTTGTTCGGTGCCCATTGCTAGGGCTAGGTTATGTTTTCAACACCCATTTTTCCATATTTTTCCTATGCATGGTGACCCAAATGGAAACCATGCACGAATCGGTTTCAATTTTGTCCAGATAGTGAGCTTATCTTGTGTGTTTTAGTATCATGAATAGTTCACTCCCAGATTAAACCAGACCAGATGCGCAAGTTCGCTTAAAATAGAGCGTCAGTTATCAAAGACCTTGACGAGTCAAATTTAAGCTACCTGCGCCATAGCTGGTTTTGGTTAGTTTTGTAACCAACTCATCCGCACCAATGCAATTCTGTAAAAATCATGTTGTTGTGGTGCTCATTTTTTTTAGTGATACAGTGTTCTTGGACTTTGAACATATTATAGCGTCAATTTGAAAACGATAATTGGAGAATGATACGACGGCGACGTTGTGATCCATGGAAAATTGATGAAACAACAATTTTTAAGTTACAAAATCGAGATTTTGACCGCGAATTGATGAGTATTTCAGGCAACTTCCGTGAATTGCTGAGCCTTCTCGACTCAATATATCAGAAACTATGACTTGGAGGTTCAAGTTGCCACTCTTTGGGGATACAGCACTTCTAGTGCAAAGTGGATACTGCATCGTTTCTGATCCTGCACCCGCCCTGATTCAGTCAATATAAGGTGTTCCATCGTGATTGATTCCTACATGTTTTTTATTGCTACTGGCAACGTGGTGAGTTGGTTCTAAAATATGCCTGGCGAATAAATTGAAACTTATTCTTGATGCAGTAAACCACTTCGGACGCGAATTAACTGAAGTGCGAAATGGCGGATCCTCATCACTTCCAAACTATGTCGAATTTTCCAGTTTCCACTTCCAGTGGCTTTTACGACGCTCGGGATATCTATTATCTAGTTTCTGGATAGACGCAATTCGCAACCCTTTAATCTTTTGTCAAGGAGACAGTGGGGGTTGGAATTTGGAATGTCTTTATGTCAAGGGGATTAATGTTTGAATCATTATCCGAGAAGACATTTCTGAACATCTCGTGTACAGGATATTTTGTCTGTCATCCATTCGTTTCTTCGATGATAATAATCATGTGATTCGGTTGCAGCAGAAAACGTGGATAAAAGTGAGTTGCAGCACATTTGAACAAAAGTCCTTCTGTGATCGGAATAATGATTGCTGATCGGAATCAATTCGGAGGACAGGGGCGGCGAGCAATCTCAGCAACAATGAAACGAAATTTAAACCCAATTTGTGCCGGAAAAACAAAGCATGTTTCTATTTTAACGAGTGCAAACACACAAATATGGCAGGATTATGCTAAAGGCCATGCTTAATTGACCGGAATGCTGTCTCCATTGCGCTCTTAAGGATTCTTTAGCTTTCTTGTTATTCCAGCTCCAGCTTAATGTCGACTATTCCGGATTCAATTAGCTGTTTAGGAGAAACATGACTGTTGTTGGGGTTTTTGAACTTGTTGTGGAGTGTATTTGGCGCAATGGCACTCTAATGATCCTCTGATAAGTTTAAAACCCCTCGTAAAAAACCAAGCAAAAAATATCAAATTTATGATGAATCGTCGACACTTTTGTTTTTATTTCGTCGTTGCCCTCGAGAAACCGGAACACAAATCTGAAGATCCTCTTAAATTTAAATTCTCGCTCTTTCGAGCCAGATTTTTAATTTCATAGACAATGCCCCGCGAAAATGATGATGAGGGCGAGACTTGTTTCGCTCGTTTTTCAAAAGATTTGCGGTCTTTGAATTTTTGCCAGACGATGTCTTATCGGCGGTGATGAATTGGAAATGAGTTTCATTCAAGGTGGTTTTAATCATCTTCAATCCGGGACTCTGCAATGTTTCCCATTTAAGTTTTACAGTTTCAGTTAAATAAGCTGGTTTTGTTTTATAGTTATTCTCCATTTCGGCCAGTCTGGGGCGCGATCCCTCGGGATTAATTGAATTTGTTTCAGACTATATTGTCGGAATTTATAATAGAAGCGGTTGAAAGGTTTAGAACGGACTAGGATGGGGGTATTTGGAGATTTGGTCGATTTATGTGAGTAGCCATTTGTTTTCTCTTCTCTCTACTACTTTCTATTGCGAACAAGATTGCAAAATTGGGTCTTAGCCAGCCTTTTTTTATTATGCCGGTAAATTAAATATGCGTGTGGCAGCTCACGGGTTTATTTTTTCTTGCTGCGTGTTTTTGCTTCTTACCGATGGGGAAATAGTCAATTGCTCTTGTTTTTCTTGAAGACTCTGACTTGAACTCTGAAATATGTTACGATGAAACTAATAGAAACTATTGTCTCCGATATTTTTTAATAAAAATGATATAATCTTTAATGAAAATTAGTTTTTAATTCTTAGCCAAATTCACCTGTGAGAAATCCGTTCAGTTACTTTTCTAATATAAGCGGTTTTCGTTAGAGTCGTTCATTTATATATTTGTACAGAGAATAGTTTCTATTGACATTTCCACGGCAACGAGATCAATAAGATTGTAAGAAATTGAAAGAAATGATTATCGGTATTTTCGCACAAATCAAAATCAGAATCATGATAAAAATCTTTTATACACCTAATTTTAAAAATATTAGGTGTCGCGGTTTTAAAGTAACTCAGAAATCAAAACTGACAGAAGCAAGTTTGAAAAATTGACAATCTGTATCTCAAAAATGAAGCATCTCTGGATGTAATTTATATGAAGCACGTTTATTTTTATTTTTGGACAAGGGATACGTTGTTGAATTGTTTTAATTTAATTGCGAGACAACTACTTTTTCATTTCATTTTTTTTCAACTCCGTCTTTAAGATTTTTTCTATCCCCAAGGATTTGAGCCACTGTAACCACAATAAGAGCTTTATGCTGTTAAACATGTTTTTATTGACCACTGATCTCAATGGATTATTCTTTATACCATTCTAACTACTTTTGAATCGATATTTATTTTCTTTTTATCACTGTGTTCGTAGTATTTTACATATATTAGTGATTTTTTTAGTTGCTTGTAGTTTGCAGTAAGTCAGCAAAGCGAAATGTCCAGCATTCTATATAAACAATGTTTTATAGACAGAAACTATTTTGAAAGAAGAGTTGTTTACAGAGTGTAACAAAAAGCCGGTCCAAAGTCAAAGCTCAGTTGTTTTAATAGCAATTTATATTTTTTGTGAAAGAGACCATAATATTCAATAGTTTTCAAGGTTTTCGCGTCAAAAAAACGAACGAAAATAATAATAATTATTGAAAAAAATGTTTGACCGGCTTTCTGTTCTGTTTTCTGTTCTTAAAATAAAGATCAGCTGAACCCAAAATTTTTTTTTAAACATTTTTCTCTAATATCAACAGTCAAGGAAATAAAGGGAGGGGTGTCTAGCTAGCTATACGACTTACCCTGTATATACAATCACCCTGTACCTACTTATGATTTTCTTTAATCTACTTTCTGTTCTAATAATAATTGATTGATTATTTTCTATATTTTAGTTTTTCCAATATGTTAGTTTTAGGACTTTTATTTTTTGTTCAAGGACTTCTTTTAACCGTAAAACTACGTCTTTTTTCATAATTTTTTTGAGGATAATTTTACACCCTTCCAGGATTCTTCTCCATATCTAGATTTTTTGTACATGATTACAAAGTTTCTGATTTTTTTTTTTTTCAATCAATTTTTTTTTTTATTTCTTTTTTGTCACTTTTCCTTTTGATATTTTTGTTTCCTCACTATCGATAAAATTTCAGTCGAAAAAGAACTTCATAAGTTAAAACAAATACAAAAACATTAATAAAATTGATACACAAGAAAAATTGACTCTCGCTCGTCCAAAGTACATCAGGTTGAGGGATGTAATAGCCGGTTGTAAATTGAGGGAATTTTTTCTCTGCGTGTTTTTCGTTATGACGTTCGTTAAGATAAAATGGAACGGGGAACAAGATGTTTTTCGGCCTGGCGAATCTCATTTGGAAATTATTGAGGAGAAAAAATGAGCTTTTGCGGGTGTAATATTGATATATGTTTTTAGTGCAAATAACTCGACGAATTCCAAGAAAACCGCTTTGGAAACTCACTCGGTTTGTGAAGCTTCTATTTTAATTAAATCACGACTGGATGTGTAATCTGGATAAACAGAGACTGCAAATGGAATCTGATTAATTGCTTCATCAACTTGAGAAGTGGAGTTTTGCAAGTTTTGCTAAAATACACTTTATGATGTTTTTTTTTCAATAAAAACTTCGACTCAATGTTGATGTCGTGCTTTCTCAAATTAACACCCCTCCAACACTCCCAGTCTACTTATTCACAAGAATGTCTGATGAAAAAAATCACAAATCCTAAATTAAGAATCCCAGTGTGCAAAGAAAATAGTATGAGTTAAACCGGCTCCACACTATGTGGCCAAACGTTGGCGATATCGGAAACATATGTCTATGTTATTGTTATTGCACCTCTAGCGGCCATTCTAGAATTTGAAAATAATTTCCAGGAATTTCTCATGGCCGCTTTTGCTAGTAGATTTTTTTTTCCACAAGCCATCGTGTTTATAGATCTGCATGCGTCTTATCAATGTTACATTATTAGCAGGATTCATCATATAAAACTCCACATGCGTGTCCTAAATCATACGTCTTGTTGATTGTGGATATAATACGCATGATGCGTCAAATGAAATGTAACATCTAGTTCATCATGCAGTTTGCAGTAGACTGATATACCTACAATGCATGTACAGATTAATACGCATGATGTGTCAAATAATATTCATAAGAGGATTTTCTGCGGATATTTGAGAATATCTGAGAATGATTATGGAATATTCTTTCTGGTCATTCTATGCATATTTAATTCGATCATTATAAGCATAATCGCAACATAACAAAAATATTCATTGAACATCATTTTTAAATTTTCTATGAACGTGAAGGTAAGAAAAATCCAGTAACCTCTTTGGATTATTGTTAATATTCATAAATTATTCATAGAAAATTAATTGGATAAAAAATCATGGAAATATTCAAGAAAGGTACGACCATTTTATTCATGAGTATACATTTCTGTACAAAAATATGTTTAATTAATCTGATGGAACGACTGCAGAATTTCTGAAAAAAAAAACAAATCATTTCAAGAGTGAAATATTGATATAAAGTTGAAAAGTAAGACAAATCTAGATGCTCTTTTTCTTAATGGCAACATGCAGAAATAAATCTAATACTTGAAATAACTGTATCTCAACAAATATTATAAGGGTTGTGAAGATATCAACATTCCAACGAATGGAATTTGCGAGATAGAGATAGAGGTTGCGAACATGACAATAAACTGATTTGAACTCCACAGATGCCACAAACAAGACAGTTGTACTCACCGTGAAAAAGTAATTTGTAGATATGCCGATATCACCTTGAATGATCAAAGCGTAGTCCATAAAAGTCAGTTATAATACGTTTTGTTTTACACCACCATCACACCAAAAATAAATACCAGAATTCAACATTCCCAAACACAAAATGAGTGCATCCAGCGTACCGCCATTACTCCATTACCAAATGAATCAGAATTGAGATCCGTAATGCTTCGTTACAGAGAGCTACAATAAGGTGTTGAAGTAAAATTTTAATTTTTGTTTTTTCAAAAAAATATATTTGAAGTGTATGTCGATCTTTTGATGAAAATTTGTGTTTGAGGGTTTCTTATCATGGGAAATTCGAATTTGATCTTAGTATGTCTCAAACTTGTAGAGGGCGCTACCTACACTTATTTTTTCTGTTATGAACAGCCATAACTTTTTTGGACGTACCTGTATTATTTTGAATAAAACAGATTTCTTTTTCATAATTACGCAGAAAATTTATACTTGGTAGAAGACGCTACGTGTGCAATCATTCTCGAGATATTTGGATTTGAAATATGAATATACAGGGTGAGTCTGAGAATCGTGCACATTTTGACATGGTGAATAGAGCATGGTAGGATAATCACTTTTTGTGAATGAACATGTGCCCCCAAACCTCTCGTTAAGAAAATACAGAGTGTTAAAAGTTGTCTGTGGATTCGAAAGGCCTCAAAAGCGATTTTGTTTAAACTTTCAGGGAGTATATCCGGGGTTTTTAAGCATCTTCTTGATAAATTCGTGTGAGTTTAACTTTTCCAGGACCGGACCTAGAGCGACTCATATTTCTTTTAATCTTTTATCAAAGAAAGAAGTGGTACACCATCAAGTTTTCACAAAGTTATAGTTCTTTTATTTACGTTACTAAGACGGTAAATCACGAGTCAAGATGTTCAAGACAAGTAGTTTAATGACATTTGACAGCTGTGTTTCGTACATTGTTTTGTTGCATACTGTGACAATTTTTTCAATCGATTCAAGAGAAAAAGTTTTTTCTTATTGTCAGCACACATAGGGTGGTGGTGGCAGTCCGTCTCACATTCTTACCATGAGATGTCACCAGCCAAACCATGCCAACCCTTAAGTATAGATAGGTTATTCATGTTGGCAACATTTTATGTCAAGTTCTTAATTGAGACCATGAGATGGCGACAGTTAAACCATGATACACCTTAGGAAATATAGATAGGTTACTTATTTTAACAATATTTAAAGTCAAGTTATTAATTAAAACCATGAGATGGCTTGAGTTAAATCATGCTTCAAATGCAATTTCACAGACTTTGATGATGCAAAGTGTCATTATTAGCGGAGTAGTAAAGTAAATCTTCATTCCAGTATCAGATGATGTAAAGTGTCATTCACCGGACTGGTAACCAATCCGGTAAATGATACTTTACGGAACAGTATGAAATAATAGTAATTTATTCGGTTTAAAGTGCTTTCTTGTCAAATCATACACTAAGAGTGGCAGTCCGCCTCACATTCTTACCATGAGATGGCGCCAGCCAAACCATGCTATTAATGCAATTTCACAGTCTTTGATGATGCGAGTTTTCATTTTTGAAGTAGTCAAGTAATTTTTTTACAGCCTCTGATTATGTAAAGTGTCTTTTACCGAACTAGTTTTAAGTGCGGTAAATGATGCTTTACGGTACAGTATGAAATAATAGCTATTTACCTAACAAGTGTGGAAAATGAATTTCTCGGTACGAGTCTGCCGTTCTCCGCTACGCGTCGTTCCGTGAAGCAGCCGAGTGCAGAGAAAAGATTTTCCACACTTGTTAGGTAAATAGTTATTATTTCAGTTAGTTTTTCTACAGACGTGCGGAAATATATGCAAAGTCCAAAAAACAAATAAATATTAATAATGTCGGAATGTCAGATAGTTGATTTACACGTTGCCAAGCCAATAGAACACACTCGGATCAGGGCTTCAAGCAGCTTTTTGTTTATGTGCTAAGTATGCTATTGAAGTATGCGTGCCGAAAACTGAAGGATATTGTTTCGGAAAATTGATTTTTCCACACGGCTGCAGAAAATAGCTATTTACCTAACAAGTGCGGAAAATTAGTTTTTCCGCACGAGTCTGCCGTTCACCGACCGACGCGTAGCGGAGTTCGGTGAAGCAGCCGAGGGCGGAAAAACATTTTCCGCAAGTGTTAGGTACAATAGTTTTTCTACAGACGTGCGGAAATAAGGATATAATTCGTAATTTAAAAGTTTCTGATGCAACTAATGACAAATAAATAATAATGAATGTCGAAATGTGTAACTTTTCGACCATAGTTACCTGGAAACCTGGTTGCTGTTTGCTTATGATATTGTTATTAATTTTGACATATCCGTGGGGAAAAATTTTTCCGCACTGGTGCGAGAAATCTGATTTTCCACACGGATATCGTTGCGGAAAATTGAATTTTCCGCACGGCTGTAGGAAAAAGCTATTATCCTACTTTGCTATGTGATTTTGAAATTATGGCGGAGCATGATAAATCCTTGATATTGCCAAAACGTGGGGATGAGTTTGCCTGCTTAAAAATAAGAAGAAAAATTCCTATAATCATGTGCCCGGAAATGCTACGTTACAGAGCTACAGGGTGTTAAATTTCTCATTATATTCAACTTTTTTCAATTTTTTCAAACATTTTTATTTGAATAAGAATTGCTGATAACATACACACTAGTTGGCTTTTATCTTTTTTCCTGAAAATGTTAAAAGCAATCATACGAAATATGTTTTAACTTCTAGTAGGTTACCTTCGCAATAATTCTCGAAATCACATCTATTAATCATTTCAAATCCAAATATCTCGAGAATGGTTGCCCGTAGAGACTTTCAACAGGTATACTTCTTCTGTGTGAAAATGATAAAGGCATTTTTTTGCCCAATAATGTAATACAGGACCGACCTTAGACTATAGTCTGAGGGACCGACCAAAAAAGTTATGGCTATACATAACAGGAAAAACAGATGTAGGTGGCGCCATCTACAAATTAGAGCCACAATAGGATCAAATTCGAATTTCCCATGATTAGAAACCCCCAAACACCAATTTTTATCGAAAGAACGACATTAGTTCAAATATCATTCAGAAAAAACAAAAATTGAAATAAAACTTCAACCCCCTTCTTAAGATACTTGAGCTGAATTTTTTCGCAACACTATTGAAACACCCTGTTGATCCGCCCTTTGAATAGCCTATTTTGCTAGTTATAATATTTTTTATTTTTTAAGAATCCACTTGGGCCCTCCTGTGACTCCGCCCCCCCCCCTCGCGAGGGTGTTATTTTCAAAGTAATTTTCAAAGTTGTATTTATTATCGTTGCAACTTGCAACAAACATCTATGTGATTGCCTCAAAAATTGAAAATCCAAGTTAATTTAACAAAAATGCTTGAGTTTGAACAAAGTGATGATTGATTTTGAGTAGTTTATGAATAAGTTTAACGCAAAAATAAATAAATATTGGAAAAATAATCATGTGTAATAGCTCATTTTGAAGATCGTCGTCTGTCCATCATAGTTTGGAGAAGTTAACTCTTGCGGGTAATTATTATCATTATTGAATTAGAACAAATAAAAAACATTTTTTTGATAAGCTGTCATCGACAGGAATGACAGCAGAGTCCTCAAACTGGGCAGTTGTAATAGATCGATTCCACGTGACGTAGAAAACTTCTGATTCCTGGAAAAAGCATGTTACACGACGTTTACAGTATTTTCTTTTTGAAGTACAGTGACAGTTCAAAATTTTAGGTTGAAGTCGTCAAGGTTGTCAAAGTCACGCTTACGCCAAATTCAATGTGGATGGTAGCATATGATTCCCGTTTGCCAAGCAGACATTTGACTGTTCCACTTCGAAATTAAATTGAACGTATCTCAGGCATAACTTCAACCTTAAATTGTCAAATATGTCACAATGATCTTGATGTGTCTTTCAGGAATCAGCTGAGATTCATGACGTAGGTACTTGGAAACGATCTCTAGGGTTCCATGGCCTTCAAAATGAGGTATCACTCGACCCCCTTTCTATTCAAGATTTTAGGAGTTTTCATCCTGTCCAAGGGGTTGCAGAACAGGGTTTGCTTATACGCCCAATGAATGCCCTCCTCAAAAACAAAATTCAATGTTTCATTTTTATATGACAATAAATGCCCAAAATCAATGCCAGCACGTTTTCGATGGCCCACCCTCTGTGGCGGCTGGTGCATAAGGGCTGCAATGCTGCAGAGCTCCTAAATAAAAGTAAGAAGGTCCCGAAATAGTACATTTTGTATCACAGGGCAGATATAGCCGAGTCAAAAACATCTACTTTCCGCCCTAGGTACAAAATGTACTATTTCGGGACCTCTGCAGCACTGCAGCGCATATGCACCAGCCGCCACTGCCCACCCTGTAAGTAAACTCAAGTGCACAAAAATCGGACCACTTTCACTTTGAACTTTTGGCCTCAACTATTTCATGCATGATCTATTCGACAGATCAAGAAAAAAATTATACTGTTTGATAGACAATTTAATATGTTTTGATGTGAGTTTTAGTTCAATTTTATTGCGGCTTCTCAAGATCAATATCATGAAATTAAAAAAAGACACAGTTACAGCCACAGGCCGATTTCTATACACTTAAGTGTATATCGCTTTTATGGATATCAAAATAAATGCCATGGTCCTGACGAGGAATCCATCATTACCGAGTGTCTTCAAATAAGTGCTTCAAAAGTAGGATTACATCTCAACATCAACAAATGTGGAATGTACCCAAGTAGCATTTTCAGACACAAAACGGTAAAATTATCGAATCACCCGTTTCTGTTTCGTATTCAAAACGGAAACTGTTGGCTTAAAAAATGGAAATATTTTCGAAACGTGTACATTTTAAATGGCGTTTTTTCATGTGTTTCCAAGTGGTTGGTACAAGCTGTGTCTTTCGCTGATTCGACAAATTATCGAAACATGTTTCGAAAATGTTTCCGTAATGTTTGGGAACTATTTCTAATTGTTTCTCTCCTGTTTCGAAAATGTTTCCATGCTATATTCTTGATTTGTTTTATTAAGAGTGATAGTTGCAATTTATCGATACAGGGGGCGCTGTGTGTTTAGGGCATGCCCATATTCGAATTATCAAGAGGGGCGAAGAAATGTTTCTAATTTGTGTCGGTATTTTATCATTTGAAGAATGAATAAAATGGTCACAACAAGGAAACAAATATAGTATCTATAACAAAACAGAACGAATTCGCCATAATGAATTTGTGTCAAAAATGTTATTGATGTATTTCCATGGTTTAATTCTGCGTTTTTTACAATCGAGAAGCAATAGTCATTGACGAGAAATTTTGTATCGTGTAGTTTACCAATTAAACTTCAGATTTTTAGAGCGCCTTCAATTTATCGTCATTTACTGCAAAAAACTTTCTTTCATGAAAAATTTAGTTTCGAAAATTTGCATAATCCTACCTCTTTCAATCTAACGTCAGGTACTCAAGTGAAATGGAGAAGTTTCGGGTACTCAGAGGATGTGGGATTCTCATTACAAACCAATTTAAGATCAAAAAGTATTTCCTCGTCAAAATGGCTGCGAAAAGCGTTTTGTTATTATGATTCAATATGGAGTCAAGAAACATAACTGATACTTCTGTTTCTGAAGTGTTCGGGAACTTGTTTCGATAATAAAAACAAAATTTGTCGAAACATGCGAAACGAAAACATATGTATCGAAAATGTTTCGGACGTCGCCGCAATACGTACAAATAACACAAATATCAACCACGATACATGACGTGACTTCATCCACTCCCTGTTCTTAGCCACCACCTTCAGATTTCTTTTAAGTTTACATTCAATTTCAGTTCGAAGGGGAAGTGACAGATTTCCGCTCGGCAAATGGGAATCATATGCCACCACCTACATTGAATTTTTGTTCAAAGTCACGCTTACGCCAAATACAATGTAGTGGTAGCATTTGATTTCCGTTTGGTAAGCGGAAATCTGTAACTTCCACTTCGAACTGAAATTCTTTTTCCATAATCTACGAATGATAGAATACCAGCTATAATAATTACTTACACATAAATATTTATCAAATGGTTTATTACATGTGGAAAACGATGTGGAAGTAGGGCTGCCAGACCTCCCGATTCAGGAGGGAGACTCCCGATTTCTTACTGTCCCTCCCGCTTCTTAAACAAAGTCATAATACTCCAGATTTTGATGAAGAGCTCCCGAATAATCCCGAATCTATTGATTTTTTCCTAAAATCATCTTATTTTGGTCTCAGAAATATGTGGTGAGATTTTGTAAAAAACCTTTTTACAGGCACCCTGTCTGTACCATGTAGAAAACCTTGATTTGTTCAAGAATAGTGATTTTTGTACTTTATTTTCATATTTTATTTTATTTTTTGTTAAGTTATTGATTAAGTAACCTTAAAACTTCATGATATTTCCAGATCTATCTTCTTATTACAATAAAGCCAAGATTTTTTTTGTGGCGAACGTCTCAGCAACCAGGGGCGTAGCTACGGGGGGGGGGGGGTTTTGGGGTCAGAACCCCCCCTTGATCAGAAAGTATAATTGAAAAACACATTTAAATTTAAATTATGAAATAGTAGCGGTCCTGCAATCTCTTGGAAAATTCATGCATTCCAGCAAAGAGAGGTCATTTAGGAGGCGTAAATGTCAAAACTATATAAGGACTACTAAGGAGATAGGTATAATATGAAAATGCACATTTTGTGTATTGCTATGCTCACCAATATAACAAGGAACAAGCAATGTCAAGTACCTATAACGAGCGTAATTTTTTTTTTATAAATCTGAATGGGATTTCCATTTTTGTTCCTCTGACATAACAGCAGCCTTAAAAGATGTGACAAACGATTCAAACGAATACCAAGATCAGTAGTTAGTACGCGTTGGAGCACTAATTCGTACTTTAGCAGCCGCCGGAGGTACCCATAAATGTTATGAGTTATGGATTTGAGGGGAAATTGATTAAAAAGGAGGGGAAATTTCTCAAAATTTTCCGTCTGCGGCGCTCTATCAATCCGAACCCAAAACTCCACTTAGAAATTTGTTTGCTACGCCACAGTTTGCAACAATCAAACCACCCACCTCCCGCTTTTTATTTTTATAAATCTGACAGCCCTATGTGGAAGGCATATCACTTGCTTGTGTGAATGAGGTCTGGGTCTGGGGTTCTGCATTTCTATTTTGAAATTCGACCTTTTTTTATTTCAAAGCTTTATAAAACCTTGACGAATGTTTATATCGCTGTTTTCTACCCATGATTTCAAAACAAACGTTATAAATGGAATGTTTGATATAGGACCTTTGTAACAAGCTCTCAAAAACTCTTTTTTTGTAGAATTTATTAATTTATAGGTGAGGACATTTTTCCTACTGGAATGTTTCTCAATGTTTCGATATTGTTTCCTTTATAATTTTAGAAACCATTGTTTCGAAACAAGAAAATCTATTTAGTTTCCAAACTCATGATTTGAAAATATATCGACACAATATGGGAACGAACGTGTCTTAACACAATCTGATATTTTGTGTCAAAACGTGTCGAAAATGTTTCTTACATTTGTGTCGTAAGTGTATCGACACGTTGCTTTCTAAACATTTTCGAAACAAACGAGCAGTTATTGTTTCTAGTAACCAGTGTCGAAAATGTTTCATATGTGTTTCGAAATAAATGTGTCACGACACAATTTCACTTTTTGTATCGAAATTGTTTCGGAATGTTTCGCTACAACGAAATTGTGTCTATTTTGTGTCTGAAAATGCTACCTGGGTATAGCAACAATAAAAAAGAGGAGGAAGTTCCAATCTTATTACCAGTTATGAATATTCGGGTTTAAACCAATCAGATTGTCCGGGACAATTTTGAAACCATATTAAACACATTCTTTTGGCAAAAAAACGAGACGCATACATTCCAAATAATTAACAACAACAAACATTCTGTAGAATTGCAAATTGTGTCAATCTCATCATACGGTGTTTTGACGAGATTCTAGAGGACAAAATATCACCCCCCTTTCCAAGTTCACTTTTTATAGCCTTCCAAAGTACGGAAAGTTTGCTGCTTTCCTCATTGTACACTGCAGAGTGAGAACAGCAGGAATGAAAAGAAGGGTTTAATCCCGCCTACGTCCCTGTCCATTCACATTTATGCAGGAGCGGAAATCAGCAACAGCACGTGTTGGTTACAGATGGGCCGATCTTTCTTCAAGTGGCGAATATACTTTTCAAATAGTGATCGAAACCCGTTCCGGATTGAATGACGTGACGTGGCCGTTTAGCAGGACTACCAATGCATTTCCAAGTAGATACGGGTATAAAATCAATGAAATAAATACACCTGTACTACATTATTCACCCGACTCCTTAGGCCGATAATTCAATAAATAAAACACAGAATCCCATTCCTGGCAAGTCCCAAGCCATCCAGAAAAGTTTCCCCACTTTGGTCTTTTGTTTTCATTAAGCAGGAGCGGAGGAAACGAACCCCTTTTCCTGGAAAAGTAAAGCAAACTTGATGGATCGCCCTACAAATATTTTAGTATTCAAACAAGCTGATAAAGTTGGAATGTCTTCTGGCGGTCGTGTTGAACGGATAATTGAAAAGGGATTGAGTTTTCTTCGTTCGCCGAAGACGTGTTTCAATAGGTGAATAAATTTGTAATCTCCGTCAGGACAGACGACAGATTATGTTAGGAAGTGTGCGCCTGTTGGAAGTTTGATGAAAAAGACTTCTGCTTATTGTGGTGGAGGATTAAGCCCCCTCTATAAATTATTAAACCTATAGTGAAGTTATCTCTAGAAAAAATGTAGATAGTCTTGTTTCCTACAACTTTTACTAAAAACATTTTAGGTAATATTTCCTACAACAGGAGCTCATACTTTACAGCTTGTCCACGAGTAATCCCTAAACAATGAAATGGGTGATTGGTGATTTCATAAATAGTTTTTCTACGAGCGTGCGCAAAGTAGCCACTTCGCACACTCATTTGCGTGTGCAAAGTAACCTTTTCCCGCACTAGTGCGGGAAAAAATTTTCCCGCACTCAAATAACTACCTACCAATTTGTTGTTTTAAAATTCGTTTCCATACCAACCAAACTGTAGATAATGCACTTTGTAATGCACAAAAAAATGTTCTTGTTACTTTTTCCTTTTCAGTCAAAATCAAAATGAAACACAAAATTCTTTTTTTGCGTTAAAAACGCATTCGCCAGTAACGTAAACAAACATTGATAATGACGACTTTCAATCGGCATTTGTGAGTTGTTCTTGCTTGATTTTGGTGCAAACCACTGTGTTTATCGGAAATCTTCGAAAGATTTGAGCTGAATACTGGCATCAAAAAAACCTGATCATGTATACAAACAAACGGACAATCAAATTTATAAAAGTATAAACGACTAAACGAAGACTGACTGACGCAGCTGTCTAGAGTGTCATGTCAAATCAAAACAGTGTTGCCAATAGCAGGGAATAAGGCGACAAAAGAGGAAATTTTATGAACAGTGATCGGACATGCCCTTGCATTTCAAATATAAAATAAATCAATTATGATTTTGATTATATATACCCATATTATCCGATTTCCAGCTGCCGCCATAAACTGTTCTTTCAATATAAATATATTGTTAAGCATAAATAATCATTATTCTCAAGTTCTATGTTTTTAAGTGCGTTCAAATAATATATTATCTAAAGTTTTTCGTGTCTGATCTGTGAACGCTCGTAGAAAAAATATTGTTCCTAACAAGTTCGCAAAGTGTCTTTCCCGCCCTTAAAGCATATCCGAACTCCGCTTCGCGTCGTTCGTCTAACTGCTTTTGCGTGCGGGAAAGCATCACTTTGCGAACTTGTTAGGAAAATAACTATTATCTAGAGCTTATTGAGAGATTCTAAACTTCCATCGATGCAGAAATTTGTTACTTTCTCGACAATCTCCCTTATGCTGTATCATTTACCTTAAGATGAGGTATACGTTTAATTGATCATTTTCAAACAGCTGATTTTGACGTGTCGTGGAGGACAAGCACAGGTTTTATTCATATGAGTTCACCTTTATGGTTTTTTAAAAAATAATGTTAAGAATTGGCAGCCCATGTAAAATCATACAACTATTAGGTAGGTAAGGGTATTATGTCAAATGTTTCCCAAAAGGGGTACCTACTATTTTTAACATTATTTCACCTGTTTTAAAATGCCTAGAGCATATACGTTCCAATTTTATCTGGGATTCCCCTGATGGACCGTTTTAACGCTTTAATCCACATCTCTTGCCTCTGCTTGAATAAGCCATTGGCTGGGCCATTGGTATAATCACCAGCATTTTTTAAAACAGCAGGTAGGTATTCTTAAAAATCTCACACTCTGTTTCCCCTCCTTGCAGTTGCACAGTTAACCACAACACAAGAAGACGTCATTATGGGGCCCTGAAGTCTCTCATTTCATTAAAAAAAGCATAACAATCTTGAAAAAGTACCGAAAACCATCATGAAAGTCGAAGAAAACAACATTGTCATAACATAATTTTGTTTTGTTTGTCCTCCAGCTAACATGGCAACGCCCGCCATGATGTCAGCCTAAAATGGTCAATTGTTTACTAATGGAAATGTTCCATTTGATAACAGCGTAACCATGGCGAAACGTACACGTTAAGTTAACGTGTGGGATACAGCAAGGGGAATTGCCTCTATAGCGTTGTTGAGAAACAACAATACCTACTTTTCTAGTTTAGAAATGGTGTTTTCAGACTAGGATTTATTCATCAATCCCAGAAGTTCCTGTGAATAAAATTATTGTTATGATAGCTTACGTAGCAACGTAGCGCCCTCCAACAGCTGTGAAAATTAATGATTTCCCATCACAGAAAACCCTCACCTGTTCGTAAATTGTATTTTTTCCAGGTTTTATTTTTACAAAATAGAAAATTGAATTCAAGAGATATATTGAATGGAGGACGCTACAAATATCAGGGATGTTGCCTCAAATATTTATTAAATTGAGAAAACAAATTATGTCTTGTAACTCGAATATTTTCGAAATCATTTGCATCACCTTCAAACAGTGCTCGGTAAATAAGAAAAAAAGAATTCATATACAGTGATACTCACCTGTATTTCTATTGTTTGAAGGAGTCGGGGTTCGAAACTTATTTGTACAGTCATACAGACTCTGATACTATTTATGATATCTATCTAACTAGAATTTCAACTTCAGATCCCGCCTACTACGACTTGGCAAGGAGGGCCAATTCTCGATATTTTACATCGCCTGAGAAATATCGAAAAAGGTTACTGGAAAAAGTTCCAACTAGGTAACTTTTTCGAGATACCACTGACGCGAAGCAAAATATCGATGATCTCTAATTGTCTTTACCTAACTCAAAAGTATCTCCGAATCTGCTGTAGAAAACGCCAAGGTTTGGGTTCTATAGACTTGTACGCGAAAAACTAGTCAGTCTGCTGGATGAGTCTGTGTCCTGACAAAAGTACCATTTTCCTGGTCTGAAAGGCTTATTCTAATGTTTTCTGCTTATTGTAATGTTTTTAACTTGTCCTCATTCAAAATGATTTTTTTAAAACCCGTTTTAAATATCTTGGTGAAATTGTTTTAACCACTTTCAGATTGATTCACTTTACACCCTAATTATACATTGTTCTTATAGAACACAAAAACTTGTACAGACAAGCGCCAGAATCTTTTTTCAGGCATTTCAAGACAAATATTGATATCATTTCATAGATAAATAAACAACACATTTTGTGAAACAGACTTTCGAAAAGAAAACGACTCTGAAAACGATATAAGTTGTGCAACTAAACGTTTTTAACTTTTGTGAAAATCAATCAAAAACATACATTTTACCACACACTTCACGACCATTCGAGCGGAACAAGTTTCAAGATGTTGATTCAACGAATATTTAACCGACTTGTTGTGAATTCGTTGATTTTTTCGGTGATAACCCACAGAGTGTTCACTTGGTGTAGCTCAAAAATTGTGAAAGTTATTCAGAATTCCTTGTGTAAAAGTTAACAAGGATTCATACATCGCAAGATATTGAGTTGAGGAGGCAGAAAGTGTTACAAAAGTTGCCTCAAAAGTTCATTAAACTGAGGTCAAAACTGAAATCCTGTAACTCGAAAATCATGGGAGTTGATTGCGATTGCCCATGCATAGAATGGAAACCTTTAAAATGTCCGAAGTATTGAGTTAATGAGGCTGAAAATTTCACGAAAGCTGCCTCAAATATTCGTTAAACTGAGGTCAAAATTTAAATCTTGAAACTCCAAAACTAAAGGAACTTCATCGTTCTCCATGGATAAGAAAAACAAGGTAAATCTGGATTTATTAAGTCATGAATCCCAAGATATTGAGTTGAGGCGGCTGAACATTTCACGAAAGTTGCATCAGATCTCCATTAAATTAAGGTCAAAATGAGGATATTAATATTTTCTCAAAAATGTATCGTAAATATTGTAGATCAATACATGACCTCCATAAGCAACTTCTGAAGGTGTTCGTCAATCGGGCTGACAAAACGTTTAGTTTCCACCAGATTTCTGATACAATAAGACTGAAAATGATAATTTATATAAAGCTTATGTAAACATTTATTCATAAAGTTCCATGTTGCCTATGAAACACATTATACAAAACTCCATTCCCTTACATATTAAGAGTTTCACCGAGAGGAAATAAGAAACTCCTTATGCCGTATCGTCTTATGATTGTAGAAGTTTCATTTCGGGAGAGATAATATTCGAGTTTATAAGGTAAAGTTTAAAAGTTATATGACGCTTTTGCGAATTCGAGCCGAAAAGTTAAATGAACACGGTGCTGTGTGTGTCTGCGGGAGTTGCGACCGCATTATATTATTGTTCACTTTTGATGGCAGAGACAACGGGAAATTTAACTTTTTCCCCGACAAAGAGGAAATGGGATTTTGATGGGATAAGATCTGGTGTTGTGGGTTAAATTACAAAATATATTACTTATAGTTACAATGTTGTACAAAATTATCACAATTGCAATCGGAACTTGGCCGCCAAACACAAATGATCCGATCCGATCAAACTATTGGGAACAGTGACGGAACCTAATTCACTGCTGAGAGGTAGCCTGTACAAACTGGTCAGTTTCAGTTTGTGCTCATCGGTGCGATCATGTCGCTTTTTGCCGGTGTAGAAAATGTAGTCGACTGTTTTCCACTGGTGATGGTTGGTAGTTGCTACGGGGAAAATTTAAGATACCCAACTGACCAGAATCTAATGGAAAATTTGCACATTTTTTGGAAATGTGAAAACAAATTATATTATGTACTACCCACAAGTTATTTAGAAATTCATGCAAATTGTCCATCATCGATGGTTTCTTACCTTCAGGGTCGTCACGTTTACCATGTTGATAAACCGACTGAAACGCAAAGGAATGCGACAAGGTTCCTGAATTAAACAATTCAGGGTTTTTTACTTTTTCCGAAGAGATTCTCTCCACAGCTTTGTCACTTTTGTGAAGTTTTACCAACGCTGCTTCGTCTTGGCGTGTTGTTTTTTCGTTGCGTTGGCGCTTTTCCATTACAAGTTGATGTTGACATGAGTCGGTTATTTGTAGGATTTTGGGGACTGAAATCAGATTTCCAGTGAAAAATTATTAAAATCGCTTTTTTCGATAAAAAGTTGAGTTAAGGAGGCTGACAATTTCACGAAATGACGATTGATTTCAAAGGTTTGAGATTGAAAAAGATCACGTAACTTGCCTCAAATATTTATTAAATGGAGGTCGGAATTTCAATCTTTCAAACATTCTGGAAGTTATTCACGAATCCCTGAAGAGGATAAAAATATTAATAGAGTCATCACTTCCAAAATATTGAGACGAGGAGGCTGAAGATTCAACGGAACTTGCCTCAAAAATTCATTTAATTGGGGTCAAAATTTCATTCTTGCTGCTCAAAAATTCCAGGAAAATTCCCAGTTTCATGACGAATTAAAGCAATAAATAGAGATTTGATATATTATTATGAGTAGCTTGCGAGATATTAAGATGAAAATTCGACATTCAAACTTCACTCTATCACTGAGTTAAGATGCTCAAAAATCACAATAAACTTTCTATGAATTTTACCGGAGGCTGTCATTTTTTCAATTCAATTCACGACTCTGTAACTTTCTTACTAATTATGTCAAGAAGTTGAAAATAACAGGAAAATAGCTTCACTAATGCAAATTTCAAGTTAATTGTTGAAATATCAAAGGAGTTATTGAATATCAATGGAGTTATTGCAAATTTGTTGTGAAATTTATAGAACATTGTATTTTTTTTAAATTTTATTTGAAGGAAAGTCCCATAACTCCGATACTAATTTAATCAGAGAGTTGAGAGAGTTGTTACAGGAAAGTAACTTCGATTGTCCATAAAAGCATTTGGAAAATTTGGAGTTGATTTCTCAGAAATGAAGGGAATTTTTCCAAAGAAATTGTCAACTTTTTTTAATTTCATTTACAGCCCTATAACTCCGATAGGTACTATATTTTTGTCAATAGGTTGAAAATTACATAGAAGCAGCTACAATTATCCTCAAAAACATCTTAGATAACTGAAGTTGATTGCTCTGAAATCAAGATACTCCATCTTTCTTGTGAGTTTTATGAAAAATTGCCAATATTTTTTTATTAATTTCATTCCAGCCATATAAAGAGTGTCCGGAAATAACATTCGAATAATTTGAGGGGTGATTCCACATGTAGTACAGGGTGGCCAACTAAGAATGCGAGGTACTGTATCTGGGAAACTATCCATCGTAGAAGATTGCGGTGAAAAACAATATCATTAAAACGGCCAAGAGAAAAACCTTGAAAATATTTTCAAGTCTATGAAATTGTCGCTAGGGGGCGTAACAACCAAGACCAAGTAGAAAAATAGGATTTTTATAGAATTTTCCCGTATGATTATACAGGGCTTTTCACTTAAAACTCCGCACGTCAATATCTCGGAAACGAATAGGAATATTTGATTTCTGTAAGAAGTAGTCAATGTATGGGTTCGAGTAGTTATTTTTCACAGTTAAAAAAAATCGACGCCTACCAAGAGTAAAGCGTCGCGACGCATTGAAAATATTAATCGTTTGCAGGGACTTTGAAATTACGCGCATGCTAAAGTACATGTTATTTCCGAAATTATCCGAAAAAAAACGAAATTTTTCAAAATTGTTTTCATTTTTTTCTGACCACATTTTAAGAGATATTTTGAAATGAATGGAACTTCTTCACTGCCACTTTTTGCCCTTTATAAGATAGCGTTATCAAATTGAAGAACCGACGTTTCGTCTATGAGCAGCCATCATCAACTTTGTTTTTTTAAATACGGTCCTGGATTTTTTATTACGGATTTTAAGAGCCTCTTATGTTCCTTAACCAACGAGGTATCGCACTAATTAAAAAAGAGGTGGTTCTTTTTAATCCTATTAAAAATGTATTTTTTGTCTCTCTCTAACACATGGGTTCTTATGGAAAAATCCATCAACATAATTTTTTTGAATAATTGCGATACATTGTTGGTTTAGGAACATAGGAGGCCCCCAAAATCCGTCATAAAAAATCCAGGACCGTATTTAAAAAAACAAAGTTGATGATGGCTGCTCATAGACGAAACGTCGGTTCTTCAATTTAATAACGCTATCTTGTAAAGGGCAAAAAGTGGCAATGAAGAAGTTCCTGTCATGTTCTTGGGTAGTGCGTGTTGAGGTGTGAATAGAAACACACATTTTATGAGACTGATCTAAATCCTTTATTTCCTATATGCATCAATATCTACAAATAGTGGGGATAACTGCGTGCGGTTCATTTACCAGTCCGCCTCTACAAGTACCCACAATATCAACTGTTAACACTATCATGACATCCCCCTCTTTGTATAGAAATATGTATAAAAATATAAGTGATGCGATATTTATTTATGAAATCAAATATGATCCTAATGCCTAATAAATTACCATATAATGTATGACTAATACCCTATTCAATTTAAAGTTCCAAATTCAGTACAATAATGTTATCATTCCGGATACAAAAACTACAAGCCAACGAACCCATTGCTTATTTATGTTTGAAGTAAACAGCTGACTCTGTACACAAAGTTTGTCACTAAGAATAAAAACAATGGAATGTCAGCAAAATTTCGTCTTAAGTTTAGAGTGGTTTCTACCTATATTATTATAATGATATTTACAATATTTACAGTTCCTACGATATGTTATACTCATAATCATAGATACAATATTATATGTATTATGTGGAAAACTAAGTAATATTAAATCTAACTGGTGGTTTGGAAATTCGTCCAAACTTTGTAACATAGAAATCGCAATCCGCATTTTCTTCCTCGTTTACAAAACTTTGAGGATATTGGAAGGAATCATTATCTTCTATGTTGGTCCTTTGTGGATCCTTTTTTATGTGATGGCGATTTCTGGTTACAATTTTTTGAGAATTGTACAATTTAATGTCATAACTTCGGGGATTTTTGTTAATTTTAATTATTTTACCTGGGACAGAAAAATGTTTATTATGTTTTATCAAGACATTTTGATTTACACTAAGTTTGGATAATTTTCTGGCGTTTTTGTTAAAGTACTTCTTTATATTCTCCTGCTTTTGCTTGAGGCGCTTTCGATACCTGCTAGTATTAACTATTTTAGGTTTTAAATGAGTTTCCGTGACTGGCAGAATGCTCTTTAGGTTTCTATTCAATAGCAGTTGTGCGGGAGTATATAATTTATTATCTGTGGGCGTATTACGTAACTCTAGTAAAGCTATGTAGGGGTCAGTTTTTTCATAAAAGCATTTTTTCAAGACAGATTTGACAGTACCTATTGTTCTTTCAACTTGTCCATTGGATTGTGGGAATAACGGGCTACTTGTGCTATGCTTGAAATTCCATTCATTTGCAAAGTTTTTAAAAGTGTTTGATGAAAACTGTGGACCGTTGTCCGAAAAGACTTCGTCAGGTATGCCAAAGAGAGAAAAGATATGTTTTATCTTGATAATTACATTATTAGAACTTGTGTTGTTATGTAAACATTTAACTTCCATAAATTTTGAAAAATAATCGATCAAGAGAAGGTAACTTTTGCCATTGAGTTCAAAAAGATCCATCCCTATCTTTTGCCATGCTCTAGTAGGTATGTTGTGGTTTATAAGAGGTTCTTTTGGAGGAGATTTGGAGAAAATTACGCAAGATCTACACTTTGATATGAAGTTGTCTATGTCCTGTGACATGTTTGGCCAGTAAAATAAAGATCGTGCTCTGTATTTTGTTTTTTCTCGGCCTAAATGACTTACATGTAATTTGGTCAGCATTTCTTTTTGCAATTTTTTTGGTATGACTATTTTATTGTTGTATAATAATAGATCATTAGAAAACGATAAATTGTTTCTGATGATATAAAATGGTTTTAAACTGGAATCTAGTTTTTTAGAAATTGGCCATCTGTTTTTCAAAAAATATTTAACTTTCACAAGTAGTGGATCATTTTTTGTTTCTGTTTTTATGTTAGTCAGGTTTCCGTTTGTAATTGGGGTATTCGATTCTAGAGATAAAATCTGGGCCTCGATTTTTTCTTCAAGTGAGTGATTGTCTTCCATTTTTGATTTATTGATACTAAAATCATGCGCTCGTGAAAGTGCATCGGCAATTGGTATTTGAGTTCCGGGTTTGAATATTAAATTTATTTTGTAAGGCTGAATTTGTATTAACATTCTCTGAAGACGCATGGGGCAGGAATGCAATGGTTTTTGGATTATGGATACTAACGGTTTGTGATCTGTTTCTATTGTTATATTTTTTCCATAGATATATTGGTGAAATCTTAAACAGGAATAGGTTATTGCAAACATTTCTTTTTCGATCTGAGCCCAGTTTCTTTGGCTTTCAGTTAATGCTTTGGAGATGTAGTAGACAGGTAAGTTATTTTGCAGTAAGACCGATCCGATGGCATTTTGGGAAGCATCTACTGACAAAGTGATGGGTTTTTTATTATCAAAGTATTGTAATATTGGTTTTTTGGTTAAGATTTCTTTCAAACGATGAAATGATTTTTCTTGTAAGTCGTCCCAGTGCCACTGTGTTTCTTTTTTCAGTAATACCCTTAAATGTTCTGTTTCAAACGACATGTTAGGAATAAATTTCGAAATATATGTAATAATACCCAAGAATCTTTCCACGTCTTTTTTATTTTGTGGTTTAAGAAAGTTTTGTATTGCAAATATTTTATCTTGATCCGGTTCAACGCCTTGGCTTGAAAAAATGTGTCCCATAAATTTTATTTTTTGTACCCCGAATTCGCACTTTTTAAAGTTTAATTTAAGATTAATTTCGCGGGCACGTTCAAGTGTTGATTTGAGTCTCTCGTCGTGCTCTTTTTTTGTAGCACCCCAGATTAGAAAATCATCAATATATGATAACACGCCCTGCATATCATCAAAATGTTGCCTGATATATTTTTGGAAAACCTCAGAGGCGGGTTTGATTCCATATGGCATGCGCAGGAATCTATATCGCCCAAAAGGCGAATTGAATGTGCATTTGTATGAACTTTCATCATCCAATGTGACTTGCCAAAAGGCCTGACTCGCATCTAATTTGGAAAAGTATTTAGCATTAGAAAGCTTTGCGATGATTTCATCCATCGTCGGTAGAGGATAATTTTCTGGAATTATAGCTTTGTTTAAGTGCAGGGGGTCGATGCAAATTCTTATGTCTCCATTTGGTTTGTGCACTAGAACTAAACTACTCACCCATTCTGTGGGTTTGTTCACTTTAGCAATTATTTGTTTTTTCTCAAGATCATTAAGTAATTTTTTTAATTTGTTGTGTAAGGAAAATGGGACTTTTCGCGGGGGGTGAATTGCAGGGTTGACTGAGGGATCTGTATTTATGTGATATTTTTCGCATTTGAGAGTACCAATGCTGTCAAAAATGTCTTTGTACTGTTTAGGAATATCAGAATAATCATTTTGGAAAATTGTTTTTTGAATGTTGCCCACGAATTTTAATAGATTTAGTCTTTCACAGTCTGCTTTTCCCAAAATAGCAGGAGCAAATTCGTTATTGACTATGTAAAAATCAATGGAGTCATTAAAGTTTTTGTATTTACACTTTAGGGAACATTTGCCTAAAATGTCAATTTTTGTGCCAGTATAAGTTGAGACTCGTAAGTCAGAATGCATCAAATTGTTCTTATGAATATTTAAATCTCTTAAGAATTTTGCAGGAATAGCATTTATTTCGGCGCCTGTGTCTAGCTTAAATTTAATTGTAGTATTATTATGAACTTTCAAATCTATATTCCAGTCATTTTTCTTGATAATATTTACGCTTGTTATATAATCAATACAATATTCTGAAGTTGAAGTATCATCAGAATAAGAACTTTCACTTTCGACATTTACTTCCTGGACTGAACGACAGTATTTAGCAAAATGATTTGTTTTGTCACATTTCAAACATTTCTTACCGTAGGCCGGGCACTGGTTTATGGAATGTTGGGTTCCACAATTTCTACAAATAAACAGTTTTTTGTTTCCATGCCTCTTTTGTTGTGGTTTTGGTCGAGAGTTGCTGTGATGATGACTGGTCGGGTGGTGGGGGTTATTCCATGTTCGCCGGTGATTGCTGTTGTTACCATAAAAGGAGCGTCTTTGGACGTCTTGCGCTGAACCATTTCCGTCCGCCATGTTTGGTGATTTTTGGCGGGATGAGTGGACTCTGTGGAGTGACAAGGAGTTCATCTCACTATTTAGCGTTTGCATTTGTAGCTTGGTTCTCTCGGATGTCTTGCAGATGGTTATGGCTTTTTCCAATGTCAAGTCCTTAATTTGCAGGAGGTTTGATTTAACACTGACTTCACTGATGCCTAGAAGCAGGCGATCTTTGATGAGACTATCTTGAAGGTCTCCGAAATCGCAGGTGGTGCTGAGTTGACGTAGCTCATTTACATATCCATCAATAGACTCACCATTGTGTTGGTTTCGGAGGAAAAACATGTGCCGTTCATACGTGACATTTTTCTCAGGTTTAAAATGATTGTCAAAACACTGCATGATTGTGTCATAGTCCATTTTCTGTTTGTCATCTTCAAACTTGAAATTGTTGTAGATCTTTAAAGCCTTGTCGCCAATCGTTGATAGTAAAATCGACGCTCTTGTTTCAGATGATTTTTTGCTTCCATCAGTGGCTTTTAGGTATAGTTCGAATTTTTGTTTGTAGAACTTCCAGTTTTCGTCTAAAAGTCCGGTAAATTCCATGGCCGATGGCGGCGAAATTCCTGTCGCCATTTTGGTCACCTTTGCACGTTTTTACGAGTCACGAAATTTCACCAGCGCGTCACCAACTTTGTACTGCGTGTATTCGATAACGAGATTACGTTTTTGAAGTTTAAACGTTTTGGATCTGAACAAATTCTATCTTGATCCTGTTCGCAGCGCCATGTCATGTTCTTGGGTAGTGCGTGTTGAGGTGTGAATAGAAACACACATTTTATGAGACTGATCTAAATCCTTTATTTCCTATATGCATCAATATCTACAAATAGTGGGGATAACTGCGTGCGGTTCATTTACCAGTCCGCCTCTACAAGTACCCACAATATCAACTGTTAACACTATCATGACAGTTCCATTCATTTCAAAATATCTCTTCAAATGAGGTCAGAAAAAAATGAAAACAATTTTGAAAAATTTCGTTTTTTTTCGGATAATTTCGGACTTGGTCGAAATTTCTTGGCTTTTAAAACGGCATTTTGTTAAGCATCAAAATACGCAACTTTGCCTCCATTTAACGACCTTGTATCTCTCACGGTTTTCAAGATCCCCATGATAGACATCCTTATCTTGGGACATACTGTATATCTCAAAACTCAGTAGAATAAATGAGTTCGACTGAATAACAAAAAAGTTTATAAATAACATGTACTTCAGCATGCGCGTAATTTCAAAGTCCCTGCAATCGATTAATATTTTCGATGCGTCGCGACGCTTTACTCTTGGTAGGCCTCGAATTTTTTTAACTGTGAAAAATAACTACTCGACCCCATACATTGACTTCTTTTTACAGAAATCAAATATTCCTATTTTTTTCCGAGATATTGACGTGCGGAGTTTTAAGTGAAAAACCCTGTATATCAATAATATTATTTTCATATTTACCAACTATTTACCTACACTTTTTGTCTAAATTGTTTTTTCTTCGTATCAAAATAAAGCGGCAAGAGAAGTTCAATTTAACGAACTTGGGCTCTTATGAAAGGGCACAATCTGCACTAAAAAATGCTTATTTGTTTTTGAATTTGTGACCTTCGCGATCGCCGCTCGGTGGCATTCACTGGAACGGTAGCATATTTTTGAGTTTTTTTTCAAAAAAATCAAATGAAATGTTATATTCATTCTAATATATTTTAGAAAGGGATATATTTTTCTATTGGAAATTAAAAACAAAATCATTTAATTTTTTTGTTTTTTTTTATATATTGTTAAATAGAAAAATGTATTTCCTTTTAAAATAAATAAAATTGAATCCACCATTTCATTTGATTTTTTCGGAAAATTCTCAAAAATATGCTACCATTTCTGTTACCGCCATCTAGCGGCGACGGCGAAGATAACAAAATCAAAACCAGATAAGCATTTGTGGTGCAGATTATGCTCTTTCATATGAGCCCACGTTCGTTGAAATCGGTCAAGCGAAACGGGAAAAATCTCTGTTTGTTTAAAAAAAAACAATTGAACTTTTCCCACAGCTTTATTTTAATAGAAAGAAGAAAAACAATTTAGACAAAAAGTGTACGTAAATAGTTGGTAAATATGAAAATAATATCATCGAAATATTTTCATATGGGAAAATTCTATAAAAATCCTATTTTTCTACTTGGTCTTGGTTGTTACGCCCTCTAGCGACCATTTCAGAAACTTGAAAATATTTTCCAGGTTCTTCTCTTGGCCGTTTTAGTGATAATTTTTGTTACCGCAAGCTTCTACGATGGATAGTTTCCCAAATACAGTACCTGCAATTCTTAGTTGGCCACTCTGTACAGTAAATCCGTGCTTGAAACATGGTCATCTGAGAATTTCGCAAAAATTTGATTTTAACATGTTTGGGGGGCTTCTAGTAGCTCAACTCTGAGTTTTCGGGGAAATCGAAGGTGAGCCTACTCCGCCATCTTGGAAATAAGGGTGACACTTCTTTTCCCCGTTCCTATTTTAGACCTACGATAAAATATCATAGAACAAAAATTGTTCAAATTTTCATTCTCAATAACTTTTTTGTAAAACTGGGAATGTTATTCTGCTGTACTTTCGTCCTGTGCATTTTTTTCTCACATGCCATATTAAGAGATCACCCTGTAGATTTTTTACTATTGATTTCCGAGAAAAAAGTTTGAAATAAAAGTTTTTAGTAGGGTGAAGTGGGGTGAGTGTAATCAAAAAAATTATAGATGAACTTTAAACTCTTATATCAAGAGAACCAAAAGAGATATCGGGTTTGTTTTTTGTCAGAACACAGCTTGTTTCATTCTACAATGAATATAATATTTATTAATTTTCGACCTGCCTTAGTTTTTTTTTTGTTTGCTAAAATAACATGTCCGCTGATTACACTTGCCCCGGGAAATGGGGCAAATGTAATCACGGGTTGGAACTGCCATATGCACACTGTGCATATGGATCTGAGACAAGTATGATATAGATTGAAACATTCTAGTTTGAAAAAAAAAAAATCACTGATATCTTGATTTAGTAGGAAGTTGTGAACTTTTTTGTGGGCCAATGACAAGAGATTGAAAGTTTTTTTTTTTTTTTTCAAAAAGTATACCCATGATCTGGGTGTTTGAGCGAAATAGAAAGTAAATTAATTGTCTTGAATTCCTCAGTGGAACCAAAGCTATCTTTGCATAAAATGTCCCCTATCCGATTTTTTTAATTGAACTGTAGCCTCTTGAATTTTAGCCATGGTACTGGATCACCATTCTTATTTTTCTTTCTAAAAAAATATTGTTTATTTAGGAAATGAGCGAATCTAGCTTGCCCAATCTCTTGGAAATTCGATTTCAGACCTTTTTTTAAAACTGGTAATATTAGAATGATATAAAAATATGACAGAAGCTCATGCACAATCCAAAGTATACAAACAATGCGATTGAAAACAAACGGGATATCTGAAAGAATGTAGGTGAACAAAAACTGTTAGTTCAGCCTGTCGTTTGAAACTAGTTTATCTTTGTCGCAAACCAATAGGGCAATAGGGTCAGTGTCTGATATTGGCCATTTCTCATCCGGTGTAAAGATATAATAGGGCCAAAATATACATTGGCCTTTAAGCAGAGTTGAGAATGAATACAAATTGATGACATTGGCCTACTATTCTCGATAAATGGTTTTTTTAATGTATGAAAAATAACTAGAATAGTATGTGACAAAAAAGTCGAAATAAAAAAAAGTGACATTGGCCCTTCTTGCATTATTAATGAGCTTGGTGATCAAATCAGAGCTCAGTACCCTTTAGATGTCATAATGACTGGACAGTGACTTTTTTACATTTTGGTCAAAGTGGGTTGTTTGTTTGATTGCCTCGAGAACGTGAATTATGATCCATAACTCAATAGTTACTAGTGAGTTATGGATTATAACACACTAGTGTGTTATTTGTTAGTTTTCTTGTCTAAAATGACATCAATAATAACAGTCATTACTATCATGTAATGGATAAATAAAATAAACTAACCCATTTTATAAAAAAGTTGCATATCCTGTATCTTGAAAACTATGCATTTCCGGTCATTGTTTTTATGAAAAAAAATCTCACCCCTTGGATTATTTGAACATTATTCCAGACACCCTGTATGTAGGTAGCCCCCATAATAAGTTGAGAGTCACAGGAAAGTGACCTCAATTATCCATAAAAATATCTTGACTTTTAAAGAAAATTGTAAAGATTTTTTACTTCAATTCACAGCCACTCATAACTCCCTCAATAATTTTGCCAAGGCGTTGAAAATCACAGGACAGTAGCTTCAATTATTTATAAAATGTCTGGAAAATTTGAAGTTGATTGCTCGAAAATCCGTTATTTAACATTTTCGGCAAGTTTTATGGAATTTTAACATCCCTATAACACCCATATGAAAAATTTGCCTGGAAGTTGAAAATTACATGAATGTAGCTTCAAATATTTATAAAACATCTGGATAATTTGAATTTGATTGCTCAAAAGACTTGGGAGTTATTATTTCCTGTAGAATGTATAGGAAATTGTAATTTTTGTAAAAAATTCATTTACAGCCTTATAGATCCCATATCAAGTTTGTCAGGAAGTTGAAAAGAGGAAAGATGAAACAACTGAAAAATTTGAAGTTGATTACTCGAAAATCCATGAATACTATAAAAGATTGTCAATCTATTTGTTGTTGTTGTTGAAAATCCTGAAAAATTAGCTTTAATTATTCAGAAAAACGTTTTTGGCAAATTTGAAGTCGATTGCTCAAAAATCAAGAGAGAAATTCAAAATTCGTAGACTTACCCAAAACATTTCCCTGCCTAGGACTGCCAATCGAATTCAAATATCTCTCCTTCAAATTATCATACCTCAATCTACCTGACCTAATGAACTCATACAGAGCCGAGTTCGGATCACTATTGAAATCTCCTGTAATAATTATCGGTAGATATTTATCCCTGCCTTTAGAATTCTCATAGTAAGCCATCCGGTCCACTTCGGCGAGCAAAAGTTGCATTTGCGCAATGCGCACATCTTGCCTTTTGGGATTGTACAAAAGGTGCGTCGTTGCCACCACAATCGGCTTCCTATTGGGCCCATGGCGCGGCATAAGCTTGGCAACAATGGCAATGTTGTCCCTGTTCAACACAGCAACATTTGGCTGATAATACTCTACAGTCTCGTATTCGATTAGTTCAAATTTAGCCGGCTTGTAGTAAATGGCACAGCCATCGCAGTTACTGCCCGTACGTTTTTTGTACAAATCGTGGTAACCCAGGTCGTTGAGCTTCGAGTAGTAGCCCTTCAAGTGACTTTCCTGCACCTCCTGCAAACACAAAATGTCCGGCTTCATTGTCTTGATCTCGTTCAATAGATTTCGCCAGCGGGTGGTCCAATCCAAGGCCTTTTTGTTGTGTTTTTCGTACAAATACGGGTGTTGGGTTATTAATTGTTGCGCGAGTACGTTGTAGGACATCAGGATAAATTCGAAGGAGTTTTTTGATGATCTGGTGTGGAGGTCCACCCAACAACGGGTTGAGAAAATCTTTATTAGTGACTCAATTTCGGTGAGGTTTGGCTTGGCTACATTGTCGATGCTTTTAGCTTTGCGATAGTAGTATCTGAAAAGGAATGAATGCCAAACAAGTCTAGACAAATTCTATTAAGTACAAAATATGGTGAATAAAATCGCACTAATCAAGTTGAATGACTTTGAAGAAACAATGGACAATTTGCATACATTTTCAAATGACTTGAAATTTTATATACGTATTCTCGACATTATTTGAAAATCACCAGCGAAAAAATTTTTCCGAAATACGCAAAAATATACTAGATAAATGAAAACGAAGACGCGAATTTCACTGCATGATCGCAATAGGGGTGGGGCCATATTACCCTCCCGAGAGAAAGAGAGAGTCATCTCAGTCAATACGTTAGACGGAGATAGATAGTGTATTCTGTGACGTCTTGGATGTTGATTGGTGCTCTTTAATCGGTGATTACTAAATTATTAGAGGTCGTAGGTTGATTTTTTAAGCATCAATGGCATCAGTACTTACTAATCCTTATATTTTTCATATTTCCAAAAAATGTGCAAATTGTCCATTAACAATAACCAAGTCAATAACAAAAAAAAACGATGTCGAATTACCAAAAAAGCAATAGCAAAAAGATAAGAAGTCTCTTAATTTAAGTAAACTGAAAACAAGCGTTGAAAATAATATCCTCAAAAATATAAAAGAAAGTAAAAAACTAGTAAAAATATGTTTCCAAAATGAAACAGAGCCAAAAATAATAGAGCTTTGTGGAACAGATTTGAAAAATGAAAAATCAAGCCAGAACAAAGCGAAAAGATGTAAAGTAAATACAAAAAAAAAGAATGGGAAAGAGTTCACGAATATCAGGAAACACTGGAGGTTCGTCAAAAATCCTTGAAAAAAAAACAGTAGGAAAACCAGGAAGAGAGAAAGTAGGAAATAATGGAAACAAGTTCACAAAAGTGAGAAAAAAATGCTGGAGCTTTATCAAAAATTAATTGGAAATTAATAAATGAATAAAGTATAAGGACCAAAGCAAGACAAAGAAAAAAATCAAGGAAATAAATTATAGTTTAAAAAACCAAAAACACGCTTTTGAACTAAAAAGCAAAAATTTATTTTCAATTTAAGAATAAAATGATTAACGAGAAAATGAATGTCATTGTGATGAAAGCGTGGGCTGTTTCGATATCAATTGTTATAATTTCTAACTAATTTCTATTTCAAAATGCAGAGTTAGTGTATAAATGTGTTATAAAGCTACCCACGCTTTTATCATAACGACATTAAATCATTTTATTCTTAAATTAAAAATTAGTTTTTACTTTCAACTTCAAAAGCGTGTTTTTAAGTTTTTTGAACTATAATCTATTTCTAATGTTATATTAAATATTAGAATTAATTTTTGACATCGATTATTATTACGGTAATGTATGGGTAGTCCAAACCCCCCCTAATCCGAAATACTTTATAATCCGAACGCCCCAATTGCGTAAAATGAATAAGCTTGGCAACGTTGCCTATCACTCCTATCAGACGGCCGCGGCTGGTTCAAGAATAACCGTCACGTCCATAATAATTATCCTTTATCTATGGTCCCTTCAGGCAAATGAAAAACTCAACAAAACTTCGATTTTTCTTCAATTACAATATATTCTCTTCTTTTTAGTCTTTTTTTATTGAAATTCTTGTATTGTCATCGGTCCTTGGTAAGTGTACAAAGTTTCGAATCAATCTGGGCATTTGAAGTGAGCAGAAATCGAGTTCGAAGATTACGTTACAAACCAACCAACTAACAAACTTACATACAAGTGAAGCTACTATAAAGCGTGTAAGTAAAAGAGTTCAGGAAAGTTCTAGAAAACTTTTGGAAAAATCAAAACACAGTGACACTTTGTCAAGTACTCCTGAAAAATTAACAACTGAATGAGAATAAAGCGAATAACATTAAAGTGAAAATATATGAATCTTAAATATATCTCAAAAAAATGTAAAAACAGCCTAAAACACTGAAACTTTCTAAAAATGCATACCATCAAAAAACAAAAACAAAACTTCAACAAAACAAAAAAGAAAAGGTAACAGAAAAAAAAAATTGCAACTTCAAAACATTGCAAACAAATGGGACTTTGGAACTTTGTGAAAAAAAATCTTAGAAATGACAAACTAAACCAGAATATGAAATATAGAAACGTGAAAATAATGGAAAAATCTTCAAAAACCTGAGAAGTCAAAAATACCTAAGCTTGTAAGAAAGGACATGAAGAATTTAGAAAGATAAACCAAAATAACGCGGGAAAAATTGAAAGAATGGAAAAGTTTCCAGAAAGGTGAATAGTAGTGAAACATTTTGGAGCCTTGTGGAAAAATGAAGCCGGTTTAAAAAAATAGGAAATCATTGAACACATACGTACTCGGTAAAAAAAAACTTTCAAAAAATAAAAAAAGTGAAAAATTAACACAAACGTTTCCATTCCAAAATAATTAATAAAAAACTTTCAAAAAATAAAAAAAGTGAAAAATTAACACAAACGTTTCCATTCCAAAATAATTGATAAAATCTTAAGAAATGGAAAAAAGTCAAGTACAAGGAGAAAAAAAGAAGAAATTAACAAAAGTGATAAATAATGAAAACATTTTCATAAACCTGTTTAAAAAAAAAGAAAAGTTTCAGAGTCGTGAAAAAATGGTAAAAATAAACCACTATAAAGCGTAAATCGGAAAAAATCAAGGTTTCCACGTCCAACGATTTTATTGGCGCAACAAGCATGCCTAGTTTCCTAGAGCCAAAAAGTTCATTTGCGCCACTTTACTGGCGCCAGTTAATTTTCATTTTTCTAATGTGTACAATCCACGCAAGTGAAAACTAATAGTACTAGATCCGGTATTAGAAATTTCTACCCTCATCTGTTATTTGATTATGATAAAGATTATATGTTAGATAATTTGTGTATCGATAAATCGCGCATGGGTTGCCTAGCAAAATCACGGGCCTTCACGGTTGAATAATATTTACTTGTATTGATTTCTTTTGATCAACTGCCCTCATTTGTTATTGATGAAAATCGATCATTGGTCGAAAGAAAATTGCACAAAGAATTGGAAAAATATAGGTTGCCTACTTTCTTTTGGGTACAACTATAAGGTTGCCAAGTACAAACAGGTGGACAGGCGTTGTAAATATACCCTCATCTGTTATTTGATTGTTTTTTTTTTAAAGAAAGCTTATTCAATTCCCTATCCAACAGTATAGGGTTGCCTGATCAAAAGTGTGTCCCATCCATGGTTGCCTGAGTTAAATTTTAATTTTTGATTTCTTCAAATAACTTTTGAAATAATGAATTTATTTGGCTGAGATTTGGTGTACAGGGTGTTACTTATTGATATGTCATAATTTTAAGGGGGAGTTCCTGGATAAATTTTGAGTCGAAAAGGTCATAATATAAACTAGGGTCTAAAAAAAAATTGAAAAAAAAATTGAAAAAAAATCAAATAAAATGAAATAAAAATAAAAAAATAACAAAAAAAAAGTGTGTTCCTATACCATAATATCCTGTGGCAAAATTCAGTTCAATATCTCAAACCGTCTTTGGAAAATGTATTAAAAACTGAAAATAAAACAGATCTTCAACACCCTGTATCTTAAAAACCAAGCATTTTAAGACCCAAGTTTATATGACCTTTTCGACTTAAAATTTATCCAGGAACTCCCCCTTAAAATTATGAAATACCATTAAGTAACACCCTGTATAAGGGTGGTTGGAGACGCAAAATTCAAATCTTGCCTTGGTATGATTCTTACTAGTAGGGGGCGCCACTTATACACCTTTTCACTAATTCAAATAGTCATAACTTTTTGGTACACACCCGTATATTCTTTTTAAACTGAAAAAGTGTTTTCTCCGTAATTTTCTCACAAAAAAGGTATACTTTGTAGAAGTGGCTGGGAGTACCTTTTTTCAAGATATTTACAGTTAAAGTAAAGCATGCATGCAATGTGGTTTTCAATGGCAAATTTTGAAAATAAACATGAGGGGAATTGAAAACAGCGTTATCATGGTTATTTTGACAGTTTGATTCAATGTTCAATGTTAAAAAAAAAAAAAACTATTTTTATATTTTTTTCTCGATTTTTTTTTAACTTCTTTTATCATTTTTGCATTATTTTTTTATTTTTTCCATTTTTTCTTGTTTTTTTTTAATAAGAAACATTGAATATATATAAGTGGCGCCCCACAGTGCGGCGGATTGAATTTCTAGCGGGACAATAGGATAATTTTTAAATCGAACTAAAAAGGATGAAATCGATGGGCATCGACAGCAGACATTCCAACTTATTCGAGTTCTCGAAAAAAAAATTTTTGTTATCAACCTTATCTGCGATGATAATTTTTGTATCGGCCAAATTTAGTCGTTTCTTGCTGAGCAAAGAATTGCTATTGAAAGAGCGATTTTAAATAATCTATAGAGTGATCGATCTCATATTGAAGTTATGTTGCGTATTGCGAAAGGTATTTTCTTTCAAAGTGTACATATTTTAATTTTGACAAAGCATCGTGAATTTTTCTAGAACACGTCAAACTTCCACTATTTTTCCACAATGTCTTTATAGTCCTCCAAAGTCTTTATATTTGATAGAACCAATCTTTTGAGTTGCCTCTAGTTACCACTTGAAACTATGAAATTCTGATGGTACAATGTTTGTAGATTCTTGTCATATTCAGTTTTTTACCCGACGTTGCCCGGTTGCTGAAAAATATATTATCAAAATCTTTCTTTATATCGGGGTTATTATAATAGAAAACGTGAAGTGAAAATTGAAAGAGCAATTTTATGAGATGGAATGTCTTTTATTTTAACTTTATTGAGTTTATGAAAAAGCAGTTCACAGCCGATAGCGTTACTAGAGATGTAACCTTTTTCTAACGATTGGAAAAAGATTCTATTGTCGAATGAGTTGAGGTTGAGTCTGCTCCGGGTATTGAAATGTTATTGAAATCAAACCAAGCTCAATGTTTATCAAAGGACCGCTTATCTGTGTTTATTTTACCTGTTTTTTGATGAGCTGGAAAATGCATGTCTATTTTCACTCACAGTTGCAAACATTATGTGAGGTATTCCGGAAGATAATACTGAATGGATACGAAACTATTATTTTTATCCCATTATATATTTTATTTGATATTTCTGCTAGTGTCATTTGCATAAAACAAAAGTTTGCTGAAATCTTGTAAGCGTTCTGCATTTTGTCCCGCTAGAAATCCAATCCGCCGCACTGTGCGCCCCCTACTAGTAAGAACCATACCAAGGCAAGATTTGAATTTTGCGTGTCCAACCACCCTTATTTACCAAAACTCAACCAAATAACTTTATAATTTCAAAAGTTATTTAAAGAAATCAAAAATCAAAATTTAACTTTGACATTAGGCAACCATGGTTGGGACACACTTTTGATCAGGCAACCTTATACTGTTCGATAGGGAATTGAATAAGCATTCTTGAAAAAAAAATCAATCTAATAACAGATGAGGGTATATGTATTTTCAACGCCTGTCCACCTGTTTGTACCTGGCAACCTTATAGCTGTACCCAAAGGAAAGTAGGCAACCTATATTTTTCCAATTCCTTGTGCAATTTTCTTTCGACTAATGATCGATTTTCATTGATAACAAATGAGGGAAGTTGATCAAAAGAAATCAATCCAAGTAAATACTATTTAACAGTGAATGCCCGTGATTTTGCTAGGCAACCCATGCGCGATTCATCGATGAACAAATTATCTAACATATAATCTTTATCATAATCAAATAACAGATTAGGGTAGATATTTCTAATACCGGATCTTAGACTATAAGGTTTAAGTAAAAAACCATGGCAAAATCTTCAAAAAAGTGGAGACAAATTGTGTAACAACGAATTATAACACATTTTTTTTTTCATTTAAAATACAAAAAATATCGAACGTAATGCTTGAATAGCAAAAACCGTGACGTGAAATCGTTCAATTAGCAACACCGCACCCGCTAAATGACTTTCGGTATCCATACATTCGCATATTATATCTTATATGCTCCACATAGATACTTGATGTCGATTTTGGAATCAGCTATAAATCAATGTTTTTTAATCAGTTTTTCCTGCTAAGTTATTGGTTTCAACTTATCCAGTGATTAATAGTAAGGAATTGTACTGCATGAGAACAAGACAAATTATGAATTTCAATGACTCATAACTGGTAGAAATGGAAAATTTTGAAATATGTTAAGTTCAAACAATATGCCTACAATAGTGTTTTCATCCAGCATTTTTTCTCATCAGAATGGTTAAACGAATTGTAATCTTTCAATTTCACCATTAAATATTACAAACTCTGTGGATACCTAATGTTTACAAAAACTGAAAAACTCACTTACCTATTCTGCTGATACCTTAAATGCTGCTCCATCTCGAAGCTCTGTACGCCAAACGATGGCGATTGTCCATACAACGATCCCGGATAAGTTTGACTAAAAAACGGCGCATTCGCCCCAAAGTTCTGGCCTTGCCACAAGTTATTGTTTTGCAGCAGCCAAAACGGGTTACCTGGGGGTTTACTGAAATGTTCATTCGAGAAAAACGATCACTTTTCAAGCCAACACTTTGGTACCTCACGTGTCTCAAATTGCCCCTCTCGTCGCAAAATATCAACGAACCAAAGTTCATGCCCGCCATTCTCAGTAGTTTTTTACATCGACTGAATTTTGTTTTTAGATTGATAACAAAATAGTGCAAAGTTGGAGATTGGTGGTTAGTCTGTGAAAAAAAAACAACTTTGAGTGATGGCTGACGGTTTTGACGCTATTTGTCGAATATGTCAAGTTTGAGGGAGGTTTCACAATTACGCGAATTTGGCGGATTTTAGTTAAAATAATGTCAAAAATCTGCGAAATTCGCCATATGTGAATCCGCCCTAATACAGTGACTCGAAAGAGAACAGTACCGCCCGGAGACGAAAGAAAGGACTCAAACATGAACGTCCTAATATATGAAAATTATCGTTTTTGCTTGTTTCGCTCCAGCGTCCGTGAATTTGCATTATGTGGGTTTGATTTTATGAATCTAAAGTCTGCAATAATACCTAATCAATAAACCACAGCAACATTTGAAATATTTGATAGAAAAAGATTAGTGATGTATACCGCCTGTCCTATAACAATTAGGTGCTAGCTATGACGTCATATTCACATAACCTCAAATTTTGATCGGGGGACAACAAAGGGAGTTTAGAAAACGGTTTTTTGCCATTGAAGTTATCATAAGCAATTTGGCCTATATGGACACATTCTAGTGTCTATAGAATATACAAAACCACGTGCACAGATGTAAAAAATGGCTATTTGAACTGAAAAAACCAATTTTTGGATATAAAATGACTATTACCTACTTTCAATACACTTGGCAATACGGCAATGGCAGTGACACGGTGTTGACACATTTGCCAAAACATGAAATTATTTTTTTCAATGTTCACGCGACTTCACAGCACTAAAAACTGAAAGTTATGAGTCCAAATCTCACAAATGATGAAAAAAAGTCCGATTACACCACAAAACACGAATAACTTCACAGAAGAAGAGCATTAACTACGTATTGTGGTCCCCCCGATCAAATTTGAGGTTATGTGTGTGACGTCACGAGCTAGTGCCTAATTGTTTTCTACTTTGTTACCGACGCCATTTTTTTGGGCCAAAATGTCACAAAATCAATGGTTGCGTAAATAAGATGGAACAATAGTGGAACTGTTACCGCTCTTTCTTATCACAAAACTATACTTTGGTAGCAGGCGGTCATGTTTTCGAGCGAACTGGTAGCAGATATGAGACCGAAACCCATGGGAACATACATATTGGATTTAATGACAGACGTCCATCAATCTCAACAGTTGCCAATTGAGCGCTCCCGGAGCGTTGCGGTAACAGTTCCGTCCTATGAACGCGACCAATCACATTGCGCGGTAACTTTTCTTTTTTTTTTATCGAAAACGTAACCACAAAATCGGTCAAAAACGCATAACCCCTTGTCACGTTCTCAGAACTCCGTGCTGTCGCGGGTGACACGCAGTCTGACCAAGCGCAACTCGTTTGAGAATTTCCTCCATTTCTAACAAGTTCCTATTGGTCCAGCCGCTTTTTGCCTGTAACAGAACGGAGCTCTAAGAACACTATAGACTTTAAGCTACAGTTTCATCTTGATTGGCGACAATTCGGCATTTTATTGAAAATAGGCAGAATTTAGATTTTTTTGTTTTTACATATTTTATAGTTCTCGAGAAGTTCTATCTTGTCTTAAAAAAATGACCAACATATGCGCTAAAATGAAAGATATTTTTTTCCTGATTCTCAATATACAGGGTGTAAATTAAGTACTTGTACAAATTTTAAGGGTTGAATCTGACAAATTTTGAGATGAAAAGTTCATATCAACATGGGTCCGCAACGGCTTGGTTTCTGAGATAACGAGGCGTCAAAAAAATATATTTCATTTGTTTTTTGCATATTTTTTTTGTTAATTAATATGGAATTTGAACAAAATTCGGGATACTGGTGATATTGATGACGAGAGACTCAAATATCAACTTTTTTTGTTCAATGTTAGAGGGCGCCACACACATTGTTTTTGCTGAATTAAATTAACCATAACTATTTCGTATCGCATTGAATGTCATTTTTGACGAGGTAGACCTCTTCTCATTTCGCATTTGAAATAACATGGTGATCGCCTTTTTGCATATGCGTTTCAAATTTGCGGAGGGTCAAGAATTGACCCCCTGGCGGTTAGTTTGTTACAATCAACATAGTATAATAAACAACAAGTAGCGACATTTCCATATATCTGTGGTCAAATTTCGTTCCGTCTCAATGACAGAAATTCGCCTCATTTATACCCTGCTAACATTTTGGAATGTAAAACTGTTTTCTAAATCAAGACTTTGAAACTTCGCATAAATCTCAAGACATACTGCATAGTGGGCAATCGTATCAATGAAAAATAAATGTTTTCAAATCAACTCATTCAAAAATTTTCTCGCTTATTGTTCAGACACTCGGAAATGATCCAAGTGAAAATTTCAGGCAGGTTTATTTTCAAAGCCTTTTTTATCCAAAACGGGTGTTATTAGCGACACATACTAATAGTATTTTTTTGTAAGTAAAATTGAATGGAGAGGAGGTCTGCATAGTCGAATACGACACAAAAAAGTTATGGTTAATCAAATTATTCAGAACCAACACAGTATGTCGCGTCCTCTAACATTAATAAAAAAACCGGGTTAATATTTTCTCGTCATCAATATCTCCGGTATCCCGAATTTCGTCCAATTTCCATGTTAATTGACAAAAATATAAGCAAAAAACAAACAAATAAAATAGTTTTTTTTTTTGAGACGCCCTGTATATCAGAAACCAAACCGTTGCGGATTCATGCTCATATGAACTTTTCGTCTTAAAATAAGTCAAAGATACACCCCTTAGAATGTGTACAGGGTGTTCACAGATAAATGGATCCCCCATCAACTTTTTAATTTGATGTTTGGGAAAAAAATGTTTCGAATAAAAGCTGTATGGTTCAAAATGAATTTTGTGAAAACACGGTTTTGAAGGAGAAGGTGGTGGAGAGCAGTCAAAATGAGCGGTCTACGAAGCGTGGATTCTCATTTATTGTTTATTCGAGCTTTCGGAACTAATTTGTTCCTTCTTCAGGAAAGACAATTAGAGTAATGTGAAGATAGAGCATACAGAAAAAAAAAACACGGTTTTCACTCAAGGTGTTCCAGAACTTCTGGGCGTGGTCCAACTTTCTCATTTCAAATTACAACCCTATTTTTTTGTTTGATTTTTGTATTCGCTGGAAGATTCTGAACATTTTTTATATAGCATACCCCATACCCAAATTCAACCAATAAGAAGATATTGCCGTCAGAAATTTGCTATTTTTTCGAGCATGTTCTAAAATGCTTGGTATTATTTCGAAACCTTCGAAACGAAGTAGTTGTTAATAGATGTCAACTTGTCAAGAAATATTTGAACATGTCATATTGCGAAGAGGAAAAAGTAGAAATATTCTCTTAATACATACAGGGCTACTTAGTTTTATCATACAATATTTCAAATTAAGATTCTACTCCGGATTCTACTAAGTCATTAAAATGAACAATTTTTATTCTATGAAAACCTTCAAAATATTTAGTTTCTTTTCAGAAGTTTTTTTGAGAATGAATATAAGTCCTATTGTTTGAGTTGATTTTGTCATGGTTCGAGAGGCTATTTCGTCGTCTTTCAGAATAAATGCCCATAGAATAAAGATTGTTCATTTTAATTAGTAGAATCTAAATTTTAAATATTGTCGGATAAAGTTGGAACACCCTGTGTGGTGTTCAAATCTTTTTTGAGAAGTTGACATCTATTAACAATTACCTCGTTTCCAAGATTTCCGAATCATACCATACATTTCAAAACATGCCCGAAAAAATAGCAAATTTCTGATGCTAATATCTTCTTATTGGTCGAGTTTGGGTAAAGGGGAATGCTACCTATATGGAAAATGTTCAGAATTTTCCAGAAAATGCAAAAATCAAATAAAAAAAAAGGGTTGCGATTTGAAATAAGAAAGTTGGACTACGCCCAGAAGTTCTGAAACACCCTGTATATATGAAAACCTTGATTTTACAAAATTCATTAAACTTTTATTTGAAACATTTTTTTCTCAAACATCAAATAAAAAAGTTAATGGGGGTCCATTTATCTGTGAACACCCTGCACAAGTACTTAATCAACACCCCGTATTCATATGTATACATATTATTATATGTTGATATTTTAGGATATCTTTGTTTTAATTTAAAAATAATTCGCAAGGAAGTTTTATAAAGTTATCAAGAAAACCATGGAAACACGCAAATATATTCTGACTGTATATCTACGTGTTTCAACGGTTCCGACTTCTACGGTTACGGTCACGGTTATCTCACCGGTTACGGTCATTCATAAAAAATATAAAAATAACGGAAAATAGTGAAAATGAAGGTTTATTTTTCTTAATAAAAACAAAGACACACGGTCAATGAAAAATGTTAAATAAAAACTTCTTTAAAAAAAAACAACTAAATCTCATAAACACTCAAATAATTCAATAAATTCTTCAGTGGACTGTAATGCTTATTTGATTTAATAGATAGATTATGCAGAAAAGTATATTATGGACATTTCCGGACGCTCCCCGCTACGCTCTGTTTTGATACTAATGTCGAGACTAATGTTAATATTGGTTGATTAAAAATTTAAATAAATTTTGCAGTGACGGCGTAATATTTCAAAATTAAAAACTAAATTAAGTATATATTCACTTGAATAGATCAAACCGAGGATCAAACAAATCGCCAGGACACGTAAAATGATAAATGAATTAAAGTTTTTGAATGCACCATCGGTTCTTTGATAACTGATGCAAGATCAAAGTTTTCTCAAATTTCAGGCCGTTTCTCCATTTTTGTTGGTGGGAGTATGTCATTTCGTGACACGTGGAAAGTTATTTGGCAATTTTCTAATTTAAAAACGGATAGCGTTTCTCAATATGGTAATTACTTCACCTAATTATCTGAATTTCAAAGAAACCCAATCTACAGTTGATTCACAACCAAAAGTAAACAAACTATACGTGATTAGACATAGCGAAACGATTGAACCGAGGATTGAACTGATCACATGAAATAATGTATTCGTTGATCTTACGTGACCTTTGAATCGTTTCCCTGTGTTTGATAGTTTGATCACGTGTAGTTTCTTTACTTTTAGCGACTTTTGTTTGTGAATCAACTATAATTCAAATTCAAATTTAAAATTCAAATTTATTCAAGTTGGTACAAAAAAAAAAAGAGGTTTACAATCGTCAAAATGTAAAAAATATGATAAGTAAACAATCTTAACACTACACTTGAAAATACACAATTTCTAAGATACTTTATAAAACAGAATAGTACACAGATTGGAAATGACATACAATATACCTCACAATATACTATATTTAAATGAAGTACATACATTTAAAAAAACATGGTTTAGAAATTCATTTATTGAGTAGAACGCGTTGTCAGTTAATAGTGATTTGATTATTGTTCTGAAATTTTTAACTGGTAACTGACAAATATTGTTTGGTAATTTATTGAATTATTTAATGGACCAGTACTCTGGGCCATCTTGACGCCTTCTCAGTCTCCAGAAAATTGGAACTAACCTATGTTTATTGCGTGTGTCATGTTCATGGATATGCCTCCATATTTTTCTTAACAAAGAGAAGGTTTTCAAGAATATACAGGGCTTTTCACTTAAAACTCCCCACGTCAATATCTCGGAAACGAATAGGAATATTTGATTTCTGTAAAAAGTAGTCAATGTATGGGGTCGAGTAGTTATTTTTCACAGTTAAAAAAATTCGACGCCTACCAAGACTAAAGCGTCGCGACGCATCGAAAATATCAATCGATTGCAGGGACTTTGAAATTACGCGCATGCTAAAGTACATGTTATTTATAAACTTTTTTGTTATTCAGTCGAACTCATTTATTCTACTCGGTTTTGAGATATACAGTGTGTCCAAGATAACGATGTCTATCATGGGGATCTTGAAAACCGTGCGAGATACAAGGTCGGTTAAATGGAGGCAAAGTTGCGTATTTTGATGCTTAACAAAATGCAGTTTTAAAAGCCAAGAAATTCCGACTAAGTCCGAAATTATCCAAAAAAAACCGACATTTTTCAAAATTGTTTTCATTTTTTTCTGACCACATTTGAAGAGATATTTCGAAATGAATGGAACTTCTTCATTGCCACTTTTTGCCCTTTACAAGATAGCGTTATCAAATTGAAGAACCGACGTTTCATCTATGAGCAGCCATCATCAACTTTGTTTTTTTAAATACGGTCCTGGATTTTTTATTACGGATTTTAAGAGCCTCTTATGTTCCTTAACCAACGAGGTATCGCACTAATTAAAAAAGAGGTGGTTCTTTTTAATCCTATTAAAAATGTATTTTTTGTCTCTCTCTAACACATGAGTTCTTATGGAAAAATCCACCAACATAATTTTTTTGAATAATTGCGATACATTGTTGGTTTAGGAACATAGGAGGCCCCCAAAATCCGTCATAAAAAATCCAGGACCGTATTTAAAAAAACAAAGTTGATGATGGCTGCTCATAGACGAAACGTCGGTTCTTCAATTTAATAACGCTATCTTGTAAAGGGCAAAAAGTGGCAATGAAGAAGTTCCATTCATTTCAAAATATCTCTTCAAATGTGGTAAAAAAAAAATGAAAACAATTTTGAAAAATTTTGTTTTTTTTCGGATAATTTCGGACTTAGTCGGAATTTCTTGGCTTTTAAAACGGCATTTTGTTAAGCATCAAAATACGCAACTTTGCCTCCATTTAACCGACCTTGTATCTCGCACGGTTTTCAAGATCCCCATGATAGACATCGTTATCTTGGACACACTGTATATCTCAAAACTGAGTAGAATAAATGAGTTCGACTGAATAACAAAAAAGTTTATAAATAACATGTACTTTACCATGCGCGTAATTTCAAAGTCCCTGCAATCGATTGATATTTTCGATGCGTCGCGCCGCTTTAGTCTTGGTAGGCGTCGAATTTTTTTAACTGTGAAAAATAACTACTCGACCCCATACATTGACTACTTTTTACAGAAATCAAATATTCCTATTCGTTTCCGAGATATTGACGTGAGGAGTTTTAAGTGAAAAGCCCTGTATATTGATGGAAATGTGAGGATCTGGAGTTGTTTAAAAGCCTCTCTACAATCGACGGTATATCCAAGGTCGGCCAGCAACCTCACCGCTCTCCTTTGCAGACCAAACAATCTTGATTCCGCTCCCGAGTGTCCCCAATGTCCCCATGCAAGTATAGCGTACGTAATATGAGGGTGGAGTATAGAATAGTATGCTGTCCTCAGCACGCTTTGCGATACATTATTTGCTAAATTTCGAAGCACAAAGTAGTCGCTACCAAGTCTTTTTGCAACACTGTCAATGTGATGACCCCACTGAAGTTTTGAGTCTATGTAAAGCCCCAAGAATTTTGCCCCTACCGTATCATTTTCCACAGGTCTTGACTCGCGCAGTGTGAATAGCACCCTTTCCGGTTTGTCTTTATTCAATAGCAGTTTATTGGTATTAAACCACCTTACTGCTCTGTCGTAGGCCAGACAAGAACCTTCCAGTGCCTCGTGCAGGGTGTCTGCTTTAACTGCTACAGTGGTGTCGTCCGCAAAGAGTGTATATTTTTCGTTCAATGCGATATTCGGCAGATCATTGACTTAAGTAAGAAACAATAAGGGACCCAGTATAGATCCCTGTGGTACCCCAACATTAAGCGTAATGACTAGAAATAGTGTCATGTACGATGTACGTAAGTTCAGAAAAATCTAGTGTGGGAATTTGGAAGCTTATCACATTATTACACCATCTATTAGTAGAGCCGTATTTGGTCAAATTATTAGTACGCTTTCATGTAGAATTCTGTTCGTCCATATATCTGTTAATAACTATATGGGAAACAATTCCACCAGCCTGATACCAGAATGAGATAGAAGATCCCGCTGGACTGATTATTTTTCACATAACTCTATCCTTTTCTATCGCCTGGGGAGCAGCGCTAATGCGCAGGCGTTTAACATACTAATTTTCTATTGGCCGCCTACATGTCTCATGTAACTTTGTAACCATAGTAACCTTAGAACATATTGGAAAATCATTGATAGTAACCATGAATATAAGAATGAGAATTAAATGAGACGATTTTTGTCGATTTTCTCGGCAAATTTTTAAAATATAGATATTAGCCCGGGTATATTCACTTAATCAGGGAAAAATCACTTTTCAAATATTGTTACTGGAACCATTTAAAAAACCATTAATTTGAACCAAGATTTGAACATTTTCACACATGTGTATTGTTTTCCTGATTACGAATTGCCTGGCAGTTTATTGATGAAATATGCTATCAAATAAAATAATAATATCTGTGAAGTGATATTCCTTCTTCCCTTTCTGCAGCATTCAAGAAACACCCATCACATTATCACGGAAAAAGTGATAATCTGTATAGTCACCAGTCAATAGAGATTAAAGTTATCAAAATACCACCGCAAAATAACCAACAGTCATTATAATTAAAGCACGAACACAAACACAAAACAAAATCATTAAAACGCTATTGTAAACAAATACAATGGACGCCATGTTTGAATCTTGTCAACATGTTACTACGACAATCAACCAATAAGAACTACACGGTCTGGGCAGGCGCAGTAGACGGCTTGGCCCCTTAACTTCTACTGTAGCTCGTTGTTCAAATGGGACTGTTCCCATATAGAGTTAATAGATATATGAGTTCGTCATCAAACTCGTCATCAAAAAATGATAAGTCAAAAAGCACCATCTACTAGTGCGGCTATATTCGATCAAAGTATGTCAAGAGGCACTTTCGGGAACACTGATACGATAACCCCATCATCAGCTGTTGTGTTTTGTCTCTTTTTATCCCACCTTAATAAAAAGGGACAAAACACACAACGGATGATCGGATTAATCGGATCAGTGTTTCAAAAAGCGCCTAAGGAAGCGTCATCAAGCATAAAGTAGTTTGAAGGATTTGAAAGCTGAGTAGGTATGACATTTTTTTTCTCAGTTTGTATGACGTCACTGTTTGAAAAATGATCAGAATCAGCCTTGATACCGTTTAAACCGAAATAACCTTAACTAAACAAAGGAACAAGGTGTGGTGAATAATAAATGCAAAATCAGAAAACCGAGCAGTAAACGTTATCTCAAGTCAACACTACGATAAACAATCATGTGATGATTCATATTATATCCGATGTAGATATTGATTTCATTTTGAAGAACGATAAAAGCCATTATATTGAACCAATGTAGTCAAATACAATAACATAAACAATAATCAACAGCACTTACCAGAATCAATTTTTTGCATTGTGCTGACCATAGCATTTCCAATTCCAACTCACCTTGTCATAAAAGTGTATCACGCTAATTTAAGGGAATATCCATGAAAACAGACATCCATATACTGCCACTCACCATTTATACTGCAATAATTCAATAATTAGAAATCTTTTTTTATTTCAAGATCTCAATCTGCTTACCAACAATGAACAAAACGAGGTTATGTAATGTAATTAGTAATTAGCATTGAACTCGATACTACCGTACCTGGAAGAGACCCATCCGTGCTGTTTACATCGAGTTGACTGAAGACTAATTTTCTACTAGAAAGAGATAGAGACAGAAAGGGGTGTCTATCTTTGTCATATCTGTTGACATAATATATTAGCTATGTTTGTTATGCACCACTAATGCACACTTTTTCACACTGCAACACTCAGTGTGGCTTTGTTTGTCTGTTTTTCAGGATAGAATCTTAGTACGTTTAGTAAAGATATTCTATCCTAAAAACCAGACAAATATTTCACAAAGAAAGCCACACTGAGTGTTGCAGCTAATATTATGTTCAATCAATATGTAGCTTTCTTTAGTTTGGGTGCCAAACAAAATGGTTAATTTCTGCAGTGCATTTGGGTGTGGTAATAAATACACTCCAGAAAAGCAGATTTCATTTTTTTGCTAAGTGATATGACTCCAATTATTAAGGACAAGGGCACCTTAAGTATACCCACACGAAATTGTCCTAGTTAAGGACCCTACTCACACTCCTGCAGCAGGGGCAATCTAGGACTGCCGCAGGAGAAACTTCCTTGTAAAGTACGTTTTGTTTTGAAAATGTGACAATTTCACATCCTGTTCGAGTTCGTTGGTACTACTAACATCATTTCTCAAGTTTGTTTTCTCATATCTTGCTTGAAATAATGCTAGAAAGGTATGAAGGGCCCCCTACCGCCCTGCTTAGAAGGCGATCTAGAAAATTGCCCCAATCGCCCTGCTTCCTAGATTGCCCCTGCTGCAGGCGTGTGAGTAGGGCCCTTTAGGAATTGACGATGGTAGACACTCCAAGAAATGCAAAAGTTCTATTCGGACATTCCTCAAGCCCCCTATCAAAAAACACCATATTTATTAGTTTTAATGTGACCTCAAAAATAAAAATATGTTCATTTTTATTTCAAGCTATTATAGTTTTCCAAGTTTATACCTTTTAATACCTTTACTTTACTCAATACGGTCCAACATATAAATCACCCTGCACCCACTACCTACCCTGTATTTTCTCAACTATTTAATAGAATTACGGATCATCTAAGTATAGGTACTTCATTATTTACTAATTTGTTTCTTATTTTGCATTTTTAGTTATTTAAAATATATAGATCCATCATATCATGATAATTAAGACTACTAAGTATGCACAGAATTGTAGTTATTTTTTTCCAAAAAAAAACGAGCCTAACAAATCAAACAAAGTCTTCTTCAATAATTTAGAGTCAGAAATTTTACGTATTAGAAAATAATTCAAAAGCAAAACAAAACAAGCAAATCAACCGCGTTTTCAATTTATCTTCAAACTATTTGAAAACCTCCGACTTCGCATAAGGGCAATGAGTGTGACAAAGATAGCATCCCCATTTTAGTCCAATCAAAATATACCTATGCGCCAAAAAAATACGACTAAAATTGCCTCAGCTGTCGACACCACAGGGGCCCTTCCAGTTACGTAGTATCGAGTTCAATGGTTCTCCTACCTCTAGTTCTGTCAAAAATCATATGTGGTAACCGAAAAAGGTTCAATCTTCTGAGTGGTTGTCGAATATGTACTCCGAGTGACACTTCTAGCGTTTGCCATTTGTAATTCAGTGTGTACTGAGGGCAGTTTTGACTGCACTGAGGCCCGTATTCTCCATTCATACTTGAAAGCGTTTATGGTTTGACGGCGTTTAAATACCAGATTTTGCATACGGAATCTTGAATTTAAACGTCGTCAGATCTAAAACGGGAGAATACGGGCCTATGTCAGATATTTCATTTATCCGGAAGAAGAGGGTATGTCTCAGTAGAGCAAATTGATTTTTTTTGTTAATCATTATTCGACATTTTAGCCAAACGACGGCCCATGATACAAAAATACCGATACGTCGATGCGCAGATGTGACGTCACGATGGAGTGGCTAAATTACTCCAACTCCACCAGAATCCACTTTAAAATATCTTGTGCCCGTATCTCCGTTCATTCTCAAACTCGTTCAAGGTTTGACGGCGTTCAAATACAATATTCCGTATGCAAAATCTGGTATTTAAACGCCGTCAAACCTTGAACGCGTTCAAGTATGAACGGAGAATACGGGCCTTTCCGTTAATAATTACAGCAAATGCCAAACAACTTTCGATTCACGTCATAATTCCCACCAAGCGAGTTATTATGTGATAATCCTTGACCCTACGAATATCCTCCAAGATTGAGATGCGCAGCTGCTCCACTCTCCCGCTTTGCCAAACTATGGCCGTATCGTCGGCAAAGATGGTGAATGTCCCACGAATGTTGGAGTGTGCAATGTCATTCACATACAATAAGAAAAGTGAGGGCCCCAAAACCGACCCTTGGGGAACTCCTGAGTTTATTCGTTCAATGGAAGAGCGTTGGTTTGGTGTCGCCACACATTGCGTCCTGTCTGAGACGAAGGACCGAAACCATTCCAGTGAACATCCCCTAAATCCATACTTCCACAGCTTAGACAGCAATATTTCATGGTCGACGCAGTCGAAGGCCTTTGATAGATCACAGCTGACGCAAATTCTCCATCCTTAATTGCCAGATAAACTTCTTCAAGAAAATTGAAAATTGCGTCTGATGTTCCTTCTGATTCCTGGAAGCCATGCTGTTCTGTAACCAGAAGTTTAACGTATGTAAGATAAGAACATCTTTTTTCTCGAAGACCCTCGATGACGTCGGCAACAGAGAGATAGGTCGGTAGTTGGTTGGATCAGCCGCATCTCCACCCTTATACAGAGGGATCACCAAAGCTATCTTTAGACATAACGAGAAGGTGCCAGTGGACCATGAATGATTTAAAGTTCTATGAAGTATTTTCGTACGACCCTTCCTTTCGGAATTCGTACTTTCAAGTTACACCCTCTGCGAAGAAGGCTATTTCGTGATAGCTACGAAACGGTAAAATCAATTTTAATGAAACCGTAGTACCCCACTCTGATGGTGGGTTGATTAATTTTTTGTATAAACAAATGTTCTGATAACTATAGATGAAACATTTCATTCATAAACTGTGAAAAATTGTGTGGTCAACATCGAACATTGAAGAGACATGAGGAGGAGTTGAGCGAGGCACTGAGTGGGAATACGTTTGCACCTCAGTGGAATGTGCTTCGCCGGTTACTACGAGCAAAGCTGTCAGTGGCGTAACTATTTTACAGATTTCCTAAATTCTTATTTACTGCAAGCTTGACACTTGCGAGTGATTTCAATATACCATATAAGTGAATAATGAAGCACTACAAACTAAACCAGAATAAAAACACAATAAACATTCACAAAATCAATACCAAACCCCACTCAAAAAACAAGAGACGCCAATGAGACGAAATATGAATGAAACGTGTAGACCAAATCCGATCGATAGGGGCGGACCGAGTTTTGGTGCGTTGCCGTATTTCAGCTTTATTAATTTTCAGAAGAAAATACTGGTTTTTGTAAATCCTAAATACCTAAACAAATCTTGAAGGGATGTTTCAATTTAAACAAAAAGGTTACCATCAACTTATTTGATTAAATTCATACAAAAAATGGTTCGAAAAATGATTCCAAACAATGTTTTAATCTTTTTGCTGCGTGGTAGTACTTTTAATAGAGTAATTTTGGCCAACAACGTGGTGGGAGAAACTCCGAACCCGAGTGAACAGCTCGATGTTGTCCTCATGCTTATTTCGCTGTTTCATCTATAGTTATTAGATCATTGGTATAAACAGTCACTTATCGAATAAATCTTGGATTTCTTAAAAACATTCACACCCTCACGTAAGGATGTCTTTTTCCAGCCGGGTTGGATCAAGGTTGGATGAAAGTTAACCCGGTAAAGATTTAACTCGGGTAATATTTAACCCGGGTCGTGTAGTCGTGAACGCGCCCCAGGAGACCATTCCAGTTTGGTCTGTCATTAACGTCACTTTCAGCCAATCGGCGAGCTGCAAGTGACGATAATGACAGACCAAACTGGAATGGTTTCATGATACCATACTCCATGAAAACGCTTAAGTGGGATTTATAAACTCGCCGTTCGCCGTTACCGCTAACGCTAACGTTTGACGTTCGAGATAGACATATGGACGCACCTGCATACATTTATATCATGCCGTCTGCCGTTGGCGCACCGCTAGAGATCGTTCATCTCCATCTTTTGCCGTCCGCCGTTCGTAGCTGAAGCCATAGGAAAATGGCTCAATAGGTTTTTGTTCCCATAATTCATGTTTTTATATCATAAAATTAAGATTTGTACCAAAATATATTCGAGTCAGTCACCAAATCTCACTGAACTAAAACAAATTAACGTCAAAGTAAGTGAACAAAAAATTTGAAAATCTTCGACGACAATCGACGGTATAAAAGTTTATAAATGCATTGGGCGACGGCAACGTTAGCGTCACCGGCAAACATCAACCGTAACGGCGGACGGGAAGTTTATAAATCAACCTTTAAACTGATCTGATTTGTAAGTGATTTGGTCACTTCCCCCTTTGCCACTAACTGTACGACCCGCGAATTTCGTACACTTAAGTGAACTGGTCAGAAGTTCAGAAGTGAAAGGTGGTGGTTGTTTTCACGGATATAAGGCGTGAATTTCGCAACAGCCTAACCCCAGTATGCAAATCAAAAGCAACTATATTTAACAGCTCCAGATCCTCAGATTAAAGGTTGATTTATAAACTTGCCGTCCACCGTTACGGTTGACGTTCGCCGGTGACGCTAACGTTGCCGTCGCCCAATGCATTTAGAAACTTTTATACCGTCGATTGTCGTCGAAGATTGTCAAATTTGTAGTTTACTCACTTTGAAGTTAATTTGTTTTAGTTCAGTGAGATTTGGTGACTGACTCGAGTATATTTTGGTACAAATCTTAATTTTATGATATAAAAACATGAATTATTATGGGAACAAAAACCTATTGAGCCATTTTCCTATGGATTCAGCTACGAACGGCGGACGTCAAAAGATAAAGATGAACGATCTCTAGCGGTGCGCCAACGGCAGGCGGCATGATACTGTTATATTCTCTCTGGTGAGTAGCTCAAAACGTGTTCCAGGATCACTTTTGCGTTCCAAACACGGTGTTAATCGGCGCTTGAGCTTGAAGCACTTGCTGGAAAGCGGCTAAATGTATGCAGGTGCGTCCATATGTCTATTTCGAACGTCAAACGTTAGCGTTAGCGGTAACGGCGAACGGCGAGTTTATAAATCCCACTTAACTATTAATCTCCGTATAATCTGAGTCCAGATCAGTGCCAGTACGCACTGAGTGCAGCAAAATGGAATACGTTGTTATGACAACTGACAGTGACAATTATGACTGTTGAAGTGTTTATTTTTCACATTTTCACAATAACAAAACACTTTTTGCTTCTCAATATTTGATATTTAGTTTCTATTAATTATAATTATACTATAAGATAATGAGTTATTAATCGTTAATTATTAGGAAAATGGGGTCCGGGGCGGTTTCTATGGAATTAAGCACAAAATTCGACGAGTTGTGCCGATTATGTGGCTGCAAAACTGATATGTTGGCTGTGCATATTTTCGACGAAGAAGGCACTTTTAGTGATTTGGGACAAAGAATTTATAGCTGTTTGCAAATTCAGGTTAGTTTAGGAAGGCTATACTCCCCATATTAATTTATTTATTCTAGATTCACCAACAAGACGAACTTCCCAAACTTCTATGCAAAAGTTGCATTGTAAAACTAGAAATGTTTTGGGAGTTCAAAGATAGATCATTCAGAACTGAACAACTTCTGATTGAGCTGTACAAGCAGCTGAAACACAATGGGGTGGTTAGTTTGGATGCGAGTGGTATTATTATGCAGGGTAAATATCCCAAATTGAATGTTTGCTAAAAATAATCGGGTTTTTGTAGTTTCTAATCATTCTTTGATGGCACATGATCTACCTGCTGATATTGATATATCCGAATTGGGTCGGCGGGGGTCAAATTTGAATTACGATGATATTCCGCAGTTGGAGAATCTGGACCATGATTTGTCAGGTAATGTTTTGGTTGTTTATTATTTTGTGTTATTTTTTTATTGGGGTTTTTCTCTAACTTTTGGTGATTTTGTGTACACCTTTCCGCGATTTTTTAGTACAAAAATTACCTCTTACACATTCTAGATTCAAAAATAATGTTCTGGTAAACTGGACGAGCCACAGAATACCTATTGCACAGTTTTTCCCTTAGCTAAGGTTTTTCCTAACTTTGTATAAATTAATGATTACCTCAAATGAAGCTGAATGAAACATAGAAATCGCTGGATCGTATATAATTATTTTCCCCTATATCACAAAATATACCCAAAAAAATTTAAATTGGGGGAAGATATTTTTTTTTGGATTTTTTTTCTGTGAATTCTTTGATGCATACTAATGCCAAAAACAATTTTTTCAATTTTTTTTATCCATATTTATTCTAGAAAACTCAATTAATATCTGCTAATTTTCTAACGGTTTCATTCAAAATACTCTCAGGGAAACTACGTCACCGACAAGTGATCCTGATCAACAAATGAAACGATTGGTGACGCCCCATTCTAAATTTGTTGCCAGGTTGTGAAATTAGCGTAGCATTTTATTTAGCTCTATAGCGCATCCACCAATGAAATCACTCGTACACCCAAGTCTATTAGGTAAATTGCGAACGAGCTGACAACGACGCATCATGTGGGTAACCTAACCTTGTTTTTGTTGTTTACATACATCCGTGATTTGGGATTTGGGTACTGTTGCTTGTTACTGTTATTATTGTTTCTAAACATATTTCAATACACACACAAATTATGAAATGTCCATTTCCACCTGTCTAAGTTCTCCATCGAGTGCTTCAAAAATTTGGAGACGAAAAAGCCATTTGAAAAGCCTCGATTCCTCGATTCCTTGAAATATTGTAGCCTCATCCTTTCTGAACATTTTGTTGTTTGAGGTGACTTGATAAGTGTTTTTTTCGAAGAAGTTACGAAGCTTTGTATTGGAGTATGTTTATGAATGTTGGACAATAAAAGACAATAATGAGTGTTTACCTTTTATTGTCACGCAATACATAAACTGTTTCACTGGTATATGAGAGCATAAAACCCGGAAGCCACTGATAACAATGATGACACAAAGCACTTTTTCTTCATTTTTGTCACAGATTCAAACACAAGCTTTTCCTTTTTTTCACTGAATGAGAGCTTCGCCGAATATATGAGGACTTTTGGTTGAGTTTTAACTTAACGTATAAAAAAATGAGAAGTTTGCATTTTTTGAGAAGGAAACTTGAAGCAAACAGCAAAACAAAACAAAATTTGAGGTTAGGTTAGGAGTAGAAGGAGACGGCGCTGTGTTGGTGTTGCCACATTGACATAGAAATCACATGAGATCATGCTTGTTAACCAAATATAATATGATTTAGCGAGTGATTTGGTCTTGAATAAATAAAAAAAATTGGCTCAAACTTGAATAAATAAATAAATGATCAATTTGATTACTCGGAATATTCAACAGAAAATGTTTGATTTGTTTCTATATAACCCCACTCATCTATTGTCCGGAGCTTGGTCCGGAGTGAAACGTAAACTGTGGCAAACGCGCAGAATGCACGCTAAATCGGAAAAGGTTGTCTCTGTTTAATCGAGAAAGATGGAAAAGCTGGGGATAGTACGTCAGAGCTCGCCATTGAAATTGGTTTCAAATTTTTATCAAAATATCAAACAGCTCTAGTAAATTGACAAATTCACCAAATGACTTGAAACTCTCACAGAGTACTGCTTGAGCAATAATTCTAAAAATCATGTTTATATATTTTTGTTAACTTTGGAATTCATGAAACCTCCCTATTATACATAATTCTAGTTCAAACACATACACATTAAAGTAAAGAGTGTTCAATAAAAAATACGATCAAGTCACCTATGGATTGCAATTGTTTCAAGAAACGTATGTCCTGGCTAACATCGCAATTATGACATGACATCCACTTTCTAACCGTCACAGATGCCATGATGCCAAACCATACCAACTAGCCACGACCTACGTTCATGACAGAAAAAAAAATCCAGAGGTGACTTGATCGTATTTTTTATTGAACACTCGTTACCTTGAGTAACCAGTACTTATAGTAAAAGAAGTAAATATAGTATATTTAAAATATAGGCCATTTCAGAACATAACCTGAAAGTCAGCTGATTGTACCGTAAACAAACATTAACCTCTAATTGTCACTTCTTTCCTTCACTTTCTGAGACATTTTTCGAAATGCCAAGTATGCAGTATGGTTCTGTTGAGATTTTGATCCTGAAAAGCTGTGATAATGCTGTTATCTCGCCAACTTAGAAGCTAGAAGCCCAGAAATGTTGATTTAATACAAACACAAAATTTCGTTTTTAAACAACATACACCCTTTTAGTTAAATTGATTGAGACTTTGATGCAAGTCCTCATAGGGCTTTCCCAAAATAACTAACATGGACATAATCAGTTATTTGGTGCTTACCACAAGTTATTATACTGCATAGGCAGTTAAAAGCTTATAAAAGTTTGAGTTAGGATGATGCTTTCAAAAATTCAAAAGCCGGGTTTTGTAGTCACTGTGGAAGTTGCACAGTTGCAGACCATATTATCAGAGCTGAAGAAAGTTATATTCACATTATTAGCCCTTTTTTTTATGTCTTGACAACAATTTAACTGATTTTTTTGAAATATAATATGTACTGTTTAGGCCATTTCAGAACATAACCTAAAAGTCAGCTGATTGTACCGTAAACAAAAAATAACCTCTAATTGTCATTTTTTTCCTTCACTTTCTGAGACATTTTTCTGTTCTGCCTGTCTGCAATATGGTTTTGTTGATATTCTGATCATGAAAAGCTGTGAAATGAGTGATTATCTTGCGAAGTTAGAAGCTAGAAGCCCAGGAATTTTGAATTGATACAAACACAAAATTTCGATTGTAAACAACATACCTACACCCTTTTAGTTAAATTGAATCAGAATTGGATGCAAGCCCTCAGGGCTTTCCGGAAATAACTAACATGGACATAATTAGTTATTTGGTGCTTACCACAAACTCACCACATAGTTACTGCATTGGGCAAGGTCATAAAAGTTTGAATGATGCTTTCAACAATTCAGAGGCCGGGTTTTGTAGTCACTGTGGAAGTTGCAAATTTGCAGACCATAATATTATTGTCAGAGCTAAAGAAAGTTATATTCACATTATTAGCCCTTTTTTATTGATGTCTTGATAACAATTTAATTGATTTTTTTGTAATATATGTATTGTTTACGGTATAAGCTGTCAGTTTAGATGTTATGTTGACAGGTTTCTGAAATGGCCTATTAGTAAAGTAGAATAAATTTACAAATTGGAAACACTAACGCATTGCTTGATTATTTAATTGAAAATTGAGATGACAGTGGACGTTGTGCATAAAAACGCGCTATGCGACGTTTCCAGTTATAATACCTATGTGTGTTCTTTAAATTTTTTCCGTGGGTTTGTTAAATACGATGTCGATGTTGAAGTGGGAGCTGTACAGGTTGTCCGAGGGTTGTCCCATATGATCTTCATCTTCTCCCTTATCTTGGGAGATTTACGAAAATAAAAATTAAAATAAATTCTTTCTGTTTTGAGAGAAACTTTATTGCTACTTAAACTTATGGACAAAAATAAATAAACCGCCTTAAATTTGAGAAAATTTGTACCCTACATCATTATCAAAGAGCTGATTGTGCATTTGATGTCTAGCTATAAAATCTTGAGCTTGGCAAAAATGACTAATTTTTTAAGAAATCATGAAAAATGGGTAATTTTTGCCAATTTCATGATTTCATATTACTCTCGATATTAGTGCACTGAGAAAGAGGCAAACATTTTCATTTTTTTTTTGTGTACAACCTCATGGGATGTTTATAAAATGATAGACTAGGTGTCTGGGCATTGGAAATCGGAAATTACAACATTTTTTATCAAAGCCGAATTTTTTTATTGCAAAATTTGTCATGAATCGGTCAAAAGTGTGTTTCATTACTTGTTCATACATACTTCGCCATATCTCCGGAAAAAATCAAGATATCAAGAGCTTTTTTTAATTGATAAAGGAATTGTCGGAGGTAACCGGGGAAGTTTCGTTAGTATGAGAAATTATTTTTTTTTTGTAAAACTGCGAAAAACTTCAACATCAACATTTTCTGCAGAGCCATTTTCAGTAAACAAGAGAATTTTTTATTTTAAGGAATTTTGCTATACTTTTTGCGCATGAAATAAGCCAAAGGTTCAAAAAAGTTTTTGAAAAAAGAATCAGCATTCTAAGTTATATACTTTTCGAGTTATAGTTACTCAAAGTTGTATTTCCGCATGGCGTGGCGTTCAAACTATACCTTGCTGCCGCGCCTTGCATTAAATATTATTATTATTGGTTTTAGCTGTAAACTCAAAACTGTAAATAAATAGTGGGACTATATGGAAGACTGTAGGACTATATGGAAGACTGGAACTCCTCAAGTACTAGGAGTTCCAAATGTAGCTCCTTTCTCCATAGCAATTAAGAATAATGTATTGTTTCTTTTCATTATGTTTCAATTTATTTCATTTTTTTTTTTATTTTTTTTTTTTTGTGAACGTACCCTTGCTATTGAAATAATGATATAAAAAAAAATACAAGCTATTATAGCCTTGGATCAATAATCGTCAGAATCTGTTAAGCTTTCTTGGGTTTAGGCAGTTACAACTTGCATATTCACAGTCATTGCAACATTTTATTCCTGCAGGCACATCTTATCGACAAAGCTTCTCTCACATCGTCAATCAATGTTTCTTGAGTAGAAAAATTGACCATCCAAGTATTTTTTTTCTAGCTTCATTGGAATATGGCAATTGTACTTTTAATTGATACAGACATGTAACAAAACATAATAGATTTTGATCATTAATCATAATAGATTCATTCGAGTTTCGTCTTTGTTATACCTACTGGGTGGTTCATTTAAGTTGAGACAGCCCGATATCTAAAAAATGATAATTACTTGAAAAGTTGAAGTTGAAGTTATTGGGTACTGTTACATTAAAAAAATGATCATGATTTTGGATTTTCGAATAGTAAAAAAAAATAGTCAAGACGTTTTAAATTATGGAACACATCACACAAAAGACATAAAACGAAAGCATGTGTTGCCTCAAAAATATATTTTAAAGAAAAGTCGACAGTATTGTTCTGTCGACTTTTCTTTAAAAATAGCTACTCACATATATTATTACAGAGCGAAAGAGTAGTATTGACTGACTAGCTAAACATCAAGCTTGGTGTTCTTGGGGTTGCAGTCATAATTACGCACAACACATGCTTACGTTTTACGATTTTCATGTCATTTGTTTCAAAGTCTGGAACGTCTTAACAATTTTTTTTTTATAATTTCAAAATCCAAAAACCTTATAATTTTTTTTAATATCACAAGACCCAATGACTTTTTCTTTTAACCTTTCAAATAACTATCGTTTTTTAGATATCGGGCTTTCTCAACTCAAATGGACTACCCAGTATAACAAAGACGAAACTCAAATCAATCTATGTATAATGTTTTTTTAGATGTCTGTAGTGATCAAGAACTTGTTAGAATTCAAATAAAGCCAGAAAGAAATTACTTGGAAGGTGAATTTTTCTACTTAAGAATCAGTGTTCGATGATGTGAGAGAAAGTTTGACGACAAGATGTCAAAGTTTATTTTCCGCATTGCATCAGAAATAAAATGTTGCAATGACTGGGAAAAATATGCGAGTTGCATCAACAGCCTTAACCAAGAAAGCTTAACAGGTTGTGAAGATTATTGATGCAAGGCTATAATATACAGCAAATGCCAAACAACTTTCGATTCACGTCATAATTGACACCAAGCGAGTTGTTATGTGATTTGCAGGTGACCAAATTTGGCCACCAGCAAACTCCATAACAATCTGCTTGGTGGCAATTATGACGTAGATAGAAAAATGTACTTCAGAATCTTCCTGAACGTGTATTTACATTTTGAGTTTACACATAAAACCAATTGGACTGCCCCATAACAGCGCTATAATAGTATTCAATGCAAGGCGCGGCATGACATGGCTGTTTAAACGTAACGCCGCGAGCCGCCAGTGCGGGAACTCAACAAACAAGTCGAAAACGGTTCAACTTAGGAAGTTGATTCTTTTTTCAAAAACTTTTTTGAACCTTTGGCTTTATTTCGTACGCAGATAGTATAGCAAAATTCCTTAAAATAAAAAAGTTTCACGCTTACAGATAATAGTTCTGCATAAAATGTTATTGTTGAAGTTTTTCGCAGTTTTACAAAAAAAAAATCATACCAACTAAACTACCCCGGTTACCTTCTCCCACAATTCCTTTATCAATTAAAAAAAGTTTTTGATATCTAGATTTTTTCCGGAGATATGACGAATTATGTGTGGAAAAGTAATGAAACACACTTTTGACAGATTTATGACATATTTCGCAATAAAAAATTTCGCCCCTGATAAAAAATGTTGTAATATCCAATGCCCAGAGACCTAGTCTATCATTTTATAAACATCCTATGCGGTTGTACGCCAAAAAAAAATTTATCGAGGAGACGACTTTTTTCCTGTTTTGAAGTGCACTATATCTAGACTACCCTTTGTTCAATTAGTGTAAAATTTACAGGAAGTACTGTCTGTTCATGGCTTTCCTGCGGTTACGTCATACTTTTCCGTCTCTCTTACACATTGGAAAAAAATCACGTACAGTCTGTTCAAGGCTTTCCTGCGGTTACGTCATACTTTTCCGTCTCTCTCTTACACATTGAAAAAAAAATCACGTACGTCTGGACGAGGGTCTTTCGGATCAATTTCACAAATGTCACATGTGGAGCGATCCATCTACGACATACTGCCAAACGTCAAACACTGTGACGTGACCGCAAAAAAGCAATGAACAGACTACATAATTTTTGCCCCTCTTTCGAATGGGTATTTCGCCACACCTTATCAAAAAACAATCAAACTAGTGTTAATATACCGGATCTTTTATATTAAATGAAAAAAAGTCTATTAGTAAACAATAAAACCCAACAATATCAAACGTTTCGGAAGCGAATCTGCTTCCGTCGTCAGTGGAACCTAAAAAAGAAACAATTAATTCAAATTCAAAAAATAATCTTCGTCTTTTTGTGATTTCGCAGTAAAAATTGGCTTTTTTTGTGTTTTTGGCATAAATTGTCACTTTTACTGACATTGAGGTGTTTGGTGTTGATTGTTCAACTTTATATATGTTCAGTATTTGAAATTAATTTGTTTGGGCTATGTTCAATTTCTTAATAAATAATGTATTATTTAGATTTGCACAGCAAGTTGCTACACATTCGTTAGAGTTTAACATAATATATGCACTTTCTGTACGTTTACGTTTTTAAGAACATGGTTCTTTTGCTAAGATTTTTGAATTATCCCAATTTATTGTATGATTACTATCAAATGCATGTTGACAAATTCCCGATCTATGGAATTCCCTTTTTTTCATGTATGATTTATGTTCTTCAATTCTCTTTTTTAAGGGTCGTGAGGTCTCTCCAATATAAAATTTATAACATTCACAAGGAATTTTATAAATTACATTTTTAGTGGACTCATTAATATTAGACAGTTTTCGTTGCTCAAAAAATGCAGCTCCGGTTAACGCTAATTGACAACTTTGACATTTGGATGTCATGTATCGTATATCGATACCGATAAATGCCGGTTGTTAACGGACGATAGTTATAGCGGTGAACGTAGCGAAACGCATGCGCATTGCGCAGTAGAAGAAAGTATCCTATTTGCCATTTGATTGTCAATGTTTTGAGGTTTGATTTCATTGTTTTTGTTTATACTTTCGCTAGATTCAAGACCAAGACAATCTACGCAATGAATCCAAATCAAGAAACAGCAAGTTTTTCAAAAACAATCAGGCGAAACCGAGTTCGGTTTACCGATGAAGATAACCAGATCTTACTTACTGAAATACTTACAAATAATCCATATGGGGATGTATCTAAATAGAGTGTGGTTTTTTCCAATTTTTTGGAGGTCACTAGTAAAGAGGTGTCTGTGAGGGGAGTTAGAACATTACATATGTACCTATTGAAAAAGTTTGAGGAGAAAGAAAAAGTCAACGATTTCCGGAAAGTGTCAGATGATGTAAATGTCTGCTCTATATTGGATGGCGTCGTTGTTCAATACTTCTTATAAAATGACATCTTCAAAATCAGAATCTGGAGTCCAATAATACCATATCATCAATCATTTTGAAAAAATAACACAAAAACATAAGCTGCGATGTCATTTTCCAATAACTTTGGTTAGGGTTGGGGTTAAACGTAACGTTAAGCGGCGGATTTGTTTCTTGCTCCCACCGAAAACTATATTTTTATCTGTCAAATTGCGACTATCGCTACTGCTTTCGTAACCGCTACCGGTGAAGTTTTTAGGAGCAACGAAAACTGTCTAATATTAGGTTTAGTCGGGGGTCTAGTATTTGTTAAATTAGAGCGAAGTGTGTTATTAGTTTTGAAAATGATCCGTATATTATATGTTTGACCTAAACGTTTCAGTTTATGAGAAATTCCAGGTATGTATGGAATAATGTAATTAGTTATAGGTTTATTCTGCTCTCATTGTCTAGGTTGTTTATTTATATTATCATATATTTATATTATTTTATATTGGAGAGACCTCTCGACCCTTAAAAAAGAGAATTGAAGAACATAAATCATACATGAAAAAAAGGGAATTTCATAGATCGGGAATTTGTCAACATGCATTTGATAATAATCATAGAATAAATTGGGATAATTCAAAAATCTTAGCAAAAGAACCATGTTCTAGAAAACGTAAACTTGAAGAAAGTGCATATATTATGTTAAATTCTAACGAATGTGTAGTAACTTGCTCTATAAATCTAAGTAATACATGGTTACCTTTATTAAGAAATTGAACATAGCCCAAGAAATGAATTATAAATACTGAACATATATAAAGTTATACAATCAACACAAAACACTTCAATGTCAGTAAAAGTGACACTTTGTGCCAAAAACACAAAAAAAGCCGATTTTTACTGCGAAATCACAAAAAGACGAAGAATATTTTTTGAATTTGAATTAATTGTTTTTTTTTAGGTTCCACTGACGACGGAAGTAATATAGAAGATCCGGTATATTAACACTAGTTTGATTGTTTTTTTTTTTGATAGGGTGTGGCAAAATACCCAAAAAATCTGGTAAATCATGGATGCGCCACAAAACTACAGAGCATTGATCTACTCGAGAAAAAAGTTTTGAAGTGTCCTTTTTTTGAACGTGAAAAAAGGTCACTAAATTTTTGGAAAAAATCGTCGGGATACTCAAACTGACAAATGGATTGAAGTTTTTGGATGCACCATCAGTTTTTTGAAAACTGAAGGAGGGGGAAATTTTAAAAAATAAATGATTTTTTTATAATTACTTTGATACTATTCCAGGTATCTTCATGAAATTTGGTAGACATCTTCTATGCATCAATATGAATTTTGTGATGTACTAACAATTTTATTATTTTTACCAGTGGCGTCCGTACGAGTTTTGCACTCAATATCTTTGGAGAAAGAACTCCACTGCTTCCTTTCAAAATAAGAATTATTTTTGAAATCTCTATTTATTTCTGAGCCAATTTGTTCTCATGTTTTTTTTTCGTCCAGTGGTTTTCGCTTAAAAAAAATGAAATCTACTCGATTGCATTGACACCCTGCTGTGTCTTCCAATATTTTCAAATCAGTGGCGCCCTCTCTAACATTCTCATGCATATTGATGCATAGAAGACGTGTACAAAATTTCAAAAAGATATCTGGAATGGTATCAAAGTAATGATAAAAAGATTTTCTTTTAAATTTCAACACCTTGTATCTTAAAATCTAGGCTTTGGCGGACCTAAGTCCATATGAACTTTTTGTCTTAAAATCATCCAAGGATCATCACCCTTAAGTAAATAAATAAATAAATAACGTCTTTATCCATTAATTTTGCATACATACAAAGCAAATTTACAATATATTATATATAATTACCGTGCATGCACACGAAGAAAAAGAAAGAAAGGGCCAACTGGCGAAGTTTAGCCTCTTGGCCATTCCTCCACTCAACCAATTAGACCCCCGTTCAAGAATTAAATATTATGACAACAATCCATCAATAAAAAAGAAAAAAACATAAGCTTATATTTTTTACATAATAGTATATCGAGTATCTACACCTTTTCCACAAGTAATTGCGAATATATCACTTGATTTTGAGAATAGCAAAATTACATTGGGAATAAATCAAATGTATTTGAGAATTGCGAATTTACATTGCGAATATATCAAATATAATTGGGAAGATTGAAAATGAATTGGGAATATATCACATGTAATTGAGTAAAGTTGAATGAAATTGCGAATAAATCATTTGAAATTGAGAATAATCAAATGTAATTGCGACTGTATCAAAATGTAATTGAGCATTTATGTAATGTAGTCATTATGTGATTCCCATAATGTCTTTTTTATGTGAGGGGTGTCTCAAACTTGATGCTCCTGGATTTATGGTGCAAAAACGAGAAAATCTGTTTAATCAAATATGAAGAATTGTGCTTCTCAGGTTATTTTTATTGGGTTTTCAATGGAAGCTCCATTATTCAAAGATATATCCATTATGTAGATGCGTAAGTGCGTCGCAACATTCAACAGTCCACCAGGTTACCTCAGTGGCAGAAGAGAATAATATACCAATACTAGGTCATTAATTTTCCTCCATCATTTCAATACAATAAACAGTTCCTTTTTTTTCCTCACTATGTAGATATTTTTATTTAAGAAAAAATGTGAACTATGCCATTCATCCTATACCTTCTTGTATCTCAAATTTGCTGTTGAAAATGGCTTTTTTCACGGCTACATGCCAAAACGTGAGAATGTACATATAAAAACTACATAATTCAGTGAAAACCAACACACATACAAAATCTTTTAAAATTTTGAAAATCAAGTATTTTATCTATAGAATAAGTACTTGTTTAAATCTTAACTACATCTGACTAACTCGCAACTTAATTTGCAATATTCCCAAATCCATTTGACTATTCTCAATTACATATGATATATTCGCGATATAAATTGTCTATTCTCAATAACGTTTCATACATTCGCAAAATCAATTGACTTGTCTAAATTTAATTTTATAAATTCGCAATATAACTTGGCGTATTCGCAATTACATGTGGAAAAGGTGTATTAGTTCAATATTCGAAACCCTGTATATTTGACATATACAGGGTGTTAAGTTTTTCCTGAGCTGAACGGTACACCCTGTACATATATGATTTCAGAAATGAATTCTACATAGAAAATAAAGGTAACTTTCTATAGGATGTACTTTACTTATCGTCAATAGCTTGGAATACAGGGTTTGGAGAAATTACCAGAACGGTCGCTTATTTCAAAAGATACACGAGTAAGAAAAAAAAATCGTATTTAAAAGTTGTGAGGCTTTCAAAAATCTACATATCTGTGATAAATTGGAATATACAGTATCGACAATAAAGTCATGGCAGATGAAAGTTGTATTTTCTTAATGGAACCTCCTGTATAATAATGGATATTTTAGATCAATACACATAATGTTCTTCAATCTAGTCGTTTTTTGATCATCGCTGTTTGTGAATGACTTTTTTGCATCTTTGACATGCTATAAAACCCAAACGGTTCAGGATAGAGACAAACGGTCTACAGTTTAGTCTTTACTTCTCAAGAGCTATCCAAGAACATAAAATTAATTCTTGTCAAATAATGTGAAAATGTGACAGTATACCTTCTATTCAAATGACAGAATAGCTCTTGAAAAGTTAAGCTGAGAAAGTGCAGGCCGTTTTTCTCTATCTTCTACCGGTTGAGTTATCCAGCATGTCAAAGGTGCAAAAATGTATTTTTTTAATCGCGATATCTCAATTACGTTTGAATTTCGGAACAATAATATCAGTGGAGTTCCCGGGGGGGTCAACCCAGAACTTTTGTAACACAGAATGAATTTATTTTTTTGAAGTCAGATTTTATTCTTCATGCTATAAACTAAAATGTTCACCAAATTATTTTGTGCGCTTTTGATTTTCTGGTCATATACAGGGTGTAACAAATTCAATGTAACAGCATTGCTAATTCGTTAACCATAAGAGATGGAGAGTCGGTTAAATGGAAGCAGAGTTGCGCAATTTTGATCTAACCAAAATGGTACTTCGAAACTTGGAAAATTCCGAGCACTTCCAAAGATATCCGGAAATAAACGACTTTTTCGAAATCATTTTTTATTTTGTCCTGAATTAATTTGAAGAGATAAATGAAAGCGAATAACACATTTTCATGGCCACTTTACCTCCTCTTCAAGATAAGGTTGTCAAAGTTTAAATCCGACGTTTCGATCTTCTTAAACCATCATCAACTTTTTTTTTCAAATACTCACCCAATTTTTGCAATTTATTGTTATATCATTATCAATCTAATCGAACATATTTTGTTTTGATCAAATTTTCCTTGATTCTGATCCTTTTTTTTTATAATAACTTGATTGTGATACACAAAAATGCTCCACGGCCTAATTGTATTTTTATAATTCAATTATTGCTATTTTGTATACAGGGTGTAACAAATCCGATGTACGTAATAGCATTGATAATTCGATAACCATAAGAAGTGATGATGTTGGGTTCGTATTTGAAAAAAAGGTGATGATGGTTGGAGATATTCGAAACGTCGGATATCAATTTTGATGCCCCTATCTATGAACAGGAGAAAAATTGACCATGAAAATGTCTTGGTCGTTCTCAATTATCACTTCAAACAAATTCAGGACAAAATAAAAAATGATTTCGAAAAAATCGGTTATTTCCGGATATCTCCGGAATTGTTCGGAATTTTCAAAATTTCGAAGAGGCATTTTGTTGAAATTGAAATTGCGCAAATCTGCCTCCAAGCTGTATCTCTTGTAGTTAACGAATTACCAATGCTATTACATCGAATTTTGTACACCCTGTATATTTTTTTAGTCAAAAGCGCAACTTTTCAATAGGTTAACTTTTTTATATGTATTATTACCAAAACATTGCATTTTGAATATCTAAATTTTGTTCTGTTTTACCAAAGTCCTGGGTTTTCATGATTTTAACGCCATAGGCACTCCACTATATGTATTTTATAAATTTTGCTCAAGATTGAAGAAAGAATTAAAACATCCATTAATATACAGGGGGTTCCATTTAAAACAATGCATGTTTGATTTGCCATTACTTCAAAGCCCGACCCAGTATATTCCAATTTATCACATATATTGTTGTTTTCTAGAAGCTCCACAACTTTTATATGTACAAGACAGTGTTTTCTTTTGAATTAATCGATTGAGTTTTCATGTCAAAAATGACGATTGTAGGTTCCTATTTAAATGTTAATTTTTCGTATAAGAAAGCCCTCATTGTTTAATTTGTACTGGCTTCCTTGTTGAAAGGGACCTACTTTGAAACATTTTTCACAATATTTCGATAAATATTATTACAGGGTAGCCCAAAAATAAGATCAAAAATAAAATTGAGAAAACTGCCCAATATCATTTTTTTCTAATGGAAACCCCCAATTTTTATAATTTTGTCATATTGAGCATTGAAAATGAAGGTAAGTTTATATAATATTGTCCATTCCAAAAATTAAAAAAAAATAAATACAAATAAGAATTTTTGAAATAGACAATCTTATACAAATTCACCTTCATTTTCAATGCTCAATAAAATGAAATGATAAAAATTGGCGGTTTTCAATTGAAAAAAATGATTTTTGGCAGTTTTACTATATTTATTTTGGATCTTGTTTTTGGGCCACTCTGTAACCATAGTTATCAAAATATTGTGGAAAATACAAAATAAACAATAAAGGTCATGACAGTATTGTAATGACAAGGGGTAAAATTCTCAATTTTTATGGGAATTATATTGTGTCAAACGGGAAAATAAATTCGTAAATAAACAATATTATTGAAAAAAATGAAATTTTCTCATAAAACTTGGAATACGGGGTTAGAATACAATCTTGAACGACTTTTTCCAGTAACTTTTTCCGATATCTCTGACGCGAAACGAGATATCGAGAATTGGCACCCTTTGCGAAGACGTAGTGGGCGTGTTTAAAGATGAAATTTCAATTAGATATTATAAAATAGTGAGTCATCAGTCTGTATGACTGTACAGGGTTTCTCTTTATATATTGACACCCCCTTATCTTTTTTATTTGACGATTCTGAAAAAAGTGTCCCAGATAAAAGTTTAATAGTTTTGAGTAGATTTTTCGAGATTGCTTAATCAGAAATAAAAATTCACTGAAAAATATATTATTATAATATTATGAGTTCGCAATATCCAACTTACCGGGAAATGTTCGAGTTTATTTACGTTTTTTGGTTGTAATTTAGCCATTTCGAGTGTGGCGTTTTACTCATTCAGTTGTTTAGATCAGTGATTAGAATCGATGGCACAGCATAAAAAACAACCAGCAGGAACACTCCCTCGTTTTTCACCAAATGCGCATATTTTGGCGCCAGACAATCCCTGGTGTAGAAGTCCTCGAGACGGCTTCACTCAGGATATTGATAACATACAATTTTGATCTGTCTGTAATTTTTAAGATAAAATGAACAAAAAGGTGTTTTTCCACTTATAGTTTGAACGACCATTGTAGTATATTGTATATTCATGATGGATGTACCAAAAGGCGGTGACTATGCACGGTAAAAAATGCTTGAATACTAGCTACCCAAAACATTTTGCAATTTTATCCTGTAGAAAACATAACGTATTTGTGAATATTCTGAATTCGGCCCTGATATCTACACCAGAATGACGTTAGCGGGCGCTTATAATTATTTTCAATGACAGCGTGGAGTGTTCCTACTGATTGTTCTTCATGCTGTGTGGATGGGTTGCGCGGCTAGTATGTTTAGATTCTTTGATATTGATTGTTGAAAAAGCAAGATATACTGTTTTGGACAGTAATCACACAGCGGATTATGACGTTTCGAACGAAAATGTCATTTTAAAGAAAATACGGTATCTGTTGACTGATAATGGAGAGTTCTCGTGCTGTCTAAATTTCACATACCGTACCTTACGCTATAAGTATGACAGTTCTCACCCGTGATACTAAAACAAACAAGATATGATCACGCGCAGGTTTCGCTGACGTCATTGCGTGTCCAAACCTCAAAATTCATAGGTTACCTAGGTAACATGATACTAAAAAAAAACAAGATAAACTCACGCCATAATACAATAACTCTCGTACATCCCCCTCAGTTGTCATCACGTGACCTACCTCAAACCTATACAATCAATGTCACGTGGGGACGTCATGCGTGAGCCAGTTCAAATTTCAATCAGCAAGTGGTTACTAGGTTACGGTATTGATGTTTTACATCTAACCTCACTTTTGGCTCGCAGTGACGACATGCGCGGCTTGGTTCTAATTTCGTACAGCAATCGATCATATCTTTTGTTTTAGTATCATGGTTCTCACCGTATTAGGGTTAGTTGAGCCCGTTACCTAACGAACTAAAGCGGGATCATTACCGTAACCTTATTTGACGTCAAAAAGTTTGACAAAATATTTCTGTCTTTCTAAGTTTGAGCTTGTTTTGATCATGTTTTTTTCAATTTTGTGTATTTTCCGAGGTCAGAGACTATGAATAGGTGACTAAACGTTTAGTTATTGTACAAAATTTCACTTCCTCATCTTTCAATGTTTCGGATATTTTCCAAAAAACCATCATCAGGACCCCCTTTCTTCTTATTTTCGTATATTCAGCTCACGATCTATCTAACCATCAACCTGAACATTTAATGAATCTCAATGGAAACAACAGCAACAGTGACAGCATAGGTTTGCACGAGGGTTTGCATATGTTAAACGACTTCAAGCTGAGCCATTTGGAAAATAATGTCATAATGTACCCGAGCAATGTGAGTTTTTAACGTTTTCCCCCACAAAACACTTGTAAATTTTTGAACAGAATCTGTCCAACAATTTCAACGGAGAAGGCATGGATGATAATTCGTCAGACAATGAGAAACTGGTTATTGATACGAATTTGAGCGATAATAGTTTGGGTAAGATGAAGCACGCCCCAGGTGCGGCTTCAATGACTAGTCTACTTTACAGGTGTTGAAGTTGATTCACAGTTTGACAGGATAATCTCGTATTCAAGCGACAGTCAACTGGATCACATCAACCATCAACCGGAGCCAGTGTTGATGAACTTTCTCCCTCATCAACAAACTGTTGATGTCGAAGATAAACCAGACTTATTTCAATTTCCCGACACGCACATGTCCAAAGAAGACATATCGCTGGACAGTATGAACAGCTTTAGGGATGAAGAAGAAGAAAAAAATCCGGTGTTGCCAAGTGATATATCTGCCGCAAGCGCCGTTGCCAAAGAAAAACCCCCAGTGAAGTCCCACGGGAAGGTGTGCCATCTGTGTGGGAAAACTTACAAAACAAACTACAAATTGACGCAACACATGACAAAACATACGGGGGAAAGGCCGTTCAAGTGTGGCAGCTGTGATAAATCTTTTAGGTGAGTTTTTGAGTCTCCCTTGTATACAGGGTGTTACTTGATGATAGGCCGTGATTCCAAAGACGCATTCCGGAACCAAATTCATTAAGAAAAGGTCTAATAACACCTTTAACACCCTGTATCTTAAAAACCAGAAAAAAAACGAATTTATTATAAATATCTCAAAGATCCTGTTGACGATTTTGTCGAATTTTGGCAGAGTTTTTCATTCAAATTAGCACTAACTGAAGGGTGGTTATGAGTTCCAGTGGCGTCCCGAGAGGTAGATTCACAAATAATATTGACGAAAAATGCGTCACTGACTTTTTCTAGAAATTTTATATTTTTTTCAGATGAAGCAGATAAAAATACAACTTTTTTGTCTCTTGATATTTTTCCGTATTTTTTTTCGTTTTCGAGAAAAAAATAATCACTTTATTTAAAAAAAAATCGACATGCGATAAAGTAGTTTTCATTTTTTTTTCTCGAAAACGAAGAAAGATACAAAAAAAATATCAAGAAACAAAAAACCTGTATTAGTAGTTGCTCTATCTAGAAAAAAAAAATGAATGTGTTCGAAATAGTGTGGTTCTCGACATTAAGGGTGTTTAAAAAAAGAGAATAATTATTATTCTTCCTTTTGCCGTTTTTGTTGAACTTTGATAAAGTTTTTCATTGTAACAAGACGCTCAATTAGAACCAACTAGGTGATGATTATGAGTTCCAATGGCGTCCAGAGGGACAGTTTCACGAATAAAATTGACAAAAAATGTACACCACTGGCTTTTTCTGAAAATTTCCCAGTTTGTTCTATATTGAGCAGATAAAAATGCAACTTTTTCATCTCTTCATATTTTTTCGTATCAATCAATCTTCTTTTCCAAAAAAGTAAAATGAAAATAACTTTAACTTGACAATTTTTCGACGTGCAATAAAGTGGTTTTGATTTGTGTCCTCGAATACGAACAAATATACAAAAAAATATCGAGAGACAAAAAAGTTATATTTTTAGCTGCTCTATCTGAAAAAAAAAGAAAATATTCAGAAAAAGCCAGTGACGCAAATCGTGAATCTGTTCCCCTGTCACTGGAACTCATAATAACCATCTAGTTGGTGACAATTGAGAGTCTTGTTAGAATAAGAAACTTTGCCAAAATTCAACAAAATCGGCAAAAGGAACTTTGAGGTATTAATAATAATATTAATTTATCAAACACCCTGTACCTATGTCGAAAACCACACTATTTCGAGCACATTAATTTTTTTTAGATACAGCAACTACAATTACAACTTTTTTGTAGCTTGATATTTTTTCGTTTCTTTTTTAGTTTTCGAGGAAAAAAATCAAAACCATGTACTTTATTGTATGTCAAAAAATGTTGTAGTGTGTTCTCATAAAACTTCAAAATTCTCCGTATAATCCTAGGGGAATCTTGTAGTTTTGTCTGGAAATTTAATTTACATTTTTGCAAATTGAAATTGAAATGGATTTATGAAAAACATTGCAGAATAAATTCATCCTCAATATTGCTGACCCTGTTTCGGGAATTTTTGCGGAGCGTTTTCTACAAGTTTCAACCTTTGACCTCCTCTAGATAATCGTGAAGGAATTTTGTCCTAGGTCATTAATCAAGAGCTTCATAAATAAATTTTGAGGTTATTGAGGAGGATGTTATATCCTGTAGCCTCAAAACGTATTAATTGAGGTATACCTCCTCTGGGAAGTTTTAACACCTCCACCCTCCAAGGAAGGTTATTATTTATAGTCTGTTAAATAAAATCAACCACAAAAGATCACCCAAGTAACACACAATAGTTGAATAAACGTTTATTTTTGGTTTATACCAGGCGTATATTTGTGGTTGAGAATCAACGTTAAATAAACGATAAAATGCCCGCCCGATAAACGTTTAAGAATGGGATATGATATCCAAACTATACACGTTTATGAGACAAGAGTATTAAACGTGTACGATATACGTTTGATAAACGATTCTATAACACGTTTATGCTTACTATAAAGGAAACGTTGAAGTATTAGCTACGATATCTGAAATAGCAACGTTCCAATCAAACCATCAGCATACTTATCTACATTCTTTATTTTTCAACAAAGTTATGAAATATTCAAGGCATTTTGATAACTATGTTACGACTGTTTCAACCATCGCAGTCCTATACTGGCATATGCTTGTCCCATGTCCCAATTGTTTTGTCTGGGGACTCTTCAACGGTTGAACTTTTCTGCTCCTCTCCATTAAAATCTATTCGGAGGCCTCTGTAAAGGAGAATAAACTATTAGGGTACACTACACTTACATAAAATGAATCAAAATTTACGAATATGAACTATTTTTCCTGACCTATTGAATATCTTGATGGATATTAAAAAAGGGAGTTTTCAAATAAATTAATGGGGAAATAGCTGAATAGGTTCACGAAGGTACTTACCTAGCTATGGCCACAATAATAGATCATCCAATTCGAAACAATCCGATTTCCACTGAAGACGAACACCCAATCAAGCACGATATATTTCAACTGGTAACGCTTTCAACAAGTGGCAAAATCGTCGAAATTGCCGAAATTAACAGTTATCCAGCAAACATCAACAGTATAGATAACCACTATACAAGTACATTACGCACAAGTCGGCTGACCAAGAAAGTGACGCTAAAAATGGAAAATCGATCGCGTTCATCATCACGTGATAAATCTCCGAAAACCTGATTGGCTCTAAGGAACGGAAACCCCCACGATATCAACTCTCGGCGTCCTGTATTATATTGGATATCATACACGTTGAGTACCATGTGGTTTTTATACAATAAATAAACTATTGGAAACATCTACCCCACACTTTGCAAAAATGATCAGCCGATAAATGTGAGTAATATTTGTCAAATGAATATAAAGATGAAGATGAGTACACCCAGAACCTTTTTTTCTCAATCTATTTGTGATAAAAAGACATACCATTTATTACACTTTCGAAGAAACGTGTATGAGAGGTATATCGTATAACAAGTCTCACATGCGCGGGTCATTTTGGTTAATCTTTGAAGTCTGACAAATACAGCTCGACACTAAGATACATATACTTGATATTCCTCACAAAAACTACCAGATTTTCATCCTGCCCCAAAAAAATAGTGTATTGTAAACGTGTATTGCACGTCTCAATAAATATACGTTGACCATATACGTTTAAAAAATATACCAAAACCAAAAGGTTCCAAAAATATGGTTGAATACACGTATATTTAACCATAAAATCGGATCGTGTGTTGCTTGGGTATTGAGTAGGGCTCTTCAAATAAATTAGTTTTGAGGAGGTTGTAAATTAAACAAAGCGCATGGAATAATTTGAGGTAGTTTAGCTGTGAATGTAACATTTATAGATCCAAAATAGGCCTCACTCAACACGAAGCCAAACACACAGGCCAATATATTTATTCCTGCGAGACCTGCGGAAAAGGTTTTCAAAGCAAAAGCTACCTCATGGTCCATCAACGGGTACATTCCGACATCAAACCTTACCCTTGTGAAACTTGCGGCTTGAACTTCAAGTCCAAACAGTCCCTTTTGGACCATACCAATCGGCATTTAGGAGTGAAACCTTACACTTGTAGCATATGCAATCGAGGCTTCATTACGAAAAGTAAGTACATTTTTACTCAACTTTTAGCGTAAAAATACTAACCTTGACTCAACAATAGGGGACTTGGAAGAGAAATTAAATCCATTTTTTTTATTGCAAACTGTAGAAAAGCGCAAGAAAAAGACGACACGTATTTTTTTATTTCGTTGAAATATTATTTTTCCAAAAGTTATTCAAGTTTTAAGATTTTTTTTTCAATTTTTAACTAATTTTAGGACAGTCAATAACTCTAAGAGTATCAAAAAGTTTGTCAATACCAACAATATTAACAACTAGTGTCTGGCCCTAATTTTTTATTGTATTATTGCAATAAGGTGTAAAACAAAATCTATTTTTCTCGAAAACGGTTAGTTTTATCGGAAAAAAAGAAAAGCACCTTTTTTGTTGAGAAAAGGTCAGAGTATTTGAAAAAGTAGTTTTCCTGTCAAAAGTTGGGCTCAAAAGGTTTGGTGGCAAGTCCGTTCCTGGTTCCCTCTACAATTTCAAATATTGACTTTACTATGGTTTCATGAGCCTTCATGGCCTACACAACATACTAAAATTTCATCAAATCATACAAGCCGGTTCAAAAGTCAGAGCTAAAAAATGAAATTGATGGGTACCCCTTTAGGGCTCTGTATCTCCGTTAGGAGGCACTTGAGAAAAAGAAGTTCCATGACAAACTAGGGTTATTTTGACCTCCCCTATACGCTTCCGAAATTATGCCATATACTTAATGGACACCCTGTATATTGCATGTACTCCTCTTTTTTTTTTCTTCAATTCACATACTGAGCATGATGTGACATAACTCGGTAATTTTGGCACTGTTCAGAGCGTTATAAAATCTCCGTCAATTTTCGACCAAGACGAAAAAGAAAAAGCACGTGTCTCCTTATTTTTCTTAAAGTTTCGAATCTAGCAATGAAAAAAAAATGATTCATGACTCCTATTCTTGAATTTGGTGGCTTTTCATCATAGAATCATCAGTTTTAACCTCCAACGTTTGGAATAGAAGGATATACCTTGAAAAGTGGTAAACAAACTTATCTTTAGCCCCGATAAAAACTCGAAAATTTGTTGAAATTGGTTGCTTTTCTTCAATAAATTGTCAGTTCTAATTTTCAACGATTGGAATGGAAGGATTTACCCTGAGAAAAAAAAAATAAACTGACAAACTCAAACATTTGTTGAATTTGGTGCCTTTTCTTCACTTTATGCTGAAAAATCGAAAAAAATAACACCTTTTGCAAAAAACTAAAAAATTTGTTGAATTTGATGGCTTTTCTCAAAAAAATTCGTCAGTTTCAATTATTTTCAACGTTTGGAATGGAAGGATTTACCCCGAAAAAATGGAGAATACTCACCAAACATGTTCTAGGTTTGTGCATGGCCCACGAACAAACCCACTCCGGCGTAGACAACCGCAAATACTCGTGTAAAATCTGCCAAAAACGTTTCGTATCCAAAAGCTATCTTCAGACTCATTCGAAAATTCACACCGGAGAGAAACCGTTCATTTGCGAGGTGTGCGGCAAAGGGTTTATTACGAGGGTTGATTTGAAATTGCATATGACAATGCATACGGGGGAGAAATCGTATGTTTGCGAGATGTGCGGCAAAGCGTTTGCTAGAAGGGATGCTTTGAAGTGTCATCGAAGGATGCATACGGGAGAAAAGCCTTATAGGTGAGAATTTTCAGTGTTTCTCGCTCTACAAATTTGAAGTTTTCTTCACTCACTTTCAGATGTGACGTATGTGGCAGAACATTTAGTCAGTTCACACCAATGGCAAACCATAGAAAAAATCATACAGGTACGGTGTTATCAATAAATGCAGGTTTTTTTGAATCTCCACTCACAGGTGATAAACCATTCACGTGTGAATTTTGCGGGAAAAAATTCGTGTCAAAGTCCACTATGATGACGCATCAGAAGAAACACAAAAAACCAGATTCAGAAGGAAAAAACATTCATCTGCCTCAATTTGAGTTTGTCGCTGCCAGTTCAGAGGGTGAAGCTTTGGGTTTGGATATTAAGATTGAAAAGTTTGATCACAGTGTTAAGTATTAAAAAAGTGTTAAAAGAAAGTGTTTTATTTTTGGGTTTTGGAACGCCAATGAATATTTGGAATGAGAGGTTTCACCCAGGAAAAAATGGAAAATCTCACCTTCAACCCAGACATTAACATCACAAATAAGTTGAACTTGGTGGCGTTTCTTTAAAAAAAAGTTGAATTCAACTTCCAGAGGTTTTACCCATGTCCGAAAATACTTACTCTTAGCCTACACGAAAACCTCAAAAACGACGTTATGAATTTGGTTTCTTCAAAAAATCGTCAGTCTTAACATACAAAGATTGGAATAGAAGGATTCACCCTCAAAAAATTGAAAAAACTCACCTTCAACCCAGACAAAACCTCAAAAATTTGTTGAATTTGGCGACTTCTACAAAAAATCTTTAGTTTTAATAGTAGTAAAGTTTGGAATAGAATGCTTTAGATTAAGTAGATTTGTTTGTCTAGGTTCGATGATACGGAAAACACTTTGTTGATTTGCCGACGTTTTGAAAAAAATCTGCATCCTCAAGGCTATAAGAAAGAGAGGAAAATAATTACACTCAATATAAAAGGCAAGAATTATAATAATATTGATTGTAATGGACAATTTGCATACATTTTCAAATTACTTGGAATTTTAAATACGTATTCTAGACAATATTGGAAAGTCATCAGCTCATAAATGTTTCCAAAATATCCAAAAATATTCTTAATAAATAAAAAAGAAAACGCAAAAATATTACCTTATCGAGAGAGAGAAAGAATCATCTCAGTCAATACGCCAGACGAAGATAGATGTGACGTAGTGGATGTTCATTGGCGCTCTTTAATCGGTGATAACTACATTAATAGAGGTCGTAGGCTGATTTTTTGAACAACAATGGCATCAGTACTTACTAATCCTTATATTTTTCATATTTCTAATAAATGTGCAAATTGTTCATTGTTTTACCTCTTGTTCCAAGAGCCTTGAGGATGAAAATAAATTTCTCGGAGCGTAGGCTGATCAACAACGTGGTTTTTGTATCATCGATCCCAAAAACATATTTCTGAATCTATAATCTTGGATCATACAAAAAAAAGACAGCTGTAAGGATTTCTCCTAAAACAATGGAAACTTAGATTTTAAACCCAGACAAGACCTTCACAAAATTATTGTTAAATTCAGTGGCTTTTTCTGTCTGGAAAAAACTCATCTTTAGCCGAGACAAAAACAGCGAAAATTTGTTGAATTTTATGACATTTCAAAAAATCGTCAGCTCTAACTTCCAGTTTAAATAAAATGGAAGGATTTACCCAAAAACAAAATCGAAAAAAATCATCTTTAACACAGACAAAAACAAAGAAATGTGGAATAATTTCATTTTGAAGTGGATCTGTCAAATTTCCGCTTCGCAAACGGGAATCATATGCTACCATCCATATTGAAGAGTGACTTCCCAAGTAACACATAGAGTGCTGTGAAATATCTGAATTGCCGTTATATTGATCTACAGTGTGTCCACTCTGAAGTGTCCCACCCCTGTAACATTTTTCTTTATTAACCGATTTTCAATTTTTTTTTTGTTTATTAGGTCTCGTCAAACACGTTTTGAACACTATACCAAATCAGTTCCAGGGACGTACTTTTTGGTGATTATGGGGGTTCAAAGTGGGTCAAATTTCAGAAAATCGTATTAGGGGATTTTTTAGAAAAAAACTGACAACGGAATCTCAATCAGCATGACCAAAAACCTCCTTGTTCACATAAAAAAAAAAAAAAAGATACTATTTTGGTTATTTTTTTTTGTTAATTTGTTAATTTGATACTTATACTGCTCATTGAGTCTTCCTGTACGTTCTAATTTACAGTAAAGATGTTAATAAAATGCCAGAATGTGTTTTTTAAACAAAAAAAACATCGATACCTTATACAGGGTGAGCGACAATGGGATTCAATCAACGATTTTAATTAAACTTAGGACCAGTTTATCCGGGAATCTCGTAGATTAGGGAGTTGAAAATTTGTACAGAGGGGTTTTTGGTGATGCTGATTAGGATTCCGTTGTCAATTTTTTTAAAAAATGACCTAATATCATTTTCTGATATTTGACACCCTTTGAACCCTCACAATTACCCATAAGTACGCCCCTGGAATCAATTTAGCATATGACCGAAAAGTGTTTGTCGAGACCTATCAAACAAAAAAAAATTTTAAGATCGGTTGATAAAAATGTTACAGGGGTGGGGCACTTCAGAGTGGACACACCGTATAAGAGCTTCATTCATTACTTTATGGTGGTATTGTAGAAGCTCCGATCACCAATTTGCTTAAATGATATTTTAGCCCATTAATTTGGTTCCTTTAAGCGGTTGAAGAACAAAATTTAAAATCTGCTATGGAAGGTTTATTAGAGTTTCATAAAGTTATCCATTATGACTTTTAACCTATATACTTGCTCTGTACGCATGTTTAAAATCGTCTTATACTAATAAACGATATATTTATAATTGCTTTACAAAGGTTATATTATAAACTTTTATGTAACATGTAAAGAGCCAGATCACCTGTTTAAGCAAATTTGGAACGTGTAATGCCACTACGCAGAATAACGAGTATTTTTGATTCAAAGCTTATTAACGCATCTTTATTGTAAAGAGGTAACCCCTCAAAAATATAAAATGCAGCTGAACTCGAGTATTTGGACATCAGTCATACTAGAGAGAAAAGGTAGCTATAAGCCATTTAATTTCTTCGTTGAGTTACCTACTATCAGTGCTTGTCATCATTGACTCCATATTGTTTTGTGAAATCTGCTTTTGATTGATGAAATGGAATTTTATTTTTGAACAAAATTTAAATATAATATAGATTTTGTTCATAAAAATGAATGGTATTCATGTAGGATATCTATTTCGAATATGATAACCTATTTAAAAATTATTGTAATAAAAAAAAAAGTATTGATAATATATTTCTATTTATTTCGAAAATGTGTAGAGTTTTCTTAATTTCGATGGCGAGTAGTACTTTTACGAAGTAGCAGAGTACATTATCACAATAAAATTTCTCTGGCAGGTCGTTTTCAAGTATGCCCGTGTCTGAACTAAGACAGCTTTTTGCACACCAACCGTTCAAATTTCCATCATGCTAGACTCCATATTATGCTCACTGCTAGCAATTCTAACGTACATACCTACAAGTATGATCAAAATGTCAGTTTTAGCAGAGTAAGAGATATTCTTGTCAATACTTGGTGATATAAAAGAAATAATAAAGCAATATTTTTGTCAAATATATCAAGGTTTTATAAGCGACATACCTATAATGAAACAGTTCTGTTAGAGCATTCAGTTACTCTTTTATATAGCAGCTGAGTAAAATGGACCCTTTAGGAAATCTAGCAGCTATATAAGTAGCGTTTGATTGTTTATTTTACTTTTTATAACACCGTTTTACTTTTCAAACTAGTGATATAAGCAACTATAAAACTTCTATAAATCATTTGGTGTTACTTGGGTTTGAGCACAAATTCAATGTAGATGTTAGCATATGATTCCAGTTTGCCAAGCGGAAATCTGACAGTTTCATTTGGAAGTAGAATTGAATGTAAATACTTGCTCAATTTCCAAAGTTTGGAATGGAATGGTCCGGGAGGCAGTGGACTTATTTTCCCACTAGCTGTATATCAAATCAAATGAAATCAAAATCAAAAATTGTTTTATTGTCACAAACCAGGATACTACATCAATAATTGACCAGGAATACTACTATGATGAAAAGAAGAGCATCTGGCTTAAGAATATGGATTAGCGTCACGATTCTAAAAATCGATATCATAAGCCACTGAAAGTGTGCTTATGTGATGCAAACCCAGAAAAAACGAACAAATCAATGAAATGAATTCATCTATTCAGTTCATGAGACTGGCTAAAATTTCCAAATTAATTCAAAAGTTAAAATACGTTACAAGTCCACTCACCTTCCCAGTTCCCAGTCATAAATATTATACGTACAATACAACATGAAGTTTATGAAAACAGCAGTCTGTTTTAGCGGATTAAAAAATTTGACCGTGTTTACGGATCCGTAGCTTCCCAGGCTTGAAATTGAATTGATACAATCAAAATGATATTGAAAATAAGATTCAACACATGATAGATTAAAATATTATGCTGGGTTTATACAACATTTACATAGTCATAATCATAATCATAGTCATAATCACAAAAGTTGAAAGCAGGTTTTCTCATGTACCCGTTTATACAACATGTCGCAGTCGTAATCATAATTATAAGCATAACTACTGACCTTGAGAGTTGGTAATTGTCATCTTCTAAGATTATGACGAGAATGGAACTGCGCAGGCGTAATAATGTTCGACAGTCATTTGCTTATCGATTTGTGGAGTGGAACGTGAGTGGGAACCTGGAACTTGTGGAAAGTGAATATGGTGTTGTTGAGAAGCGTTTGTCTGTGAATTTCAATTTTCACTATTTTTGAGTTGATTTTGTGGCGAATTTGGAATCATTGTAGTGACTCTTGTAACATTGAATCTTATTTATGTATTGTGGTTGTGGATTGTGGAATCATGGGGAGTTTCGCTGAAGGAGAAGGATTCTTCATTGAAGCAGTGGAATAATTTCCAGTAATCTGGGCAAAACTTAAAAATAAATAGGCCAGGCCTATTATTTTCACTTTTTCCTTGCAAACGATCCTCATATTTATCAAAACTCGGTAATTTCAGACAATTTTTCACCAAAACCACCGAATTTGCGCCAAAACTATGAAGGTTAGAAAAACAAATCAATGTCAACATACCACACTGGTATTGCCAGTTTTGAAAGACAAATGACAGCAGTGAAAATGACTTCAATTTTTATGCTTTGACTGTGATGTTGTATAAACCACCTTCTTATGCGTTATGATTATGATTATGATTAAGACTGTGCTTATGACTTATGATTATGATTACGACTATGTAAAATGTTGTATAAACCCAGCTTTTTTTCATAGAAAAACATTTACAGTTACCATGGCAGCATTGAAGTGCGCATGTGTAGGACAGTTCGAAACTGCTAGAACTTGAAACCAAAACAGAGCTACAGTCTTATAATATAATATACAGTTGGCTCACTCCATGTCGTAACCTTTGAAATCCCGAAAGCGATTTGCCGAAATTCCTGGGATCGAGAACAAAAACCTGCGAAGAACAAGTTTTACGAGGGAGACAAGTTGGAAAAAGGCGATCGATTTCCAAGCGGTGTACGAAACTCCAACGACGAATCAGCCGGAATTTCCGATCGGCGACACCTGGTATGATATTGGAACCAGAGCGGAACTGAGAATGCGGCAAAATGGAGCCACGACGAGTGAACCATGTAGTCTTTGGTTAATATTCGATGGTATATAATGGGGCACATAATTTTCTACCCGAATAATGTATTCAGGTATATTTTTGTAAACAATTTTTCAATTCTCTCATAAAACAGAACACCTGTATTATTGAGCATGCCAAATTCGGAGCGCCTGATGATCATTAAGGCGACCCCGTATAACCAAGCGATACAGGTTTTCTTCAACTATAAAGATTAGTTTATATTCTATAAAGATTTTTCGATAAAGTAATGAACTATATAGCATATTTATAGTATAAGTAAATATCCTCTTTACAGATATATCCGTCATTTAAACGGTATAGTAAATATAAAGTTTGGTCTATACAGGGCGTTACTTAATGGTATGTCATAATTTTAAGGGGGAGTTCCTGGATAAATTTTAAGTCGAAAAGGTCATATAAACTTGGGTCTTAAAATGCTTGGTTTTTAAGATACAGGGTGTTGAAGATCTATTTTATTTTCAGTTTTTAATACATTTTCCAAAGACGGTTTGAGATATTGAACTGAATTTTGCCACAGGATATTATGGTATAGGAACACACTTTTTTTTATCTTTTTATTTCATTTTATTTTATTTTTTTTTCTTTTTAGACCCAAGTTTATATGACCTTTTCGACTCAAAATTTATCCAGGAACTCCCCCTTAAAATTATGACATATCATTAAGTAACACCCTGTATATATTTTCCCTGTACAGAATATGGATTTGATTTTTATAGGACAGATAAAGTATTGTTATATTAGCGATATCTAATCAATATAGTTTCGGTAAAGTTCTTCTGTTCTTCCAAACAAACTATTAGTTTAATTGACGATGAATGTCTCCTTTATAAAATCTGTGAATTATCTGTACAAATGACTATAGCTATTCTATACTCAGGAGTTATTAACTCTTTACAAAATCTATACTTGAATCTCGTTTCTAACTTGCTGTACCTACATCTACCTAATACCAAATAGACGGGTTAACGCATTATTACAGATTATACAGTTTATACCCCCACGACTTTGATATTATCCTCTAGTCGTAAAGTCGTATCAGATCACACAATGACATCTTGCAAACGAAGCGACGGGATGGTTTTGTCTTTGATTTTTGGCATTTTATCAAATTTTGATCAAGTGCAAAGCTCTAAACTCTGAAAGGTGTTCCTGTTTATCTATGACTCGAAAATATAGAGTAAAAGATTCATTCAAAAACATGAGATGTTTGCCGAGGGAGTTAAGCTGCCGCACTCTTGCACTGCTCTATAAACCACTGTCTACTGAGTTCCAGGTTCGATTCCCGACAGAGGCCAACAAGGTAAGTACTTATAACAGAATATTACCAAGTTGAAAAATGTGCTCATATGGAGTTTAAGAGAGTAAAAACCATAAAGCTATAAATAAAGACTGTAAATATACAAATAAAGACGTTGAAAGAATCTAAATATTTTTTACTTGAAACACGTTAAAACGTATCGTCGCGTCGGTCTGTATGGTTGCGATAGCGATTCTATAAATTGAACTTTATTCAATCTATATCGTGGTTATAGCGAATCGATAAATACAACCTTTGTTGTATCTGGAGCCAAAATGTATTGAAACCCACATCGTCGCTGTGCCGAAAGAATATAGATTATCTTTATAGAGTAAAGATATTCATATAGAACCGATACAGGTTATATTATAGTTTGGTTATACAGGACGGTTATACTGATCAAGTGAAATCGAGTCGCGTCAAGTAAAATTTGAACCGCTGATTACGATGATCAAGCAATCGAGCATCAAGCAACAATTTGACAATCAAACAGCTGTTCTTACCTCACTACACTGATTATCATCTGATCAATTTATTGTGAATCTTGATTTACCCAGTTTTGACATCGCATGTCTATCTGATGCTGACGGAGCCAAAGTGTTGTACCCTCGGTTGTACAGTGTGGCAAACGGATCAGTAACCACGGAAAGAATTCGTATAAAAAAAATCGATATTGCCATATTTAACTTCCAGAATGCAAAACCTGTTGCTTCGTGGAACAAAGCTCATTTAAAATCGATTTTCATAATTACAAATATTGACAAGGAAAGTTCAAAGTAAAGTACAGTTTTTAATCTATTTTCAATCAATATCTAGTTTTCTCAAGACCTAATCTTAGAATGAGTAGAATTTTTTCCAAATATTATTATGGGCATAGGAGAAGCGGCAACAGGACTCGAAAATAGTCGAAAGGCGTATCTTGAAGGAGTCTTATTGGTTGTCAAATGTGATGGCACTTTTTTGATGAATGGATTGGACTCGCAATTGGCAGTAGTGAGTAACGTGACTATTTTCAGCGCATCATAACAAACCCGGACAATAGCAAATATTTAGACATTCAGTGGCGGTGCTTTCATCTGTGAATTCTGAGCTTTGAGGATAGTTGTGAAAAAGTTATTGTTGTTGATTATTGAAATTATTGTTACCTCGTTATTGTTGTTGGTGTTCTTGTTGTTGTTCTTGTTGTCGTTGTTGTTTTTGATTATTGTTATCGCTGTTATTATTTGTTTGGAATAATCAACAAATATACTCACGGCAAAACACTTCATAGCCAAGCGAGAGAAGTGATAGCGAACGTTTATAGGTAAATTGATATAATAGCTATTTACCTAACAAGTGCGGAAAATTAGTTTTTCCGCACGAGTCTGCCGTTCACCGACCGACGCGTAGCGGAGATCGGTGAAGCAGCCGAGGGCGGAAAAACATTTTCCGCAAGTGTTAGGTACAATAGTTTATCTACAGACGTGCGGAAATAAGGATATAATTCGTAATTTAAAAGTTTCTGATGCAACTAATGACAAATAAATAATAATGAATGTCGAAATGTGTAAATAAGCGACCATAGTTACCTGGTAACCTGGTTGCTGTTTGCTTATGATATTGTTAATTTTGACATATCCGTGCGGAAAAATTTTTCCGCAATGGTGTGGGAAATCTGATTTTCCACACGGATATCGGTGCGGAAAATTGAGTTTTCCGCACGGCTGTAGGAAAATTAAATTTTGGAGAATTTTTCCTTGTGTCTATATAGGGTTTGTGATGAGGAGGCCTCCGATAATTCGCTTAAATTGCCTCTCAAACGTAAGCGAAATCGAGGGTCTCTTTATACTGGTGTTGGCGTATCGACTGTGAAAAAAATTCGGAAGGAGGATGAAGAAAGGATAAGAAATAACCCGGATAAAATGTTATGCAGTCCTGGAAAGAAAAGACCGCGTCAATCACTGGTCGAAAACAATGATGATTTTGATTTCCAAATGATACGAAATATGATTAACATATTTCATCTTGAATTTAAAGTTGTCCCGACCACCAGGAAATTACTACAAAAATTGCGGAAAGAGTCAGATTTTCCATATTCAAGGGAAACGCTCAGGGGTTTACTGAAATCAAATGGATTTTCTTGGCGTGAATGCCAAAATAAACGAAAATTTCTCATGGAGCGGCCCAACATATTGCATTGGAGGTACAAATATATCCACGCAATAAGAAGGCAGAAATATTGTTTATTTGGATGAAACCTGGGTGGACAATGACTTGAGTCCCTTATTATTCCTTTGGGCCAAGATAGTGATAGCGAAACTGATGACAACAGTGATGACGATCATGATGATGATGATGAACTTGAAAAACAGTAGGAACCTAACGCTGGTTCGTCATATATCAAACCGGTATTTATTATGTTTTGAATATTTCAACTGAACCTGATTAAAAAAAAAAATTGGGTGAATCAACTGACCAAAAAAGATTTTTTGGCAAATATTGTGACGATGACAAATAAACAAAAACTCTCCCTCATTATTCTTCAGACAAAAATATTTTCGAACATCAGCCAACACACCACGCCACTGGGTTTTCCATGAATGAAACCGGCCATGTTTTAATACTGTTTCGTTCCCCTTACCGATGCCCCACAGTCACAGATCCATTTGCCACACTGTACCTATTCATCTTTATGACAAAATACAGTGTTCGGAAAGTCAACGATAATACTGAAAGACCCACTCATAAGCTTCCAGAAAAAAATAATACAAACAGTAAGACTACCCATCCACTCTATTTTTTTTACTGCTCCCTTCAAAACCTCCCACCCCACCACCTTTTCCTTCGCAATTACAAGCCAGTCACGAAAATGTCCACGTACTTAGTAGAATAGAAAATAAAAATAAATTATTTCTCTGTAAAATAAGATTCCTGATTGAATATTTTGAACTTTAAGTGGCAATATCTCGAAAACCATAGAGTTTTTACTATGGTAATATTATGTTTTTCTGGATGCTTATGAGTTGGTCCATCACCCCTTTTCGTATTATCGTTGACTTTCCGGACACCCTGTATATAATGAAAAAAGGAACTGAATATCGAGCTTATACCTCGCAGGAAACAAGACTTCTTCTATGGAAGGACTATGGACTTGTTTCCTGCGCCTGCGAGCTATGAGCTCGATATTCTCTTCCCTTTTACATACTATTTGTGAGGGCAAACATGAGAACGCTTGCAAGAGAATAGTATATAGGTTGTAGGTTCTCTCTGATGAACGATGGGTGGACAGTAGCCAAGTGCCCTGAGGTAGCGAAACGAATAAACCTCCCGTTTACGCATTGTGAATGTGAATGTGTAAACCATTTATTTACATTGTAAATGTCAAAAAAGACCGAACGAGAGGTTAGAATGCCACTTCCGACAGACATCTATACGCGTCAAGTAAAATTAGAACTTGTATTCGTATGTTCTGACGCATTTTCCTCTTCAAGCCATCGGAAACCCCGCTTGAATACAAAAAATTCTATCCCTGTTTGGGTTAGGGAAAATAAGTATCGAAAATCGTCACTGCCTCCTGGATCTAGAAGGATTTACCCTAAAATATGAAAAAAAAGGAGAAAAACAAACAAAAAAGTTAAATTTGGTGGCATTTGTTTAAAAAATCGTCAGTTGCAACAATCGAAAAAGAAGAATTTACCCATAATAATGGCAACAACTTACCTTTGAAACAGGCAAAACCTCAAAAATTTTATGAATTTGGTGCTGGAAAAAATTGAAAAACTCACTTTAACCTCAGACAAAAACCGCAACGTTGCAAAAACAAAAACTTTATTTCAAAATCACATATCATTACGCGTTCGTCACGCCCTAAACAAGAATTTATAATAGAATTGAACTATTACAAACAAACTTTGAAGGTAACGGAGCCGACATACAAAATCGTAAATTACATTATAAAAACATATATTTGAAAATAAAACCCGGAAAAGTAAATGCACGTTATTTGCACATGTCGTCCACCATTTTTTCCATTTGCTTGTCTTCCTCCGCCTCTTCAACCATCACATCCATGCTATTGGTCGGCGTGGTTGGACTCTCCTCTTCCTCCTCCTCCTCGTCCTCCTCTTCTTCTTCTTCACCGAGGGAGGAGGGGCGTTTAAGTTTGTTCAACTGTTCCTCCAGTTGTTTATAGATCTGCAACCATAGAAGTTTTACAGGGTGTAATAGTACTAGATACGGTCCTAGAAATATCTACCCTTATCTGTTATTTAATGCAAATAAAGTTTAAATGTTAGATAATTTGTTCAAAAATAGATTACGGATGAGTTGCATGGCAAAATCCGGGGCTTTACTTTTATACAGGGTGCTAAAAATTAAAACAATCATCATCAGTATCTTGGAAGCGGTTGAATATACAGCAAAGTCCAAATCATGGCAAAGTTGGGTATTCTGGTACTCAATCGAATGCCGTTGAAAAATGCAAATATTCGGGAAAAACCGAAATTCAGTAAAACGGTTTTCGAGTTTTCCTGGGTTTATATGAAGAAATATTTCAAAACAAATGTCACATTTTGATAGTCAATTTTTTTCCTCTACAAAATGGCGTTGATCGAGCAACCATCATCTAATCAAAAAATATGTTGATCTTTTTTGATTAGATGAAAAATTTCGTTCTACCCTCAATATAATCATATTAATTCTAATTCCAACGACGTATAACACTTGACATTTATTCGACGTTTCGAACTAATAAGACCATCATCAATATGAATTGGTCATATTTGGAAAAAAACGAAACGCCGGATCAAAAATCGGATTACGTCATATTTTAGAAAAGAAAAAATACAATTTAAATGTGAAGTCAGAAAAAAAAATTAAAAATTCAAATTTGCAAATTCAAAAACTGTTGGTTTTCAAATAACTATTTTTCTAATTACTTCCTGCTTTTAATTGAGTTTGCATTTAAAGTGTATTTTTATTCTTATTGGATATTTTGTACATCTAGCGTCAAAAGTATTGAACTTGCCCTGTTTTTCCCTTCGACCATATAAGTTACGAGAGACGGGCTTATTTACATTTTTATTTGCCGCACACATGGTTGAAAACAGAACCGATCTGGTTCGCTGTAAGGTGTTCCATAAATTTAGCTTGACAAGGTTGTCACATCCTTTAAATGTACAATTTTTGGATGCGGTAATGTCCAATCAACTTATACTGGGGCTATTCGAAATAAAGCAAAAGTAGCTAGCGGAACAAAACCTCATCAGCTTATAAAAAAATTGATTTATAAGCTGTGACAAAACTATACGAATCTATCCTCGTACTTGGAAGAATACTTTCAAATAGTTCATTCATTAATATTTGACTTTGATCATAATGATGTTACACTTACAGTTTTATCCGGACTTTAATTCTCATTCATGTGAATACATTAGCCAATCAGTGAACAAAAATATGTATTATTCAGCACAAAAAACTCGATCCTTTGCAATAGGGAGATATTTTTTTTCTGTGAATTCTTTGATGCATACTAGCGCCAAAAACAATTTTTTCAATTTTTTTTATCCATATTTATTCTAGAAAACTCAATTAATATCTGCTAATTTTCCAACGGTTTCATTCAAAATACTCTCAGGGAAACTACGTCACCGACACGTGATCCTGATCAACACATGAAACGACTGGTGACGCCCCATTCTAAATTTGTTGCCAGGTTGTGAAATTAGCGTAGCATTTTATTTAGCTCTATAGCGCATCCACCAATGAAATCACTCGTACACCCAAGACTATTAGGTGAATTGCGAACGAGCCGACAACGCCGCATCATGTGGGTAACCTAACCTTGTTATTACTGTTTACATACATCCGTGATTTGGGTACTGTAAACTGTTACTACTTGTTACTGTTGTTATTGTTTCTAAACATATTTCAATACACACACAAACTATGGGATATCCATTTCCACCTGTCTAAGTTCTCCATCGAGTGCTTCAAAACTTTGGAGACGAAAAAGCCATTTGAAAAGCCTCGATTCCGTGAATTATCCTGGAGAGCACTTTGTGTAGTAAACAGGTGCAAATGGACCTTTTCTTATGTTCAAATATTGTAGCCTCATCCTTTCTGAACATTTTGTTGTTTGAGGTGACTTAATAAGTGTTTTTTCGAAGAAGTTACGAAGCATTGTATTGGAGTAGGTTTATGAATTTTGGACAATAAAAGACAATAATGAGTGTTTACGTTTTATTGTCACGCAATATATAAACTGTTTCACTGGTATATGAGAGCATAAAACCCGGAAGCCACTGATAAGAATGATGGCACAAACACTTTTTCACAGATTCACAAACACAAGCTTTTCCTTTTTTTCAATGAATGAGAGCTTCACCGAATATACATATATGAGGACTTTTGATTGGGTTTTAACGTATGAAAAAATGAAAAGTTTGCAGTTTTTGAGAAGCAAACAGCAAAACAAAACAAAATTTGAGGTAAGGTCAGGAGTAGAAGGAGACGGCGCTGTGTTGGTGTTGCCACATTCACACAGAAATCACCCGAGATCATGCTTGTTATATGATTTAGGGAGTGATTTAGTCTTGAATAAATAAAAAAAATTGGCTCAAACTTGAATGAATAAATAGTTGATCAATTTGATTACTCGGAATATTCAATAGAAAATGTTTGAATTGTTTCTATATAACCCTCCATATAACCCCACTCATCTATTTTCCGGAGTAAAACGTAAACTGTGGCAAACGCGCAGAATGCACGCTAAATCGGAAAAGGTTGCCTCTGTTTAATCGAGAAAGATGGAAAAGCCAGGGATAGTACGTCAGAGCGCGCCATTGAAATTGGTTTCAAATTTCTATCAAAATTTCAAACAGCTCTAGTAAATTGACAAATTCACCAAATGACTTGAAACTCTCACAGAGTACTGTTTGAGCAATTTTGAAAAACATGTTTATATATTTTTGTTAAATTTTGAATTCATGAAACTTGCCTATTCTAGAAAGAAATCAAAGATGAAAACATCAAGCGGCAACGTCGCTAGTCTATTCATGACTGTCGGTTTACTACGACTTTTTACGGTAAAGTGGATTGCGCAGACACAGGACTATGACGACTATGTTCTAGACTGCTAGCGTATAGCTTATACACGTGTTTGTGAGTTAAGGTTATATTTTGCGTTTTAGTATGTTTTTAGAGTGTATTTTATCAGAATATTGTGCAATTTTGAAAAACAATGGGTCGCAAGTGCCATGTCTGCGGAAAACTGGGATATTCCCACCCAGAAATAAGTTTTCGAAAGCAAGTCAAATCATTTTGACCATTGGCGTAGATTCTCAATGCAAAACTATCCCGATTTTATTGAGATTCAAAATCAATCATAAACTATAATCTTCTGAGAAACAATAGGGACGTTTGTCGTCTCAAATATATCATATTATAAAGTGTGTTACATTTCGATTAGCTATTTCTCGGGCTATTCAATCAAAAGTCAAAAGTAGACCGCTTTGGAAAAAAATCTGTTTCTAATTACTAAACATCCATAGCCCTGTTTTTGTTCTTAATTAAAGCCAGTTCCGAACAGTTCTAAACCTACTACTGTTCAGAACTGGCTATAACTTGGAACCAAAACAAAGCTTTCTATCTTTTCATAAAAAAAAAGTTTGACATAAATACCTATGTCGCTTCCATTACTTTCTATACTCGATAGAAGGGGTGCAGTAACGTGAAATGTTATCAGGCATTTTTTAGATTAAGAAACGGATACTGTTTCTCATGTTGAAAAAGTCAGGTCAAATTTGAAAAAAAAACAATACTTCTATCGGTATCAGAACGTCAATTACTTATTGTCAATCTAACTTATACTGGGGCTATTCGAAATAAAGCAAAAGCAGCTAGCGGAACAAAACCTCATCAGCTTATAATAAAATCGATTCATGAACTGTGACAAAACTATACGAATCTATCCTCGTACTTGGAAGAATACTTTCAAATAGTTCATTCATTAATATTTGACCTTGATCATTATGATGTTACCAATGTAACTATTCAAAATACCATTATTTTTTAATAATGTTTGACCATAATATTTTAACTCTCGATATAAGCTAGAGTAACAAAACTTATCAAGTGTTCGTGTCATACCTAAAGAGATGACAAAAGGTTTATTTCAACAGAAATTGAAAGGTTTATTGTTTACAGAGAAAAAAAACGTTACTTATCAACTTTAAGAAAGAAATCCAGGACATGAAAAGGGCCGGTTGTATAGAAACTGCAGATCAACAATGAACTACCAGTCATAGTGTCTATGCAACCGGCCCTGAATTATATCCATGTTGTTCTGAAAAAAAAAAACACTTATTCAGATGGACCAATCAGTTTCCAGTTGGCTTATAATCAGGAAAACGTCTCATTCCACCCAATATCACATTGATAATAAATCAGTTAAAAGAAAAAACATTAAGAGCCGGTTGCATAAAACTATGAACTGTAGTTCACTGTTGATCTGCAGTTCAACCACAGCTAAAATAAAACCAGCTCCACAACTCTTTTGGCGGGACGGGTTTGCGCCGATCTCCTCGCGCAGGACTGAAGCTCCGCCCAAGCTGGGAAAACCTATCATCCACTAGCCGTGCTTGCCCAGCAACAGACGCTTTTCTTTTGTGCTTTTGGCTCGATCGATAGAATATTTATTTTATGCGGTTAGTGGACATAGTCGTGCGATTGACGTTATTTTTGACTGTTGTGAACTTAAAAATGAGTGAAAATAATCCTGCAAAACATCATCGTGTTTGTGGAGCTAGAAACTGTTATAACAAAGGATATAATTCAAATAAAAAATGTTTTGGCTTTCCGAAAGATGCTAACCGGTAAGTACCTACTTCTAAGACTAAGTTACTATCGTTGATTGAATAAGTTTATTCAATCAACGTTACTATATTATTATGTATACCTAATATTTTCGGATTGTTTTCTATTAGACTATATGAATAATAACAGCTGTGATAACAAAAAAATAACATATCGAACACCTACTAGTGTAATCAACTGGACCTTACCACCTTACTAGTAATATTTTTTATTTATTTTTACAGATCCAGGGTATGGGCACTGAAAGCCAATCGGGACGACCTGCTTCAAAAAGTAAATGACTTGTATAGAAGCTACTCATTATGTGAAGTCCATTTTGAAGAGAGGATGTTTACTAATTCCTTCCACACAAGATTATTAGCTACTGCAATTCCTACCCTATTCCCGGCGTCTCTTGAAGGCAGTAGTAGAATTTTTATGACCGAACATTCATACAGTGCTCCGCCTTTGCAACCTCCAGCAAAAATACGAGTTCTTGATGACAGAGTTTTGGTGCCAGCAGGAGTTCCATTTGCTCAAATTGAATCAGGTACCTATATTTTATTAAATGTTCAGCTTTTGTTACGTTACAAGATGAACCAACAATAATTTTTATATTATGTATTATACAACAGCAGTATTATTTTATAAGTATCATATTATTATTATTATTCAGTCAAAATGAGAGGCCTATGATACGTGAGTTCTCATTTATTGTTTTATCGAGCTTTCGTGCATTCCACGTGTATTAAATATACTCAGAATTTTACGAGTAATTCAAAAATGAAAAAAAAATACATATTTCCATTTGAAATAAGGAAGTTGATAGTCGTAACTTATTTTTGGTTCACCCTGTATACATGAATTTGACACTAAAAAAACCGCATCCACAAATAAAAATTGACGCGTCCGAGCGTTTTCCAAAAATTCAAATCCCTGAATTTAAAATGAATTTGTTTCTTATTTAAGCCGGTCACAGTGGCTGCGTTCCTTTTTGACGTCAGATTAATCTTGCAGTTGACCAAACAAATGCAGTTGAAACAGACGTTCAACAAGAGATGACTATTCCAAGTCCAACGTGTGTCACTCCTCCTCTCATGTCTCCAATATCGACTCAAACGTCATCAAGTTTGTCTATTGATACCCCAAGAAAGATGAAGTACAGGCATCACATCAAAACCCTGACTGCTGAAAACAGGTATTTACGAGAGAGAGTTCAGGTGCTTGAAACACAAAAAGAAAAAGATCTGGACAGTATATCTTTGGAGCAATATATGTCCCTCACATTCAAATTTTGCAATCCAGATATTGCAAATTGCGTTAATATGCAAGTGGCGCAGGGGACTAAGCATCCCAAAGGTAGACGGTACTCTAAACAATTTAAAATTGAATGCCTATCAATATATTTTGCTGGTCCCCGAGTCTATAAGACATATTTAATGTCTAAATATAGTCTTCCTTCACCCAACACTTTGCTAAAAGAAATCCGAGCCGTTAAGATAGGACCAGGATTAGATAATCCCCAGTTTTATAAACTATTGAAAAAAAAAGTTGACAGTTTTGCACCCGAAAATAAGTATTGTTTGTTATGCTTTGATGAAATGTCAATTAAAGCCAACTTGTTTTATGAGCGTAATCAGGATTATATTATTGGGCTAGCAATGGGTGATACAGAGGAGAATATTTTTAAACCAAGTTTAACTGCCTGTGTTTTCATGGCAAGGGGCATTTATAGTAAATGGAAACAGCCCATTGCGTATTTTTTATGCCATACATCTTGCCCTGCCCCCTTATTACTGAAAAATTTATGTGAAGCTGTGCAGAAATTAAACTCTATAGGGTTAAATGTTTGTGCAGTAACTTCTGACATGGGTCCAAATAATGTTAAACTATCAAAAACATTGAACATATCTCCGGAAAATTCTGATTTTTATTTGGAAAATCGACATATTTTTTATATTTTTGATGTACCCCACATCATAAAAGCCATGAGAAACATGTTAATGCGTTACAACTTTTATATTGATGGAAAAGAAATCTCGTGGCAATACATCAAAGATTTCTATGAAATAGACAAGAAATTTCCTGTCAAAGCGGCACACAAGCTAACCGATTCACATATATATCCAACAAATTTTGACAAAATGAAAGTTAAATTTTCCACCCAGGTATTTAGTTATTCTGTACATGTAGGTATGTCTTTTTACATAAGGTTTGGTCTCCTTTCGGCGCAAGCCGCTGATACTGCTGATTTTATCAACAGAGTAGATCAGCTTTTTGACATTTTAAATTCATCTCAAGTTCTAGCACCAAAAAAATATAATGCGGCATTCAAAGCGACTTCATTTCAAATAGAGTTTCTCATGGACTGTTTGGCTTATTTTAAAAGACTGGAAATTAAAGATAAAAACAACGTAAATGTTACAAAAAAAGTTAAATTCATTAATAGTCTTTTAATTTCCATTAATAGCATTATAAAACTATACTATTTTCTTCGTGATAATGCAGGATTTCAATACATTTTGACAAGAAGGTTAAACCAAGATTGTTTAGAAAATCATTTTGGAAAAATAAGAAGTGGAAATGGTAATTGCATTAATCCAACCCCCATACAATTTCATCGGACATTTAGAAAATTGCAGTGCGTGAATCTCTTCAATTCGGGTTCTGAAAACTGTGAGGCAGATTCAGACGAAATGCTATTAAAACTTTTTGATAGCAATCAGCATTCTGAACCTGATGAGGGTGCTGATATGGTTTTATCAACACAAATTAATCCAATGAATAGTATAGACTTTTCTAAAAACGAAATGCTTCAAAAAAATTTCATACGGTACGTGTGTGGGTACTTATTGAACAAATCACTCAAAATTCATTCTTGTAATGTGTGCATTAAATATAGCCAAGACCACGATGAGTTGGACGATTCTTCTTTTTTTTGTTTTTTAAAGGCTTATGAAAATGCTAATCAAGACACCTTTGGAAATTTAAAAATGCCGAATGATAAGTTTGTTGAATTAGTTTGTCAAATTGAACAAATATTTCAACAAAATTTTGAACACCTGGCAACTAAAACTTATATTTGCAAAACCCTATTAGATTTAAGCATTCAATTAGTTTATAATTACCCTTGCGAGCATTTTCCAAAAGAATTTGTTATTAGGTTATATTTAAGAGTTAGGATATATTATACATTAAAAACCATTAATAATAATTTTAGACGTATTAATAAAAACAAATTGATAATTTGGAAAAACTTGTAAATTGTAGTACTTAAGTTGTGTATTTTGTCAAAGTTTGTATTATAAATTATGCAATAAAATTTATAATTGAAATCTTCATAAATATTTTTTTGAGAGTAAACCCGACCATACTTTTTTATTTCCGCTATTTCAATGACCTCTGCCATTTAGGTTTGTTCTAGCATGAAATTCTTGACGGTTTAAAACCAATTTTGTGGATTGTCTTATTGTCTGCGCATGTTTATCCTGCATGGGATCGGGTAGCAAACGGTTTGAGATTGTTATTCGCTAGAACAGCTCTGAAAGTTCATCGTCTGATAAATCAGAAGCAAAGCTCCAATTTGACCTATCCAAACTTGAAGTTGAAGACTCTGATGACATTTTTGGCCCCTCAAACCAAGAAAAATAATTACTGAGCTAGGGAGTTTCTTAACTTTGAAAAAACTATCCTACCTGTGTTTCAAACACGAATAATTTGATTATTCACAGAACTCGATCAAAAGGAATAATCAATTGATAATTAATTTTTCAAATAAACTTAACAGACCATAACCAAAAATCCAAAACAACAAAACAAATCGATTGAAAGCAGGACTAAGAACACTTGAAAACTTTCTGCGCATTTCACTAACTAAAAATCCGCTCGAGTTCCTGTGGATTCTTTTGACGGTTTTCAACTGGTTTGAAAACTGAAATTGTTGATCGCTAGAACATCTGACTGACAGTCAAAATCCCAGTTTCAATTTGCTAGAACGCGAACTTTGTTATGCGAAAGCTCCGGACGATTTTGTACCGTTTGGAATCGTTGCTAGAAAAAGGCTATTTACCTTTTTGCATAAAATCAGTGTATTAGTATCATTACTTTTTTTATGGCTTATCATTAACTTCATTTACGATTCTAATTTCATAAAAAATATATAATCCTAAAAATTAAAAAAATCACCTACTGCGGTCCTGTCAGACAGAATATAGAAATTAAACTCAAGTAAAAGGCCGTCTCAATCCGGCTCTGACTTTTCCCAGTTGTGCGACAAAGAGCGCGATACTTTTGTCTCGCTTCCCCGCGGACTGTCGACATCAAAGGCGCCGACACGAGAGTTCGAGCTGTGTTTTATTTTAGCTGTGGTTCAACGTCAAAAATTACATGGACTTTTTGACATTGAACTGCAGATCAACAACAACTACAGTTCAAAGTGTTTATGCAACCGGCCCAAGTGTTCTTTTATACAATCACCGCTTCGATGTTTGATAATCGCAGTGGACTCTGCTATGAATGTAAATCCATCTCTATTGAAATGAAATAAAAACAAATGATCAGAGGAGGAATCATTCTAATTCAGATTAATACAAATACACAAGTTTCAAAAAATAAGACTGAACAAATTGACGCTCTGCAGTTCATTCAATTTTTAATGCCATTAAAAAAAAATGAAATATAAAAAAAACGATACGCTACTGAGCTTAAGCCAAAAGACCGGCGAAGCTGCGTTCGCGAACGTGGGTCAGGGACACCGCCCTTGTCGCACTTTCCCCTCCGCTACCTTAGGAGTTGAGGACAAGTTTATGTTCGATTTATGAATGAGATACCGTGTCTATTGTAACTTATATGGTCGAAGGTTTTTCCCCATTTCTACAGATATCTGGTCACATAAATGAGTATTTTATTCTTTTTCCTAGTTAAGATGCTCGGACTTTTTTTTTGTTGAAAAATCATTGTGCCTTTTGGACCTCAGAAAGAAAAAAAAGTCACTCTAGACGGTTTGTCAAAGTGGTTTTAGAAAATAATGGACAACTCCATTCCAAAGAGGGGCAAAAATTATACCCATCCTGAAAATAACACTACGATTGAGCTTTTGAAAGACTAGTTATGCAATTCAAAAGATGTCAAAAATTGACTAAAATTGGCAATTTCGGCTAAAAGCTTGGAGAATGTCATTTTAAGGAACTTCAAAACCGCATATCTAGGCTTTAGAATTGTCAATCGTGGTGTAATTTTCAGGATCGATATAATTTTTGCCACGGTTTCGAATGGAGTTATCCATTTTTTCTAAAGCCACTTTGAAAAACCGTCAAGAGTGTTTTTTTTCTTTATGAGGTCAAAAAGGCACAATAACTTTTCAACAAAAAAAAGTCTTGGCACTGACAAGATTTTCAATATCTGTAGAAATTGGGAAAAAACAGGGGAGACTTTTGACGCTTTGTGTATTTATTATATGCTTTTCCCAACCATCATTAATTCACATTGATGATGGCTTTATTAGCTCGAAACGTTGAATAAATGTTAAGTGTGATATGTAGTCGAAACAGGAATAAAAATTAGAATCTATCAAGCGTAGAACGAAATTGTTCGTGTACTTAAAAAGGCTAGAAACAAAGTTGATGATGATTTTTTGAAGACGAAACGTCGGATCATAAATTTGATTACAACATTTTATAGAGGGGTAGATATTTCTAATACCTTATAAGACTGTAGGGGAGAATATCGAGATAAATGATAGATTTTCGATGTTTAAAAAAAGGACGCCCTGTGATTAATGCCAATTCGATAGTTACTACTGACCTTCTTAAAACTCTCCAACGACGCCCCACGGTTTTTCTTAGAGCTTCTCCCAGTCCTCCTGTCCTTTTTCGCCTCCATCTCCAACTCATCAATCCACTTCTGCACCTGCTCCAGTATCTCTCGCTTTTTCAGGTAAAAATGGGCATGAATGATATCTTTGAAGCACGGACAAGGATTGACAATCTGATCCAGCATGGCCCACCGCACTGTGGCCTGGCAGATGTTGAGGTTGTAGTCCTTTGAGTTGGTGGTCCCTCCGGGAGTGCCTCTGGCCCGTTCATAACCAGGCTCGTTGAAATAAGGCTCAGGAACTAGGATTAAACTCTGGATGGACACCAACACTTGAAGAAAGCTCGAGGTTTGGGAGTTCCACTTTTCCTCTGGTCGTCCGTGCCATGTGTTCAGTACCTTGATTTGATTGGTTAATTTATCTCTCACACGAAGAAATAGTTATTCAAAAATCTACAGGGGCTTGGTTGCCAAACTTACCGACAAACAAACTTTTCCGTCATTGTATAAATTAGGGTTAAATCTAACGGTGTGATGGCCTGTTGTCTCCAAGTTGATTAACATGGGGGACATGGGGTAGTCGGGTGGGAAAAACACGTCCAACTCGAAACAACCATTGGCGTAGGGGGTGTCCGATGGGCCTGTTATAAGTACCTTCATCACATCCAACCGGGATGAATCGTAACGGACAAACACAGAACTGCTGTAGCTGAGCGGCAAGCTTGTGGACAGAGTCACTGTTTCCTGGGCAATTCGTTTGACGCGAGCTGGATGGGACTGTTCTGGTGTATTTTTGGCCAGAGACTCAAAGTGGTGCGACACTACGAACCGCACTGACCCATCTGGCTGTTCTTCTGTCATATCGTGCGAGGCTGAGGGAGAAATTAAGCAAAAAACAAAGTTTTACTCACCAAACTGCAAACTTTTCATCAGCTTAATATACTGTTCTTCAGGCGATATTTCCATTCTTCTATCGAAGGAACTCTCCATATCTCCATCAAACTCATCCTCCAAGCCATCCGTGACTTTGGCCACCAGACTCGCCGTATTTTGTATGTCAGGCATCAACGTTGCCAAACCCTCCCCATCCTCAATCTCCTCTATTTTATCCAAAATCGACGCATTCTTCCACTCCTTTCCAGTCTTGGTTTTCTGCACCCTCAACTTACCAGCATACGTGTCAACACAGCCCTTCATATTCTTCAGCAGCGCGCTCACAGATGGCTCCCCACTCTTTTTTTGCGGCAACAATAAATCGATTAGTTGCGCGCTCGCCGCCAGGGCCCGCAGTAATTTAAGCACGGACCGATAGAGGGGAATGTGGCGCGCCATGTCCAACACCGAGTCATTGCGCAGATAGGAACTAATAGCGGGGAGGAGGCAGCTTTTGGACAGTAACTCTGGAAACTGAGCGGGAAGGACGTTTTCTTGTAAGCTGTTCAAGTTGGAGTCGCAGGGCGAAATGTAGCTGGCCAGCACTTGGAGGAGTACTGTTACATGTTCTTCCTCGTTCTTTTGCTTGTTTAGAGCTTGTTCAACGTTCCAGCTCTGCTGGGTGGAACCGGTACCAAACCCAGTACCCTTGGCCCAGTACAGCTGTCGCTCCTCCTTAGTTTTAGAGTCTTTAGACTGTTCCTTATCGCCGCCACTGTGATGCGTCAAAATCCCCAAACACGCCAGCAGTAGCTGGACCACGCCCGTCGTAATGCTCATCCTGCGCAGCAGTCGACCATCATCCGAACAAAGTGGTGACGTGTCGTACAGCTTTTGCAGCACCTCAAATGGCAAGGTGGGCAGGGACGTTGCCAGGCTGGACTGAAAGATGTCGCCACCTTCTCCGTCGTCAGTAACACCCAGCATTAGCCGCAGCAGACACAACGCCCTCTTGGAGTCTTTGAGCAGCACCTCCGCATAGCCGGGCAGGCGCAAAAACAAGCTAAACGCCGTCAATGAATGAGAAGGGATGTGCGATATAGTTCCTGTGCTTTTGGGTGGGGACACTGACTCCTCAATATCCTCGTAAAACATGTCATCAGGCTCCGCTAAATGGGCAAGTTCATGTATTGTTTAATAAAGGGTGCCACTTACCATCCAACTTGGTCCACTCAGAGTCCAACGCATCAGTCACCTGGTCCTTTTGGCTGGACATGCGCACTGTCTCAGGGTAGATGGTTGGCAGGTTTTGGGCCAATAATGCCAGGCCCCCCATCGAGCTGAACACCTGAAGAGCACTGCTGATTGGCTGTTGTTGATTGACTAGATTCAGTACGTCTTTGTTGGGAGGTTTGTCCTCATTGGCTGCACATTTTAGTCAGGATTATATCGTTTTACCACAGGAACTTACCCTTGCCGTGTCCAATTTTCAAATGGACACACGGCCAGTCGTTGGTTACCTTGCCTTCCATCAAGCGCAGCACCTGTCCTAAGTTCAAAGTTAAAGGAATTGGCTCGTCCGCATAGGCCGGACACTTGACAATCCTCCCGTCCATCACATCAAGCCCACCATCGCACGTGTACCTCTTTTTTTTGGTTTGCGGCGTGGACACAGCCATATTTTTGATGTCTTTGGCCCTTTTGTCCTTGGCGGTCACCCCTGCCGCCACACTCAAGTCGGACAGAGTGTCAGCGTCAAAGTAATTTTTAATTAACGTCAAGTCTTCAAGTTTGAGACTTTTGCCACCCGGGTCCTTGCACGTGTCCTTTTTGAACGCTGACGAAAAGAACAAGTGTTGTTCCAGTATATCGGACAAGGTAGTGCCGGTACTTAAGTACAACATAGTCCGGTTGTACGTCTGTTTGAACGCCGGATGTACAGGGACATAGACCTGCGCACTACGCTGCACCTTGCACAACGTTTCGTCCGCCTCTATACTAACCGGCACCTTTTCATTCTCCAATAGTAACTGCAAAATAAGTCTGCGCAAAAAACCCGAAATCCCATTTTGTTGCATGGCAATTACGTCACAAAGCACCGTTGCCAAACGCATTTGATTGTCCGGATGACACAGGCAACATTTCGACAAAAACTTGACGCACACTTCTTCCAGTTGCGCATGATCGGATTGTAGACTGTCGTAGCTCTTTTTGCACAGCCAGTGCAGCAAATGGGGCCAAAAACTGCTGCCATCGGCGCTGCCCAGCCAATCACGTAACGTTTTTTCGTCGCAAACATTAGTGAAAAATTGCAGTATGTTGTTGACTTTATCAAGGTTGGCCATGGGGATTTGCGCGGTGTTTTGGCAGAATTCGTAGATGGCACTATTGAGCAACTTGGGTAGGCCAGAGTCTAGTAGCTGTTGGATGGCGGTGGGGGAACGACTGGCCAGTGCCACTGTTTCCAGTTGGTCTTTGGAGAGGTTGAGGGAAGAGAGGGACCCGATTTGAAGATGACGCCACTCGGAGTTGGCGTAGTGTTGTTTGCTGTCATCTGTCATACCCTCACAGTCCTTTCTGTCGTCGCAGATAGAGGCGCTCAGGCCCGTTGACAAATTCGGCACCAGAACTCCGATTTTTTCCAACAAAAGTGGGAAGAGTTCCAAGCTGAAACCCCGAAATTAATCGTGATCAACTAATTTTATGAAAAAAAGCATACTACGATTCAAGGTCAGGAAGACCCTTTCAAGTGAGAAATGAAGAAATCTTTTTACAAAAATAACAGAGTGTTTCAGATTTTAATCTGGAAAATTCAACTGTCAATGATTGAACTCACAAAAATTATTAAAAAGTCCATATAAACTAGGATGATTTGTAGCTTCGAGATACAGGGTGTTGAAGTTTTGCAAAAAAAACATGAAAAATTAAAATTTTCAAAACAGCTTGGAATATTGCAATAACATTTTTGTTGTTAAGTAACAGTTTATAAAGATACTTATTTCACGATGTTATTTGATTTTAATTTTCATAGTGCCGTTCGTACTCAACCGGACGTTCGCCGTCAATCACTTTTGACAAATGTCAGGTTTTAATATCGACTATTTTCAAATTTTCGAATTTAGACGACTATCTAATTTCCGCAATGCCTTCTCGGCACAACGATACACAGCAAATTATAACTTCAAAGCCAAATGGTCATTTTGAAAAAGGAAAAGATGCTGGTATATGGAACGCAGTGTATAAAACCATTCCGAACATGTCTGTATAAATCGATATCTTCGACATACTGGTAAACCTTAAATACGCAGAAAAGCAATGAACAAGCCGTGTAGTTGTTTTTCTACAGTATTTCCTCGGATAAAGTACCCTTATAAGTATAACATACCAAAAATTTCAAAAGTCACTCTTCATAAAATGTTTCGCTTGTTTGAAAAGTGTATTGGCATAGTTTGAAAATATTATACAAGGTGGTCGAAAAACAAGAAAACGTGAAATACTACTAGGAGTAAACCACCTTTATTTTCTGTTTTTGTTTCCAAATCCTATACAAAGACTAATTCTGAAATTTCAACTCAGTATTTCAAATTTAATTTTTCTGCAGGTTTCAAAAGTTTTAAAATTTTGTTTCTTATTTTGATTCGCTTGCAACACGATCAGTTCGGTTTGCGTTTAAAATCGTTTTTATTATTGATTATACCCAAGTAACACATCCAAGATACTTTAGATTTATTCAGGATTTGAAAAGGTTTTAATATGTTTAATAAAATAACATATGTTTTAAAGTTATCTTACGATAAACCAATTATTCTTTAAGTCTACTAATTCTTAAATCAAGCATTTAATGCACTCCTCAAATCAAAACAAAAAAACTATCCATTCCTAATGTACAATCGACCTTGAACTGATTTGAAAATACTCTAGTCACTGGTTATTATAAAACTAATTTGCCTTCAAAAAGTATTAAATTGCAAAATGGTTTTGAAACGATCCAGGCTAAAGCAAATAGTTTTAATATGGATATTTGGAGTACTCTTGATGTACCCATTAAAATTCATCAAGAAGACTATTTCATCTTGAGGCCAAATGTACAATAAAATTCTATATCAAGTCACCAAACATTATTGTTGCATTTTTAAGAGTACATTGGGAATAATTTTGAAACCCATTTGATTAAATTTGGTCAATTCAGTATTGTCAAATGCTCCTGGTATTTCTGAAAATTGTTGTGTTATTCTGTCTACAACTCTTCGTTTGGAAAGATCGCCATATTTGTTACAAGCTATCTGCTGTACCATCAGTGTAGTGCGCGTTCCGCAAACTACGTTAAAACTTGTTTGAACCTAATAAGGCAAAAAAGTTTTAAAATGAAGAGTGGATAGATGACTTAAAAAGAATTTGTTCTGAAAGTGGAAATAGAAACATATGTCAAGTCTAGTTGGGCTTCAAGGATTCTTTAAAATCGCAAACAGTTTTATCTTAGAACGCGCCATGTTTTTTTTGTTTTGTAGAAGATTATGAGCACCGCAATGTTGGAAACTTTGTAACAGATAGAGAGAAAAAACATTTTATTGAAGTATATACTTTTAATAGAAGTGGAATACAGTGTGCACAAGCATGGATTTTTATAAGGAAACGCATTTAAGATGTTGAGATGTAAAATAAAATTTTATGAAATTTCTTGAAATATCTTAAAATATCTAAGAAATCAGCGAATTGATGACGCTTGAGTTATTTAGAAGTATGTTACTATATTTTGTGGAAAAAGTGCCATCCGTGCTAAATTATATGCCGGAGAACATCGCATTCAGTAACTGCAGTTCATACATATAATAATGGTCTCAATATTATATACCGCCATTATACTTAGCTGTATGGAATTAGACAACAACGCACACCAAGTTGTCCGATTGATAAATAAAATAAAACCCCTTTAAGAGATCTTGCACTTATTCGAAGATCATTTAGTCTGCATGCAAGTATATTTTGAATGTAACGGTTTTATAATATTTTTAAAATTTATTCTTGGAGATCCTTTTAGGATGGACCCTTTTTAACTGGAAGCTGCTTTATGAGAGTTCTGAGAAGATCTTCAAGCTCATTCTTTAAAACCTTATGTTTTATAACATTGTTATAAAACGTTCTTGGAGATCATAACAAAGAAACTGGTGTTACTTGGGATATTGTGAGTAAATTGATAAGTTTGTAATGAGTGAGAAGGCAATAGGAGATGGAAGTACTGTGAAAATGAGAACCCGATCAGATAGCCAGAAAGGGCATAAAGACAGTGATAAAACAATGAATTCAAATAATATTGATAAATCCAAACCAACCGTCACAAACTCCAACGCTATCGCAAAAGCGATAAAAACTGAAGGCCAGCAAAGGAATTTTGAAATACCAGGGAGTGTTGAAAATATAGTCGATTTGTTTGATGCGGGCCAAGATGAGAGCGAAGATCAAGTATTCAAACCTCGTAATTCGGTTTGTAGGACGCCAACCAAAGAAGAATCTAAGAACACAGGATCCGAACGATCGAGACCTTTTCATTCTCCAACAGAGGATAAATCATCACACAAAAAGCAATGTAATGAGTACCAAGCAGCAAATTAATATGAAACAAACAATGGGAATGAGTGGATAAAATCTTCAGAAGAAACCGAGGCAGACACTATGTCAGAAGAAAAATTGAACACTGTCTTCCGAGCCATAGGACGAATAACAAATGTGATAGAAAATAGGGACAAGAACGGACAATTGATAGTCTGCAAAGAGGAGTACAGGGTAATAAGAGTACGGAATCTGACGTTTATAAAATTCTCACCCATCTACTATTTAAATTGGGCGAGACTGAAAAGGAGTATATGAAACTTAAACATAAACTGGAACATACCACCTGTCAACAGACGGAAACACAACAATCCTATGCTCACATCGTTAAGAAATCACAACCACAGATAGATCCCACCGAATCTCAACCTCTGAGAAGAAGCGATGAACATCAAGAGTGGAAAACCCCAAAAACCATTAAAAACACGAATCAATAATCAAAATAGATGATGTCAAAGACTGACAGGAAGCAATAAAACTCTTCAAGGAGAAAGTCGATATCAAAGAAGTTGGAGGAGGTTTTAGAAACATCAAACAAGCAAAGAATGGTGTACTTATTATTGAGAGCCATGATATGAAACAAGAAGAAAAATTGAAAACTGCTATAAACAAGATAGACAAGATAACACTGAAAGAGAATTAATCATGTGACCCAATGTTTATGATCACCGGTATTGAAAAGGGGTTCTGCAATGAGACCTTCCTGAAAGAACTGGAAACCTCGAACTACGAGATTGTGGATGCTCTGGGAACGACAATAAAAGATAAAATCACCGTAATTGCTAAAAAGAAATGCAGAAATCCATCAAAAGATAATTGGATCCTTCAGGCCCCAGCCAGCATAGCGAAATGGTTTCTGAAAAAAGGAACAGTAGTATTTGATTTTGTCACCGTTTACGTGAAAGAACATATTATCATAGCGATTTATTCAAATGCTCAGGGTTCGGCCACGTAGCAAAATATTGTTCGGAAAAACTGTGCTGTTTTAAATGTGGAGGAGAAGACAACTCTGGTGAATGTGACAACAGTGAACTGAAATGTCCTAACTGCACAAAAATGAGGCTAGCAAATGTAAACCACACAGCCAGAGACCCGTCCTGTCCCATGTATGAGAGCAGGATCCGCACACACAAGAACAATATCAACTATGGGGATTTTCAGTAAAGAAAAACCAAGAACCAACTCCGGCAGAGCACATAACGATATCCATCAAAACGTACAATTACTGGGGAATGCAATAGATCGGGTAAACGATTTATTATCAGGCCGTGACAATTGCAACATTCTATGTATAACAGAGCATTGGAGATCAGAAGATGAATTGGAATTGCTTGGACTGAAAGATTTCAAACTTGCAGCAGCCTTTTGCAGAGAAAGGGGACAGCACGGAGGAAGTGCAGTATATATCCACAAATCCATAAGCTTTAAGGTGAGAAATGACCTGGGGAAATTATCTATAAAGGGTGAATATGAGTATGCAGCTATTGAATGCAAAATCAAGAATAACTCTCTGATTGTGGGATGTGTGTACCGCCCGCCAACTGGAAACATATTGAGTTTCATAGACAGTATTGACAGACTTCTACTGCCTATCGCAATGATTCTACGGAAAACAGTGCCTTAAAAAAGATTTCACCATAATTAATTATATTAAATAATTAAAAAGTTATAAGATATAAAAAAATCGACGAAATTCGAGAAACGCCCACCATCGGCCAAACGATAAGAAATAGGAAAGTTTTGTTTGCGCCAGTGGGTTTCTAATCAAATTTGAGCTCCAGACACCTTAGTTCATTTTCCTCTATATCTTCAAATAAGGGGTGTTCCCATATATTAGGCCACCCAGTAGAGTGACTTTTGATTTATTTGTGAATTAAATATTTTGTGCTGCAAATAATTATAAATGTTGTTTTTTTGTGTGCCCATAATTTATAATTGGGATTTCGGGGGTACCGAATCTTAAATGTGAATCCAAGATTCTTGAGGATTTTTTGAAAGAATACGCGATCCGTTAAAAAATTCGGGTCCGTACAGCACTAATTTTTTCAAATTCAAAATTATTTTTGAGTTCTTTGCTCAAGTTGGAACAAAAAGAATGTCATTTGTTTTTTCTCTTGGATTAGTCGATTTTGAGTAAAACATTGAAAACCGTTTAGATGACCAAAAAAATGTTAACATTCAAATTTATTACTAATATTTAAATCAACGACTAGTACAGTCATTTGGTACTTTTACCTGGAAAGGTTTCGGGAAGTTTTGAAAATTGGTAATTTTATAGAATTCGATTTGCTCTTTCCTTTTTTTTTTCATTTCCAACCTTTTTCATAATAAAATAAGCAAAAAAATAAGCGAAAAAAACTTTCTGGAACTAGAATTCTGTACAACTCTCGTCCTCCTTGAATTTTTCTTATGCACATGCTAGGAATCACCCTGTAGATCTTTTATTATTGATTTTAGGAAAAAAGTTTCAAACAAAAGTTTTTGAGAATGTAATTCTGAACAACCTTGGTCCTATGATATTTTATCGTTAGTCTAATAGAAAGGGAGAAAATACACAACTCCCGCATTTTCAAAATGGCGATCCCAAGCACTCATCAGAAAAAGCAGATTTTCTTCTTCGAAATGAGCCAAGAAGCAGTCAAATCGGTTGAGGGCATAGACTTGTAACAAACAAATATTCCTAACTCCAACATCCCCCATATGAATATTCACTCTTTTTTCAGCTATGCTGTCATGTGCCCTGAATGGTCTAAAGCTTTATGAAAATGCCCGGAAAAATAAATTAATGCAACTGCTAATCTTCTAAATCAACAATTCCAGAAGACCATTATTCCATTTATCTTTTGCGCTATTTAGTGTTTTATTCATAAAACAATGCCTAGAAAGTCTATAGTGTGTGACCAGAAAGTAAAATCAGGCAGACATTTTGTCATTTCAACGGTAAGTAAACAAAAACAAAACTGGCCTCTTTTATCATTGTGTTGGGACCAAAACATTCAATGGCAAAGGTATAGGCGTTATGTGTCTTGTTATTGTGAGTCTTAGGCTAGTCAATGAATGGCCGAAAAGGGGGTGTAGAGTGCATGAAGGGGGAAAAACTTTTTGCTTCAGGAATGTGTTAGGGGTAGTAATGAATTCAACATAGTGAAAGTCCCCGCCCCTAGCTCGTCCGCTGCAAGGGGGAAGGGGGGTAGAAAGGTAACTTTTCTGGTTTTTCGCCTATAACTCGAAAAAGGTGCGTCGTACGAAAAATTCGTTAAATAGAAGATAAAAGATTATAAAATTTTCTACAAGATTAGTTCCATACATTTTTTCGCTGCAACGTACCATTTTTGAGATATCCACTCGCAAAAGTCAAGTCATTTACAAATTGTTAAAACCAATGATTTTCCAACAACTAGATATAGCCCGACGTCTGTTTGTGTGTCACATGTTTATACATTGAGGGGAAAGAGGAATTCTTGCGAGTTTGCCAAACTGCAAATTTAATAAGTAGCTACCTTGTATTCAAGGTATTTTTATTCTAATTAAAAATAATTTATGAGTGCATCTCCGGTAGTTACCAATTATATAATATGTACATTTTTAGATCACTAGTGATAATAAAACATTATCAATGAGACCCATATTTTTCCATGAACCTTAGTTACTTATGTAGACACGATGCAACGAAATACATCTGGCAACACGACACAAATGCCTATTTGAGATCAACCAATCACAGCTGATAATCATTTTAACCAATCATAGCCGGTAGCTCCCTTGGAACACCGTTGTCGGCTTGTTCAAAATTCAATTCTGAGTGCTTTCTATTTGCAACAAGACAACGTTGAACGAATTCAACGGACGAGATGTATATAATAACATGTTTATTATAGTGACAAACAATTTGTCCGGAATCTAGGATGTTCTAGTGGGTTCTATGTTCTAAGGTCAAAACCAACCACCGATGGGATATATCTACCAAACTTTGATTTGGTGATTGATCGAGGCTCTTACATAGGGTCATCTGGCAAAGGGAACCTTCAGTTTTCACAATTTGTGATACGTACGTGAAATTCATCAAGACCCACTACCTAGGCAGGAGATGTAGCATCGTTTTTGGTGGATACAGTAGCTCTCTCAACAACACTAAGTCTGCAAAACAGGAAAGGCAATATCGAATGAAAAGGTTTGTCGACATCAACTTCAACCTGCAAACTGTAGTTTTAGTGACTCAAGAATTATTTATCTCCAACACCAGAACAAAGATAGGCCGATCAACCTAAACTCCAGGAAAACGGCATCACAACACATCAAGCATCACACGATGCTGACGTGTTGATTGTAAGCACAGCTTTTGACCAGTCCGTGAGTGAAATAATATCCAATATGGTTACTATAGGCTAAGACGTTGATCCCGCTGTGCTACTTGCAGCAAAAACGCCACCTGAGCACAACATCCTGTTCATAAAATCTGGCAGGGGTAAAGTGAAAACCAACGTTTATTCCACCCTTGAGATGCAACAGTTGGGAATGAAGGGAATTTTCTTCTTACACGCATTCACTGGCTGCGATTCTACTAGTGCGGCATTCCGAAAGAGTAAACTGGGTTTTGTAAAAATTTACCAAAAATATTCTGACGTACAATGAGCTGCCGAAGTATTCCACAATCCCTCCTCCTCGCATGCTGATGTTGAAGAAACTGGACATGCATGCTGAAATGGTACGGCGCCCCTGCAAAGATGAACTCTCTCAACACCTTCAGGTACGATTCATTGTTGAAATTGGTATCCAACATAAAACGGGATCTCGCATTACCTCCACCCAGTGAGGGAGCAGCGAAAGAGCATGCATTGCACGAGGTGCAGCTCTGGTTTTGTAGATCAACTACCCCCGGACCTGTTGGGTTGGTACCGAAAAGGCAACATTCTCGCACCTGTGCTGACGAGAAACGCCCAGAGAAGTTTTGGACCTCATCTTTTGCAAATGCACGAAATACTACAGCAGGAGAAGGTGCAGCTGCAAATGGGAAGCGTTAGAAAACGCTCTGAAAGGACTTTTGTGAAAAACAAACGACCATGGAGTTACCAGGAGAATTACGACAAAAATCGTGACACGTGATTACGACAATTTTTTTTAATAAAAATACCAACGTTTGACAGCAGAGATCTCGAAAACGATACGTTGCAGCGAAGATCTGTATGGAGCTTATCTTGTCGAAGATTGCATGAGATTTTATTTTTATTTTTTTTTTGCTACGACGCACCATTTTCGAGTCATGAGCGAAAAACCAGAAAATTGACATTTCTACCCCAGTGTCCCCGATGAAGCGGATGTGCTAGAGGTGGGGACTTTTAGTATGTGTAAGTCCTAACTACCCTCAACACATTCCTAAAGCAAAAATGATTCCCCCCCTTCATGCACTCTACACCTTCTTCGTTGCCTAGACTACCTATAGTTGAGAGATTCCGAAGTTTTAGGCAATTTAGTAATATCAAGTTACTCGGCATGTAACTGTCTTATTTGACAACTTAGAGAAAAGTGTCTTTGAGCAATTTTGTAGAGAAAATCGTCTCAAATTTGTTACCATAATATGCTTTTTTGGTAGGTCAATGGGGAAAGTTTTGAAAATATGTCGATAATTTGTTTTGACAGTACCGATATGCCCCCTTGCGGCGATGTTAAAAAAAAAATCAATTTGGAATAAAAGTATAGCCAAAATAATATAGATTTTAGTATGAAATGGCAACACACTTACCGGTTATAGCAAAAGGCGCACAGCAACGAGTCCAGTGCGCACTTTAAGCTGGCATTATCAGAGCGCATCTTCAAATTATACACCATTTCAAACAAGTCGGTTGTGATCAGAGCTTGTAGATCATACTGAACAGAATTTTGAGTGGAGAACCAGATTATTGAGGCAATACTCGAAATGTACGCAGAGTTACACTTGGTGTTGGAGTTGAAGCACTCATGCCAGATCTCCTTCAGCCAATCCAGAACTAAGTTCACCCGGTAGGCGGTGTTGGAGTCCTACAATACCACATCAATTAAATCAATCAATTGTATCAATCATCACCTGATGTACGCAGATTTGGTACAGCAACTCGCACGCTGACTGATACCCGGACACATTGACCATCAACCGGTCTTGCCAGGAGTTGTCCAGAGCCATCATCGGCTCCACAATGCTCAGTCTATTGTCCAGAAGAATCATAATTGTGGCTACAGCATTCTCAGGGGACAACAGCGCCAGCTCTCTCAACACCTGCAACTACAACTGTCAAACACAGCAACATGTTGACAACCACAACCTTTTCCAAACACGGCAGATAGACAGGCAAAATGTGCGACGGCACCAAAAGCAACCCGCAACACGTCTGCAACAAATTGGGCACCTTGGAGGCGGCATCTACAATGTACGTCTTCAACTCCATCTCCTTTGTTATGGTAAAACAATGGTGCAACAACCTCAGCCAACCCAAACTGTGGTTACAGTATGTCTCATCCTCACTGTCAACTGCGGCTTTGCCAAACGCATGCGTGCCCATCAACTTGATCTGATGCAAGCCTATGCTGTTGCCGACACGTGGCTTGTACAGACGAATCAGAACGCAGTTCACCACTTTGGGGGTGGGAAGGTGTAGACGGATGTAGGTCAATCCGCTTGTGGGTAAAGGATGGCTTGCAGGGACTAGTCTTTGAAGCCCATTGGATGATGTTTCAATGGCCACGAAAGACGGGCAAGTGGCCAGACTTCCAGCGTGGGGTTGCAAATGTACTTCTTTGAGGAGGATGGCGTTGGGGAGGTCGAGCAGGAGTTCGGTGTAGTTTTCATCTTGGCAAAAGTTGTACGACCACAGGGCCGATCTGGCTCGTCTCTGGGCGACCCCTGTGATGCCTCCCTGCAAATAGTGGTTTTTTTTTGCAATTTACTTTAAGAGTGCGCTTCCTGCCGGCTAGTGCTTACGGCGAGGGCCAGCGGGGAAAAATGTATGCGCTACAACACGGCGAGATTCAGTAAATCCCTTCCACTTTTAAAACAGTCGCTGACACAGCCACACCCATTGATTTTCAATTATTATTAGACATAACAATTTTCGAGCTGTTTCACCAAAAACTACCTACCCTCTATTATTCAGAACCAAAAGGCACCAATTGTTAACAGACTACACGTGATCAAACAGAGGAAAACGATTAAAAGGTCACGTGAGATGAACCAACCCATGTGATCAGTTCAATCGTTTCTCTATATCCAATCACGTTTAGTTGGTTTACTTTTGGTGACTTGGTTGTGAATAGTGTATGTATTTTTAAACTCAGATAGGTAGGTAACACGGTTAGGTTTCGACAAGACAGGAAGTCTTGCCTTGAAAAAAAAATCAAGAAATCAAAAAAATCATGTCTTGACGCTTTTTTGAGAACTCCTATTTTGTCTTGATTCAATAAATTTGAAGATCTTGAAAAATCTTGATAAAACGGGAATCCTCCTTGGTTCTGGTGGTAATGGCCACGTCTGGCAACGGTAGGCGACCCTTGATTTCTTGGAGTTCATTTGCTTAATAATAATTAAGGGAGAATATTCGATTTCGACGGCAGCAGTACGTGTTCGTATAGTCTGAAAGTAGGCCGGCGCCGGCGTCCCCAGGCTAAAGTTTTTGAGGGTTGGGGCAAGTCTTCGAAACAAAAAGAAGGAATTCCAAATTGTATGCGTATGCATTTTTTGCGTTCTTCAAGTCTTTGGGGGCGATGCCTCTTTGTCCCCCTCCCATGCGTGGGTCACAGCATAAAGAACAACCAGCAGGGACACTCCACGCTGTCATTGAGAATATTTATTTGACCTTGCTAACGTCAATCTGGTGTAGATATCAGGGCCGAATTCAGAATAATCACAAACAAGTTATGTTTTCTACAGGATAGAATCATTGCAACATTTCAACAGTGTTTTGGGTAGCTGTTATCCAAGCATTTTTTACAGCACATAGTCATCGCCTTTTGGTACATCCACTATGAATATACAATATAGTACAATAATCAAGTGAAAAAACACCTTTTAGTTCATTTTTTCTCAGAATTACAGTGACAGATCAAATTTGTATGTTATTAATATCCTGATTGAAGCCGTCACGATGATTTCTACACCAGGGATTGTCTTGCGCCAAAACATGCGCAGTTGGTTAAAAACGAGTGAGTGTCCCTGCTGGTTGTTTTCAAAGTATCTATATATATATATTTTTATTCATTGTAAGATGAGTGATTCCGTAAAAAGTCGTATGTGTCCAAATCTCTTCACAATTTTTTCTTTGTGAATGAAAAAAAAAAAAAAAAAATATGGATAATAATGGGGAACTTGCATCATTTTTCTTATTGCTGGTTTTGAAAGTGCAGGGAAATTTATCAGACACGTGTTTTTTTTTCTTATTAGTCGAAAATTCACGGAGGTATAACGTTTGGAAATACACTAAAATAGTTGAACTATGAAGTCACATCTTGCTCTGTATGTCTATATATACAGAATTCAAGACGAATAACTGTTGGTAAGATGATATTTGAACGAAATAAACAAATAATACGTATCGATTTTTGTCGCGATTTCATACAGTTTGCATTATTAAATATATTACGGTTTTAATTAGTGAATATTTTCAAGATTTCTTGATTTTTTTCAAGAAATCTTGATATTGACTTGACATTTCTTGTCTTGTCTTGAATATGAAAATCTAGTTCTTGTCTTGATCTTGTCTTGAAATCAAGAATATTGAATAGTTCACATACTGACAATCATAAAAGTGTAATAAACAAACTCTGTGATGTTTGAAAGTATTTCTAAGGCGATATGTTAAAATTTAAACAATTTTTATTGTCCATGATGTATGTTTCGACGCCATTTTTTAACCAATCGTTGAAAATAAGTATATGATGCTTTATAAAATATACTAAGAATATTGAGTAGAATCGAAATATCCAATAATATACAGGGCATTCCATTTAAAAAAATATAAGAAAGGTTATCGGGTGCTATGATTGAAAATGTACGTTAACTTAACATGTCCGTTTCACCATGGTAACGCTGTTAGCAAATGGAACATTTGCATAAGTAAACATTGAAGTGTTTGTAAGCATGATAAACAGATGGAGCCGTAGGGGGAAACGTCATGTGGTGTTTATCTGGTCTAGGGAACAGTGGTGTATCAACTTTTTTATATCGACATCATAATATTTATTTGGAAATTCACTTTTTCATGAAAAACAAATTATTTCAGTATATTCATTATGCTCTCGTCCATCACTTTACCGGACAATCCGGACATACGCTATAAATATAAAAAAAAAGGCAGGTAGAATAAATTTAATGCATTGTATCGGATTCTCTTCTGAAGTGGCATTCTTAAAATACGTCAGATTAGGTACTATGAATTCTGTAATTTTGATGCTGGCTCTCTGGCAGCTTTTGAGAAGGTATATGAAATAGTGGAACAAAATTCAAGAACAAACAACCTTACCTATTTTTGTTTTTGAAAAGTTGAAGTGTATTGATGAAATGAAAAAGCAAAAATGTTGATGGATGTAGGTATATGTCCGGTTTTTCAACATTTCACACTATAACCATTCAATAGCAATCGATTCCAAGACTTTATATAGGTTACTTATAACTTTCTATGGGTTTCTTATTCAGCCGACAACTATTGAAGTGGTAATATTATGTTAGTTCGATGGGTTCAAACCAGAACCAGATGGCGAATTTGAAATAAGTCCTCAATATTAGATTGATCAATTGAGTGGTATGACCACCAAAATCATCAAAAATATGGTAACCAAAATGATGCATTATCAACGGAAAATTCCTCTTGGTTCGCATGATGAGTGAATTGATTACATTATATCCCTTTTCTTAAAGAGATTTTCTGTGACTTGGAAATAGATCTTTTGGCAGATTTGGATGTTTCAATTCAACAAAGCCAATCTCCATTTATAGTACAGTAAATCCGTGCTTGAAAAAGGGGCATCTGAGAATACGCAAAATGTTGTTTTTAACTTGTAGAGGGGGTCTTCAATAGCTTAAATCTGAGTTTTCGGGAAAATCGAAGGTGAGCTTAACACGCCATCTTGAAAATGACGAAGCTACCTCTTTTCACCGTTCCTATTTTTGACTTACGATAAAATATCCTATAACCAAAATTGTACGAATTTATATTCGCGATAACTTTTACAGCAAACTTTTTTTTCTTAAATCAGTGATAAAAAATCTACAGGGTGATTCCATGGTGGAAAGAAATCGTACAGGACGAAAGTTGTGCAGATTTAAATTCTCAGTAACCGTTGAAATAAATGGAAAAAAGTTGCTGGAAATGTAATTCTGCACTACTTTCGTCCTGTACGATTTCTTCGCACATTCCATATTGATGAATCACCCTGTAGATTTTGTATCATTGATTTCAGAGAAAAAAAGTTTGAAATAAAAGTTTTTGAGAATGTAATTCCGAACAACTTTGGTCCTATGATATTTCATCGTAAGTCTGATAGGAACGGAGAAAACACAGGTGCCCTTATTTTCAAAATGGCGTGGTAAGCTCACCTTCGATTTTCCCAAAAACTCAGTGTTAAGCTATTGACCCCCTCCAAAAATAATAAAAAAATGTTTGCGTATTTCCTAAAATTCTCAGGAAAAGCACGGATTTACTGTACTATAATTCATAAAACTACGAAATAATTCAAAATAATATCACTCTAATCAAGTTCATCATTTTATTTAAGCAAAGAAAATTAGAGGGCTATAACACTTCACATTATTTACTGTTTGTATTCAGTTCATTGTTCGAATGAAACTTATGAAAAGTATAAAATCAAGTCGTTTGAAACTTATTCTTCAATCGTATAATACCTAATAATATCTCTAAAAACTTTGGAAATGGAGATTGGCCTTTTTAATACTCAGGCGCAGATCTACGCCAATGGCTCGACTGTAATTGTCAAGCAGCAAGCTCGAATCATGTGACCAAAAAAGGCAATCAGAATTCTAAACCACGTAAATAAACAGTTGACCCTCTGTTTCTATATGTTGCCTACATAATTTTTTGTTTTGATACACGTCTATCTTGCTATTAGGTCGTTGGTTTAATCATAGGGCCCATTATCTCGGAAAATCGTCAGTATTTTGTTTTATTTTTCAAACAGGAAAAAACTTGCTAGATAACTATACATTGTGGTATTTGTTTCGTTTCGATACCTTGAAAAACAAAAAAGTTGCAGCTGATTAAAATTTTATCAAAGACACCCCTGTCCAAATTGAAGACCAAAAAATGTGACGTGTAAATTTTTTTCTCGTTTGCGGCCACCGGTGTTCTATCTCAAATCACTTCTCTATGGTTCCTCGATATACTCTAGAAGTCTTGACCAGTACCGACGGACCAGGGGGTGGGTATACAGGGTGTTACAAATTCGAGTGTATGCATGCATGGGGATCTCGTAAACCGTAAGGCCTGTGACACCCAAGGAGACTGAATCTGAGATACAGTATGCGAGAGACAGTATTTCAGAATCGAAATTACGGCAACTGTATCTCACAGTCGTATCGTCGCCGGCGCGGCGGTGGCGGCTAAAGGTGCAAGACGCAGAATATTCGGATACTGTATCTGACGCTCAGACGTGTTTGAACAGTCCCATATAAGCATATTTATGATCTGAATCCGAGATTCGCATATCCCAGATTCAGTATCCTCGTGTGACACTGGCCTTAAAGATACAAGGTCGGTTAAACTAAGACAAAGTTGCGCAATTTCAATCTAAAAAAAATGCCGCATTAAAACTTGGAAAATTCCAAAATCTTCCGGAGATATCCGACAATAACCGATTTTTTCTCAATTCTTTTTTTTCTGTCCTGAATTTATTTGAAGAGAGAATTGAAAACGAATGACACATTTTCACAGCCTCTAGTGTTCAAGATAGCATGGTCGACATTGAAATCCGACATTCCGAGTTCTCGCAACCCTTCTCAACTTTTTTTTTCAATAACAAACCAAATTTTTGAATTCATTTTTGAATAGCTCTTTGCTCCCTAAAAATAATAATTTGTCACACTAGCCAGTCCGAAACAATGCAGAAAGTAAATACGTTAGTTAGTCATCAAAATCGAAAGTTGTTGATCCTCTCAGAACGCGCCGCATGGTAACACTAATAACTTTTGACTTGAATACAGAAGGTCCAAGCGAAAAAGCTGAAGAAAGAAAAAGAAACAAAAAAAATCGTGCATTACTTTTTTCAAAGGGTGGAGAATTATCTAAAAATGATATGAAAAAGTTGGGTTCGTGATTGAAAAAAAAAAGTTGAGGATGGTTGCGAGAACTCGAAATGTCGGATTTCAATGTCGAAGGCCAGAAAACGTAGTCATGGAAATGTGTCATTCGTTTTCAATTATCTCTTCAAATAAATTCAGTATAGAATGAAAAAGGATTAAGAAAAAATCGGTTATTGTCGGATATCTCCGGAAGATTTTGGAATTTTCGGAGCGGCATTTTTTAAGAGATTGTAATTGCGCAACTTTGCCTCCATTTAACCTACCCTGTGGCCCTCACGGTTACGAGATCCCCATGCGTATTCTCGAATTTGTAAAACCCTGTATAGTGTATCCCCGAATCGACGCACGAATAGGTGCATGAAAAACTGAGTGAGGATGCAAAATTTCAAGACCTTCCGCCTACTTTGATATTTTTCATTCTAAGTTTTCAGAATAACATGGAAATACATTAATTGATCCACAGATTTCATTCTAATATTTTTTGTCTGAAGCCTGGTGTCTACTTCAATCTTCTTCCGGTTTGTTCCAGTTTCTTCAGAAATATTTTCTCTAATTTCCTGGAAAGTTCTTTGCTCCAAATCCGGCATGTGACATTTTTCACCGTAATATTTTTTGCCCGAGAATAATTTTTTCTAAAGATAGTCTTCTCCAACCTCTTCACCATACCTCCCGGGCTATAACTAACTGGATGTTCATGAAGACTAGCCAAAAATGATCACAAAACAATTATTGTTTTTAGCAAAATAATTCGAGATCATGATTGAAGAATGAGTAATCCAAATAATCCACCAAACTCAGAACACACTACTTGTACCACAAACTATCAAACACTTGCCACAGAACATAAAATGAAAAAAAAGACACTTTATTATCTCATCTGGTGTGGAATAATCTGTTTGGTCGTTTAGACCGGTTAGTCTCCGCCATATTCCATTTAAGGTACTCCAGCAGAGGTTCACTATTTTCCTCTTTCTCACGTACATTTTCAACTTATCAAGATGAATCTTACATTTTTGGAAACAGGAAAGATGAATAAATGCATATCCAGTAGTATTTTTGTAATTTCCCACCTTACTTTTCTAGAAAATCGTCTCAAAAAACACAATTTTTTAAAAAAATGTACCATCCATTTTTATCAGAAGATAAATTAGTTTTGAAAAAGTATCCCTGGAGATGCATGCTGAGGATTCTTTTCAATATGATTTTTAGTTTTAACCCTCTATGTTGAACCGTTCTCATGTAATTAGAAAAGTCGTGACTAAAGAGAAGCCTATACCTAAAATATCGGCACACGCACTCTGATAAGGACTTACCTGTATTAGCACATCAGCAGGCTGTGACGTCACCGACACACAATCAATCTTCGAATACGGCGCCAAGTTTATCAGATTCGAGTCACCCTTCCCATTACTGCCACCATCACCAATGAGCCCCTTGAAATGTTGCATCACCGTGGAAATGGTTCCGTTTCGAGAAATCGTAGCAGGAGTATTGCTACTGGACACAATCGACTGGCACAAAATCGTCACACCTCTAGCATTGAAAAAACACCTCACGGCCTCCTGATTGTCCAACACCTGCAACACAAACCACACCAGCGGCTCACTCAATTGAGGCGTCTGCGACAAAAACATCAACAGAGGCTCCATTATCAGCTCTTTTCGCGTTGCCTTGCGCACTAGAAGGCTCAATATGTGAAACACTGCGTCCGACACTGTTGTCGGTTCGGAAAAGTTGTTTAGATTCTGCAACATTGCTTTTGTTAGAAAACGCGTTTTGAGATGTTTCATGTTACCTTCATAGAAATATTCGTCAACATGCATAGCGACGATGACTGACAAGCAGTCAGACATTTGCACAAGGCCACAATGGTGGGGTGATGTTGCAGCACTGTGTCGGCGAAAAAGCGCGTTGCTGATTGGCTGGAGTTTAAGTCGTTCTGGATTTGCTCTGCTTTGGATTCGTCGGTTTGAGAGGAGACTGATGGTTCGGAGGTGTCCATTGCAAACTAAAAAGCGGGTTAGAAAATCGATAAAATTCACTAAAATACAAACATTAAAAAATGGTTGGAATACGTATTTTAAGGCGGTACTGAGCGTTTTTAAAGATCCTAAAGTGCACAAGAATGGGGAAGAAACTTCGATTATGAATCGAAATCCTGGAAAAAAAACCTACAAAGTGTGAAAAATAACCAAATAAAGAACAGAAATCATTTGAAATGTTAGAAGAGAAATTTTCTAAAAAAAAATCAACAACAGTAGGCAAATTCCTACATAATATTGTAAGAAATGAATAGAACCACTTAAACAACAAACAACCAAAAAGTGGTGAAAAACCTATAAGGAGCACTACAATTTTATAAAAATCAACAGATGCATAAGAATGAGAGAATAGTTATTAATGATACTAGTGCGTTGTGTTGAAACTAAGTCACGCGAGAAAGATTGGTATAAATTCTCAAGCGACTTGTGAAACATAATGCACGAGTGCCATCATACAATGGTTTATCCAACAAATGGAGAAAATCCTTTTTTTATGAGATAATTATTAAATATAAGTTTAAGTGTCAGAATGACTAGACAGTGAAATGTTTACATTTTGGTCAAAATAGGTTATTGTTTGTTTGATTGCCACGGGAATGTGTTAGGTTGTTTGTTTGTTTGCCACGGGAACGTGAGTTACTATCTGTGACTAGTGAGTTATGGATTATAACACACTAGTGGGTTTTTTGACACTTAGCTTGTCCAAAATGACATCAATAATGACACCTATAACTATCATGCGTTAGATAAACTTATTTATTATAAATTGATAAATTTCCTGAAAAAATCAACAAGCATTGGAAAATATAAAATGCAATTAGTAAAAAAATTATTGAAATGTTAGTAAAAGCGGAAAAGCCACCAGATCAAAAAAAACTGTTAAAAATGTATTTTGAGCCAACAATCGAAATGAAAAAGAGACGAATGTGTAAAAAATAGACAAATATAAAACAAGGATTGTTTGAACTGATGGAGAAAGTTGTTAAACCTCTAAAAAAATAAAAATTAGAAACATTGTTAAAATAAGTGTCTTAAAAGGGCATAATTTAAAAAAAAAACAAATACAAAAAAAAATAGAAAAAACTTGGATTATGAATAAAAACTTCTTACAAAAACTAAAAAGTGTAAAAAACCAGCCAGATGATCAACAGACATTGCTTGAAATTTCAGAAAAAGCAACTAAACAATACAAAAAAAAACTGGTGGGAAGGAGTATTTTAGAACACCAAACATTTTAAAGAAAACTAAAATGCTCTAGAAACTTAGACATATTATTATTATGAATGAAAATTTACTTAAAAAACACAACAAACAGTGAAAAATATTGATGAAATGTGTAAAAAACTGCCAAATGAATAAAAATTCGAAAAAACAACAGATTTTGAAACGGCAATAAAAATTAAAAAAAAAACTGAAATGCATAAGGATGGGAAAATCTTGGAAAATTAATACAAAGTTTCTAAATCAATCAACAGTGTAAAAGATCCCTGAAATATGTTTTAAAAAAAACAGCCAAATAAGTAACAAAGATAGCTTGAAATAAAAGAGAATGTGGATAAAAACAACTAAAGCAACAAAAATTAATTAAAAGGGCATTTTAGAACGGCACAACAAACTTAAAAAACCATCCTAACATTCATAATAAACAGACATGGCTTGAAATGATAGAATGTGTAGCAACTTTGCTAAATAAACACATTATTTGTTTATTTATAAGAATTGAAAAAAACAATGAAAAGTGGAAAAAGGTACTTACAGGATTGTCATAGGGAATCGGAGTCTGCACCAACTTCCCCAACAACTTCATCAAATTAATCAGCAAATCCTCATAAGATACCGGCCGATCCTTCTCCTTGGCATCCGTGCCCAAAACACTCGCAAAAACATCTCCCAACGGATTAACCACCGCCGCCTTCTCCCCTGTACTGACACACTTAACACCGTTGCCATTCACAAAGTACGAATTCAACAACACAGCTGAAACATGCAAAATCACAAACTACCCTCTTCTTCTTCAACACTCACCGGTACTCTCCAAAGTACTCATTCCAATTCCAATGTCAATATTGGCAAAATCCAGGTACAAAATCGACTGGACTAGTTTACATTGCGCATCCAATGGACCTGTGCGATTGGAAATGGGTCCACCAGGGCGCGCTAGCTGATAGACAACCATCAATATGTGACTTTTGTACAGGTTGCCAAGTTTACTTGTTGGCGTCATAACGTCACAGCGCACTTGCACGCGGACTAGAAAATCGTGAAGAGCTTTGCACAGAGTTGGACCTGCCTGGGGAGATTTGATTAACTCTTATTTGATAATTGATTAAAACGGCAATTGAAATAAAATTGAAACTCCAAATTCATTAGAAACGACAGAAGCAACGGTGGAAAATACTTTAAAATGTGTAAAAAATCAGCCAAATGATTAACCGGTTGTTTGAAATGAAAAGATGAATAAATCCATTAAAATGATATACAGTGTGTCCAAGATCAGAATGTCTGGGGATCTTGGAAACCAAAAGAGATACAAATATGGTTAAATTAGAGAAAAGTTGCGCATTTTCAAGCCCAACAATATGCCCTATAGAAAGTTCAAAAAATCTGAGTAGTTCCGGAGATATGCCTAAAAATCCAAAATTTGCAGATCTTGTTTTTATTTTTTATAATTTGCAGAGATATGGAACAAGAAACTTCCCATGGCGACTTTTTAAGCTCTACAAAACAGCGTAGAGAGATTTATTCTTTCTACCATGCGTACAACGATTCGTTTCGGAGAAATCATCATTAACTTTATTTCTTTATATAGCGCGTAAAAAAAGTATACCTTGTATTAAATAGCATATTTTATGACGAATACAACGATGTAGGACAAAATATGATTCTGCAATATTGAAAAAAAAAATGGGTTTTTGAATTCCGAATGTTTTGGTGTGGTAGGCGGTGAAATGATGGCGCTGAGTATAGTGTAGTAGACAATTATACTCATGTTTCGAAATATCGAACTAGAATCACGTTATTGACGATTTAAAAACTTTATTCATATAGGTAGGTAAGTCACGTCATATGTTAATTAATTGAACAAATTAGTCAAGAACTAATTACTAGAAACCCAAAAAGCTGATTTGGATTATAGAGAATGTTCATACAAATCAAAAAAACAATTTCCATTTTGTAACAGGAAAAAAACTGTAGCAACAAGACGCAAGAACAAAGTTCAAAAAAATCATGAGACCATTCCAGTTTGGTCTGTCATTAATGTCACTTGCAGCTCGCCGATTGGCTGTAGAAAATAGTAGTGCACCTAACAAGTGCGGAAAGTGCCACTTTTCCGAACGCATTTTAGTTTTGTGTCAGTTTTCCGCACTCAGTGCGGAAAAAAAAATCCGCACAAGTGACAATTTCAAAACTAAAATGCATGCGGAAAAGTGGTCTTTTCCGCTCGCTTGTGGAAAAAATAAATGAAACGCGATCGGCAAATTTCGGTTTTCAAAGCATATCGCCGGAACTACCCGGAATTTTAAAATTTCTAAACGGCATATTGTTAGGCTTGAAAATACGCAACTTTTCTTTGCCCATCCTTGTATATATTAAAATGGCAATTAAAATAAAATGAAAATTCCAAATTCAGTAAAAACGACATAAACATGATCAGTCACTGGAGAAAATACTAAAATGTGAATAAATCAGCCAAATAATGAAAAAAAAAGTGATTGGAATAATAAAAAAAAGTGGATTAATCCATTCAATTGCAAAAAAATTATGAAAATTAATGGCAAAACTCACTTGAAAGCGACAGAAAAATCAACTTACTGTGGAAAAAAACCCTAAGACCTGTAAAAAAATCTGACAAATGATGGAAAGATCGTTAGAAATGTTATAAAAGGTAAATAAATTGATAAAAAAATGATGAGAAGATTGAAAACTAAAGACAAAATTATCTTTAAATGGCAATGAGATACCCAAATTCAAAATAGAAACAACAAAAATCAACAAACATTGAGAAAATATTTCTTAAATGTGTATAGAATCTACCAAATAATAACAAAGATTGTTTGAAATGATGAAAAAAACATGAAAAAACCATTAAAATGATAAAAAGAATGAAAACCAAACACAAAACTTACTTCAAAACGGCAATTAAAATAAAATAAAACCTCAAAATTCAATAAAGACAGAAAATTTATAAACAGTGGCAAAAAAAACTTAAAATGAATGAAAAATCAGCCAAATAATAAAAAAAGAAAAAGGTGAATATCGATTGAATTGATAAAAATAATGAAAATAAACTTTAAAACGACAATAAAAATTAAATCAACACCTTAGATTCAATCAAATCAATAGAATGATTATTCAAAATTATAAAAAAGGTTGCTGAATGATGAAAAGAATGAAAATCAAAGACAAACTTCTTCAAAACAGCAAAATAAAATGAAGTCTCCAAATTCAGTAAAAACAACAGAAAAATTGACAAACCGTGGAAAAAATCTTAAAACGTGTAAAAATTATTTAGATGATGAAAGATTGTTCGAAATGTTGAAAAAATTGAATGAAAACTACAAAAACAACAACAAATTGAAGAAAACTGGTAAAAAAATATGTTGAATCTAGAATAAAAATTTTGAAAAACAACTAAAATACATAAGACACTCATCAAGAAAGTCCTTGATAAATTCACTGAAATGATTGAAATAATGGGAACCAAAAACAAAACTTACTTCATAACAGCATTAAAAATAAAAAAAAAACAGTGATAAACACCCTATAGATATGTAAAAAAGCCAATGATTGTAGAAAATTATAGATAAAGTGAACAAAAACTATTAGAACAAAAAAAAAATAAAAAACTGATAAAACGACATTGAACATTGATCAAAGCTCACGGGGACAGAGATGGACCAGCGTGGGGAAATTTGATAACTTCAAATTGTTTTTTTTTATAAAAGGATTACGAACAAATGATGAATGCAAAACTTACGGCTCCTTTATCGGGAAAGCTGGCACCACTCCCCGACAACAAAGTTATGAGCATTTGAACGAAGTCTTTGTGGGTCACAATGCACTCGGCCATTCCTGCTAAGCCCGTGATAGCTGGTATGTCCACCCATGGTTTAGATGTGTTGGAGTTGCATATTATCATACTAAGAGTCTCCAACCCCAAACACCAAGCCGTCAACGATAGCGCTGGCGTCATTGTTAGCGCCCCCATCAACGCACTGGCCGACTCCACATTGAGCCGCACCACCTGCATGGCAGCACTGCCGAACTTGTCTTTACTGATACTGTTGATGGTCAGCCATAGATGGAGCACATTCTCCATTTTCTCTGCTCCCATAGCGGGCATGTTTTTGAACAGCTCGTTGAAGCAGTAGGACAACATTTGCAAGTTGGAGAGTGTGCACTCGGGTTCAGATGGCGCTGCTGCGTCCGCCCATGGAGCTACTTCGGTTTCGACAACTTGGCGCATGTCATTGGTGATGTTTTTAAGCAGATTTTGTCCGTTTCTGTTGCACAATTTGCGCAGCGCCACCTCGGAAGAGGTCAAAACACCTGTCTCTAGCCGGGCATCAATTGACGCACTGACTCTGTTGCCAGTCACTGTAGAAACTTTGACCTTGGTCGTCATGGTTTTATTGACTTTTTCAAAGGCCTCCATGACTTCTTCAATGTCAGAGTCATTGGAGTCGGTCTCGTAGACTGACGGTAGAGGGGGGAACGGTAGGTTTGTTATAGTCTTGGTTTTAGGCTTGGGTTCGCATTCTTCAAGGTGTATAAAGACTCCGTCGTTGACTTCAATGTCGACTGAAATTATTGATGCATGGGGTGTTGAGGGGGTGATATACTTACAATTTGGGCTGGAAGGAGGCCAGCTGCTAGAGATAGGCCTGCAATCGTCTGTGTCCATTTCGTTAACATCCGTTGCGTCACCGGACAAGTCTATCGTGTCCTGCAGGAAACAGGACAAGGCAAAGGGTGCCCAGGGCACGTTGCACGTCAGGCAAAAGTTGATCAGCTCCAACAGCTGCTGTTCGTTGAGCAGCTGACACAGCGGCAGCTTTGCTATGGTAACTAGTTTCGAAATAATCTGCAACAATTTGGTTACAACTAAATTAACAGTAGGTAACCAATGATCAAATAACTATTGATGAAACATAGAGAGGTAAACCTGCGGCCAACATTGAGCTGTTTGTTTGGGTGCAGAGTTTCTCCCACCACGTTGTTCGCTTAAATTACTGTATACAGGGTCCTTCATTAGTGCGTCGGGCAATCCTAGCGTGGTTATTTACAAAAGTAGAAAAAAAAGTTTTATACAAAAGTTGTAGAATGTGACTTTATGCATATTTTAAAAATATTTTCAAACATACAGGGTGCGTCACAAAAGTATGGCACGAAAAAGTATGATTTTTTTAAATGGAACCCCCTGTATATTGATTGCTATTTCAATTCTTTCTTCAATTTGGAACAAAAATTGTGATACAACTAATGTTCCTAAATTCAACCGTTATCGAGATATCGCGTTTTAAAAATGGCATTTTTGCAACTTTGACATGCTATAAAACTCAAACTATTCAAGTTAGAGAAAAATGGATTGCACATTCCTATCTTAACTTTTCAAGAGCTATTCAAGGAGATTAAATCCATTATTGTGAAAAAATGTCAAAATGTGCCAAAAAAAGTTGACAGTTGACGTTACCTTCTATCCAAATGACAGAAGAGCTCTTGAAAAGTTAAGATAGGAAAGTGCAAACCATTTTCCTCTAACTTGAATAGTTTGAGTTTTATAGCATGTCAAAGTTGCAAAAATGCCATTTTTAAAACGCGATATCTCGATAACGGTTGAATTTAGGAACATTAGTTGTATCACAATTTTTGTTCCAAATTGAAGAAAGAATTGAAATATCAATCAATATACAGGGGGTTCCATTTAAAAAAATCATACTTTTTCGTGCCATACTTTTGTGACGCACCCTGTATGTTTGAAAATATTTTTAAAATATGCATAAAGTCACATTCTAGAACTTTTGTATAAAACTTTTTTTTCTACTTTTGTAAATAACCACGCTAGGATTGCCCGACGCACTAATGAAGGACCCTGTATAAAGTATGCAGCAAAAAGATTAAATAGTTCCTGAAAGGGGGTGTAGAGTGCGTGAACAGGTAGGAAAACGGTTTCTTGAGAAAGTTCTTCGAAATATTCAACTATTAAACATAATAAAAGTCTCCATGTCTAGGAGAAGAGTCAAAGTGGGGGCCCATTTTTCATTTTTTCACTTATGTCTCGAAAACAATGCATCGCACAAAAAAAGTTCTAACATACAAAAAGAAAGGTAGTGAAATGTTCTATAACTCTTGTACACAACACTTTTTTGAATTCGCAACCGTTTGTGAGCTATGTGCTCATTAATGGAAACACAAAACAAATGGAATATTATAGAATTAACTATTTAAAAGCACTCTTCTGATCACGAGTACAGATTCGTATAATTTTGTTACTCCAGTTATACAGGGTGTGATCAAAAAGAAAACCAAACAAACCTGATTTCTGCTTTTTCAATAGCCCCTGTATAAGCTAAGGTAACTTAACTATACGAATCTGTACTCGTATTGTCTACTCCTAAATAGTTCATCAAAATCTCATTATAATCATATCGATGTCACAATTGAATACCGAATTTCTTTTTAAATATTTTTTGACTTCATAAATTTTTATATCTTTACTCTCTTTCCTAATGCTGTATAACCGATTCATCATTGAAGCATATACCTCAAATGCCAACAGTGCCTGCGCGAATCCTGCAGGAAAAAATCAAAATAATCAATTTCTCTGATTTTTGACATGATTTTGAAAAAAATATATAAGTTTACCATCTATGAGCACGTAGCTCACAAATGGTTGCCAATTCAAAAAAGAGATAGATACAAAAGTTGTAGATATTTTATAGCCTTTTTTCTGTACGTTAAAACTTTTTTGTGCGATGCATCCTTGAAGAATGGGGCTTTTCCAGAGCCCTCCTGGCCTCAACTCTTCTCCTACACGTGGGGACTTCTGGTAAACTAACTAAGAACACTGCGCCAAAAAATTAACGCATAAGCAATATATTTTTCAATCTAAACAACCATTGATTAAAATTTCATATTATCTTCGAAAAACCATCTATCAAGTTGACTAACATTTGCAGACTTCACAGGGTGATTTTGATTTCCAAGACATTCCACCCAATGGTTAGTGAATGGCCGGTGTGGCTCCGATATTTTGAAACACTCTGTGGATTATACAGGTTGAAATAGACTTTTTCTGTTGTTGAAATATTGTAGCTACATTCACTCTTTGCAAATCAATGTTCGAGTCAACTTGATCCATGGTTCTTCAAAGAAGATATGAAGTTTTGTATCAGGTCATGTTAACATTGAGTCTTATGAAGAATATATTGCTTATGCGTTAATTTTGTGGGGTAGTTTATTTCGGACCACTTTCTAAAGAAACCCTTTACCTACCTGTTCACGTACTCTACATCTCCTTAATCAATTGGACTAAAAACATTGAAATCATTTTTCCAACCATTTTATGTATAAATTCAATAGAATAAGTTGATGGTCACCTTTTTGTTCAAATTGAAACATATCTTTGATATTTGTTTAGGTATTTAGGATCAAGAAAATCGTTTATTTTCTTCTGAAAATTGAAAAAGCTGAAGTAGGGCAACGCAAAATTATTGGGTCCGCGCATATCGACCGGTTTTTCCATTCATATTTTGGTCTTTTCACTCGAATATCATTGGAGTCTCATGCTTTTTGATTTGGGTTGTGTATTGATTCTGTTAATTTGTATTATTCTGGTTTAGTTTGTAGTGCTTTATTATTTACTTATATGGACGTGAACTATCAAAATGACTTGAAAGTAAACAGGGTTTTTCCTTAAAATCCTTATAATTTGCCACCCTTTTAGAAACTCTATTTACAAAGATACAAAAAAAAATGTTCAGATGAAAGTTTCATCATTTTTCCTGAAGATTTTATAATAACTAAGCGGAAGAATCAATACCTATTGAAGATAAAAAAAATAAAATTTTCATTTTTTAAATGGAATTTATTTTTTTTATTTATTTTATTACAGATTCAAGATCTCCTGATTTTCCTCTTTTCAAAAATATATAGTTTGTCTATTTCTGGACCAGCAGTTTTTGAGTTATTCCACTTTGAATAACTTGCAATGCGGGGAATAATAAGATATTTTATCTCAACTACCATGGATTTACAAGGGAAATAATAATTGTTACTCGTATCAAGTACTTTTCTGTCATCAAATATTTTGTTTCCCTTGGTTTTCCATGGTTTCCCATAGTGGTTGCGATAAATTATTGCAAAGTCAAATAACTCAAAAAACGGCTAGTCCAAACATAGGCAGACTGTTTATTTTTGAAAAGAGGAAAATGAGGAGATCTTGAATCTGCAATAAAAAATAGGCAATCCATTAAAAAAAACAACTTTTTCAAATTTTCTTGATTTTCATTAGTGATATATATTATTCTTTCGCATAGTTATTATAACGTCTTCAAGAAAAATCATGAAACTTTCATTTGATCAATTTTTTTGTATCTCTGTAAATAGAGTTTCTAAAGGGGTGGCAAATTATAAGGAAAAACCCTGTACAGCATGCAGTAAATCAGAATTTAAGCATTCTGAAGCCTCATAGGTTAATAAACATTGAATTGCGTTTGAATAATAATTATTGATTATTGAAAATTATGGCTTCGGATTTTGAACAAAATTTGTAGTTTTCAAGGCAAAAATGAAAAAAATACCAAACATAACCCAAACATTTTGAGCAAATACCTAGATACGAAACTTTTCATCAACCCAATATTGAATAGCATCGAAGACATATCTTCCCAATCTTAGACATTTGTAGTTTTTTATTTAAAAAAAATGGAAATTAGACTATTTAGAAAATTTCCAAAGGCATTCGGGGTTTTCCATGTATTATACAGTATACATTATATTTTATACAGGGTAGCCATTTGAAAAGGAAACAGAGGTTATTCTGGGCTCCCCGAGACATTTGAAGAAAAACCCTCGGACCCGACGATTTTTGATTTGAAGGAGAACCATTTTTTTGGCATTTCCAACCCAGATACCTTATTTTGAAGGTATCTTTATGCACAGTCGTTTGCATTAGCCCATAAAAAAGAAAAAACTCATGTGTAAGTTGTGCTGATAACCATCATGCCATTGTCTTTCTGACAAGTTATCAAACAAAGTCGAAAACATCCGAAGTCAAGGTAGCACAATTCGAAAGACGGGCAAAAAGTATGTACAGGGTCATTCCGTATATATTGACCCATATGCTAGCGGCGTTATCAATGAAGATATGAAAATTTTGCGAATATGAAAGTTTTAGATATTCATCTGAACTTTTCAAAAATCCTATCAAAAAAAACAAATGACTATCGGAATGTCAATATTTTTCCAAAAGTTGCATTTTTTTCAATGGGAATGTTATATTATCATGTATCATGAAAGAGCTTCTATTCCTGATTTCAAAAATACGGTGTGTCCACTCTGAAGTCACCCACAATGTATTAGGTATCGATGATTTTTTGTTTAAAACACACATTCTGGGATTTTATTAACATCTTATTAATTAGAACGTACAGGAAGACTCAATGAGCAGTATAAGTATTAAATTAACAAAAAATAACCAAAACAGTAACATTTTTTTTTCTTGAAAATGTGAACAGGTAGGTTTTTGGTCATTCTGATTGAGATTCCGTTGTCAGTTTTTCTCTAAAAAATCCCCTAATACGATTTTCTGAACTTTGACCCACTTTGAACCCCCATAATCACCCAAAAGTACGTCCCTGGAACTGATTTGGTATAATGTTCAAACAGTGTTTGACGAGACCTAACAAACAAAAAAAATAATGAAAATCAGTTAATAAACAAAAATGTTACAGCGGTGGGACACTTCAGAGTGGACACCCCGTATATAGTTTGAATATGTGTAAAAATTAGTATTTGACATATATCTATTAACTCTATATGGGAACCGTCACATTTGAACAACGAGAACCCTTGAAGCCAGGATGAGATAGAAGATCCTGCTGTACTGTAATATTTTTCGCATAAATCGCATAAGTCAATCCTTTTCTATCGCGAGGGGACAGTCCCCTCGCGAAAGAAAAGGATAGACTTATGCGAAAAATATACAGTACAGCAGTATCTTCTATCTCATCCTGGCTTCAAGCGTGTAGAATTGCTTCTCATATAGTTATTAATAGATATATGGTATTCAAGTCCCGGTTGCCATAGATGAAGTTGCACAAATTTATTAACTCGTGAATATTTGGAATAACATCTAGAAGATAGAGTTATTTGACCTCCATTTCTATTAATCCACTATACAGTGCGGCTCTAAAAGGTCCCCCTCCCCTTTAATTTTTTTAATGTGTGCACCAAAAATTTTGAAACTTGGCATACTTTAATTGCTGTCGAAATACTACTTTTTGATGTTACTGACGTACTTTTAGTATTCAAGATGGCGGCTGGGCGCCATTTTGATTTTTTTTTTTAAATGGAAAGGGGGGTCGTGTGACACCTCATTTTGAAGATCCTGATGAGTACTTTATAACCCTAGAATATTGAGTCGATATCCTCAAGTACTACAAAATGGCGGTACATTCAATTACTACATTGATACATACACTTTTTGAAAAAATTCGTCAAGTTCAATTCAAAAGATGCTTTTTTGACATTTTTGTCATTTATTCCTAACCCAAACTTTATGTCAAGAATATTTCCAGCATCTTTTGAATTGAATTTGACGATTTTTTTTTAAAGTGTATGTATCAATGTAGTAATTGAATGTACCGCCATTTTGTAGTACTTGAAGATATCGACTCAATATTCTAGGATTATAAAGTACTCATCAAGATCCTCAAAATGAGGTGTGACACGACCCCCCTTTCCATTTAAAAAAATGTTTCAAAATGGCGCCCAGATATTTCATTTTTATTATCCTATTGGCGATTCAAAGAGTCAGCGAAGCGGCCTATGGCGTTTTGTGCTCAAACTTTCGAGAGCGTGATAGACATCAGCTGTCTCCATCATGTTTCATTGGGATCTTGATAACTTGAAGATATATTCCCGATTTTGTTATTATTTATGCAAAGATTTTCATAAACCACGTTGGTAAATGATTATAGTGTGCTAATTGAATGGTATTTTCCGGGTTTTGTTATTATTGTTGGAATCATAAACTTATCGGCAGCAGTCTTAGGGGTGTCGATATCAAAAAGCCTCAAGTGTAGTGGCTTTTAGCCAAGAAAATAGACGATTATAGTGCATAGATCAAAGTAATCTACTCTTATTAAATGTATATATTTCATTGATTGAAAGATCTCACCGATATTGGTGATAAAAATCATCATCAACAATGGAAGATCATACGTATGTTCGCCGATATCCGAAGAAACTTCGTAATAGGCATAGTTGTCGCGTACCTCACTGCAATGAGAAGACAATCACCTGCATAATTTTTCAAAGGACCCACGTCGTAAAAAAACTTGATCGAATCCCGACACACACTAAATTTTCCACAGCTAATCTTCCTTCACGAAGAGGCCGGTCAAATCCATTCAGAGCGTCCAATAAATGTTCCAGTTCATTAGAGGCGCTATTTCTCAATTGACAACACTCTGCCGATACGAAACACCCGACTGATACGAACAACAAATATAAATTCACGCGCGAAAACCTAATACGGGCTATGGATAAAATGCAGTTGTCACGCTCTCGAAAGTTCTCGCGCGTTCCGCTGTGGCGCTGCTTGAGCTGTTTGAATCGCCAATACTGCCAACGATCTTCAGTTTTTTTTTAGCAATGAAACTGAACCTATCGAAGCAATTCAGAAACAAAGCACCAAGTTTTCGTTTTTTGAATCAAAATATGTATTTTTTTCTCAATTTAAAAAAATTGGCGATCTAAAGCAAAATTCTGATCATTTTATCAAATTTCAATCACCCTTATTATTTGTTATACAGAATCAAAATAATCATAGAAATGTGCCTTACAACAGTTACGCCACTGGTGCTAAGCTTGTAATAGCCGGAGCACATTCCTATCAGGTACAAACGTATCCCCTCTCAGTGCACCGCGCAACTCCTTCTCACGTCTCACCTATGTTTGATCTTGGCCACGCAATTTTTCATCGTTTATGAATAAAATATTTCATCTATAGTTATTAGATCATTGTGGGTAACTCACCTTGAACGCAATCAACATCATATCAGCACTACCCGAATGGTCCATCCGTATCACAAAGCGCACCAACAATTTGGCCACCGCCAAACAGTTGGACGTCTCGACAAACTGCGGCGGCTTTTGCGTCACCATCATCAGATCCCGCAGACAAGTCGGATCGCGCAAGTCATCCCAGCTTTTAGCCACCTCGCCTTGCTTTTGTTTCTTGAACACCTTGCACTTGTTGTGTTTGAAGTCTTTGATCGCCGACCAGTGGTTTTTGTGCCAGGAGGCCAGAATTTTTGCCTTGGCGGGGCCATCAATGGGCGTCAACGTCGGCTTGAGCAACAAATCGCCCAAAATCCAAGCCCAACGGTCCGGGTTGGATTTTCCCAGCGATAGTTGCAGCGATAAATACATCAACAACCACGACAGCAGACTCATGTCAACGTTGACTGCTAACAAAAGGGAGTTGCGGTTTAACAGGGGCTTGAGACAGTTGTACACCACGCGCATGGCTGCGTCTAGAATTTGACTCTTCTGGGGGCTTTTGCGCGACAAATAGATCATAAGCACAAATAGTTTGTCTTGCGGAAAAATGTTGCTGTTGCTGGAAAACAAGTCCACAAGTCCATCAGCCAAGAAACCGCCCCAAAACCGCTCCCCACCGCAGGCCTTTTCCAGAAACACAGCGCTGAGTAGCTGTAGGCGGGAGGGTTGGCTTACGCATAGGTTTTTAAACAGCTGCTGGCAGAGTTCTTGCGGAACTTCCGCATTTGACGGGTCCAGGCTCAACAGAACTTCTAATAGATTTTCAGCAATGCTGATTAGTTTATCAGTTGAAGTGCCACAGCTTGTTTTTGACGAATCTATGCGACCAATTACGTTCCTTATTGTGTTAAGTTGCTGTTGATAGGTCAGTGTCTCTTGGTAGGCTGTGTAAACCTGCAAAGGCACGTTACAATAAGCCCCCCAACCCCCTCTGACAAACCTTATTGTACTCCTGTCCCGTAACATTTTGTCCCTTGTCCCGCAACATGTTGATATAATTACTCAAATGCATAGTATTGGTCACATCAGCCACCAAAAACGGTTGCAAATAATCCTTCAATTTACTACAAGCCAAGCTATAGCGACAGCTGATGTCTTCAAGCAGCTTGGTCAGCACTACAAGCTGCTTGTCAAGGTCAGTCGGCTTAACGTACACGTCACTAGGAATATCCTCGGGTAGGATAACCACGTGACCGTAAAAATACCCCAAAGGAATGCGACAGCGGGTTGTGGCCATACCATAACGACCCACCAAAGTGATCTAGAAACATTCATGTAAACAGTGAATGTGTCGATACTGACTCACCTTCATGTATCGACACAATGGCGGTGGCTGTAGGTCATTGAGTAACAGGTTTTTGCTGCCAATATCCGTGGCTGTAACAAGACGCACAGGATCGATTTCCGGACCGTACAGCCAAACGTCGACACTCAATGACACCAGTTCAGCGCATGACGGAATAAGTACGTCCGTTAAGGTGATTGTATCGCCAAAGTCTAGGGTCACGTGGCGTCTAGAATGCATTATGGTTTATTATTAGAGGAACAGTTGTTATAATCATGGCGTTGTGCAAGCAATTAATTACATATCGTTTACAACTTTTAGAACCTATATCTTTGAACTTTTTTGTCAATTCATTGTTCATTTACAGGGTATAGTACAGTGGGAGTAGGCAGGTAAATATGATCGAAAACTGACACGGATGCAGTTTTTTTCTGTTGCCCATGCGCATAAGGGACATTATAACGAATCCGTCTTTTCCATAGAAATTTTTTATCGGGATCACCCGTTTAAGGGGGAGAAGAGGGGCGAAAAAATGTATTTTCATGATTATCACGGTAAGGTGGTTTTTCGTCCATTTACAACCATTGCAGAGTTATTGTAATTATTCTACACATGAAATTTTCATTAAAAAGTTTGAGTACATATTGTCGCTAAGATTGACAGGTAAGGAGATATGGATGAAGGAAAAACTATATGATTATACAGGGTGTTTCCTAGACATTTGCAAAAAGATGCGTGAGGTGATTTATTCTCATAGGGTATTTCCATCAGGTATTTTCATGAAAAAAAGTTCCCATAAAAATTTGACGAAAAATTTCATCTACGCCCCTTTGAATAGGGCACCCCAAAGACTTTTTTTCCTCGATATTTCCCAAACCGTCCATACAAAAATCATGAAATTTCATCAGAATTTGAGCTATAAATTTCGAAATTACAATCAGTGGCGTACCAAACTGGAAGGGTTGAGTGTATAGCCTAGACCTCGATAAATGGAGGTGTACGAAGACTCTTATTAGACCACTTGACACAGTGAGAAGTGGGTCTAATGACTGAGTGATAGTGCATCGCTCATCGGAGGAAGCAGTTAAAACTTAATTTATATTTTCATAATATGAAAATTTGATTTTTTAACATTAATCCATTTTCTTCATTTTATATTTTCCTTTTAGCAAAAAAATACAGGAGACCTTTTTTGTAGGGAATTTTACATAGAATAATTTAGTAATCCAGTATTTTTTCGCTAGGTGGTCTCGTTCTCAAGTTATTCAAGAGAAACGTAGAAAAATGACCTACAGAGACCCCGCTCGACTTTAGCTCGAACCCCACCGATCAGGACTTTTAGTATGCTCTTCAAGACCCTTCAACCTACACCTACACCAAAATTCGCAATTACACCAATTTTTTCCTCTATAGGTTATTTTTTGGTCTTCGTCGCCTGAGCTACTGGTGCAAAAATCACATCGATATCTCCCATACTTTTCCTGTCAAACTATTTTATAACAATATTCTTACCTTGCCCCAGAATGCATCCGTTCCACCACGATAACTTGTTTGGGTGGCGCCACAAGCAACTGATGCCATGGCAAAGTTCCATTACCATTGCTCATTTGAATTTGAGGTGTAGGGGGCGGTTGTGGCGGTGGCGCACTGGTCGAAGACGAAGCAGGGGGCGCTAAGAACACATAGGGGTAGGGCTTGGACGATGACGACGATTGCTGATTGGTTTGACTAATGGATTTGGTGGTTATGTACATGTTGTTGATCATCTCTGCAATGTTTTCTATAAAAATAGATAATGGATTGGACATTTATTTTTTTACCCATTTTCTGGTCGAAAACATTCTGAGCATCCTCCAGCATCTTGCCCACATCCAACTTGCCCAAATTGCTCAGGGACGAGGCGGTTGATGAAACAATCGACACATTTCCTTCTTTAAGACACTTTTTGATTTCCAGCAGATTTTGCGCAAAGTTTTCCGATTTCGGATGGAGCGGCGAGGAGAAGTTCGATCCAGTCACCACGATGGGCATGTAGGCGCTCTGCGCGTTTGGACAGCTGACCGAGTCAGCTAATTCCAGTCTTGTACCTTCGCTTGTGTTGATGCATGTAAAATGTAGTGGTTCCGTTTCGATCAGCCCTTTTACCAGCTTGGGCACTGCTATGTTTTTGTATTTCATTTTCTCTATGTTGATCGACGAGCTTGAAGCGTTGTCTTTGGTTAAAGCTTCAATTTCAATCAGTCAACGTCAATTCAACATTCACACTTCCAACTCACCTTCCTTATGGTTGATTATCTGGTGTCCCACATCATTGGCGGCCACATTAACACTCGAAGAACCATCATTACTTGTTATATTCGTGCCAAAAGTATTAAACGATGTGGTACTGGAACCTTTAACCAAAAGCGGTGGTTCCACGTCGAACAGCTCCGGCTCGGTGGGTAAACCGTAGAGACCATATCGAGTGCGCAGCAGTAAATGATAGGAGTTTTGGCGTTGTGCGAGCTCCTCAGACACCTGCTGTAGTAGGCGCGCACACCTGGCAAATACGTTTTTTTCCTGCTCTTTTTTGGTGAAATTCAGAATAAGGGTGAAGATCCAGTGCAGGCCTGCTGCCGATTTCACGTCTTTGATTTCTTTAATTATTGCCATTAGCGAGAGAAGGACACTTTGGTTGAAATGTTCGCTGATTGATTTGCTTATGTTTTTACCGCCTCTGAAATTTGAAAAGAAGGATTTTTGTTTGAAATCATGTGACTTTTGTATTTTTGAGGTTTTTACTTTGAGTTGGCTATTTTTTCTTCGTTTTTTCCTATTTTTTTTGAGTTTTTAACGAAATATCTAATTTATGTTTGCAATTTACTTATTTTTTTTGTTCTCTTTTCTCCCAAATTCATTATTTTCATCGATGGTCCATTTTCGCAAGGATTTAGTAGATATTCGATGATCCAAAAAATGTGAGAAAACGGATATGAATACAGTTACGGACACGACGTCAATTAATGAGCGTTCACAAATTTAAAACGTATTCGCAATAGTGCGATAAGGGAATCAATTTTTGAGCCTTCGCAAATTTGAAAAGTATTCGCAAAATTGCGATCAGCATGTTGTTTCAAAGACCTCATTTTCTTTATCTGATTTGCTACAAAATAGACATGTGGAGTCCTTGGTGAATTACAAAGTGTTTTTCTTATAAAATGTCTCGATATCTTGAATCTCACTAAACCGATGAACTCATCAGATGTGTCAAAATTGAATTTTTCTCAAAAATATAAATAATAAAAAAAAATTCCCATATTATGTACCCAACTTTATGGCGAACACTGTCTTTTAACATCATTTCAAACTTCAATTCACCCACGATGAGTGTATCGTGTATTCACCTTATTTCCTCCTTCAACGAGACCCTTTTCACCGTATTTTTTTTTTATTCTCCGACTTGTTTTCAGTTTTAGTTATCAATTTGTCGGGAATACTTTCAAACCGAATATTTTTTGAAAATGCCTTATTTCTTTCCTTTTCAAAAGGCGTTTTCTTAATAGCAAAGAGAAAACCCTTAGAAAATAGAACGACTAGAATTAGAATAAACTTCAGAACTTAGACAAATTGTGTGTCATGACAGTAAACGTGTCTATCATTTCGCTTAATTCCGTTGAATTCTTTCAACGTTATCGCTGAATCAGTGAACTATTTTTTTTTAAATCATGTGAAGCATCGAGCACGTGGTAGAAGTGAAACTTCTTCGAAACTAGAGAATGAGAGAAAATTGAGTTGGGAGCGAGAAAGAGATAGAGAGAAAGGGATAATTTTAAAAGATATTATAACAGTACAACATGTTTGTAACAAATATTCGGTTTATTCATTATCTACACTATCATCGGTTGATGCTTCAATTGGTAATACTGTAATTAATGGTTTGTTCGATATCAATTATTGTTATAATTTTCTACTAATTCCTATTTCAAAATGCAGAGTTAATGTATAAATGCGCTAGAAAGCACCTCACACGCTTTTATCACAATGACCAAGGTTGATTGATAGTAATGAGGTTGCGTCGTTATACGTTCGGGTGTCGGACGAATCAGAATTCAGACAAAAATGACGTCAGTCTGCTCCGATTGGGTTTCGAAATTCGAATACACATCTTAAAAAAAAGATAAAATATGGTTCACACTTAACAATGAGAAGATATTTCACTGTATACCAAAAGCTGGGTAATAACTTACCCTCAAAAAGTTTTGAATAAATCTGGGGGGCATTTGAAGCTCCAAGATTTTGTTCGGTATACAGGGTGAGGCATTCAACTTGAGACAGTGAATTATCTCAAAAACTATTTACTTTAGAAAAAGATGTTTCAAACAAAAGTAGTTTAGTATTATCAAGGGGAAAACACAATGGAGATTTTTTTAACCTTGACCTTGACTTCAAGGTTATTTCAACGTCAACATGTTTTTTTTTATGGAAAGGTACATTCTTCAGTGTAGAATCTTATTCTTCATAAAAAAAAGTAACTTTTATTTTAAAATTTTTTTCATTCTTTTTTCAAAATATTGAGCTAATTTTTTTTCAAACATTGGAATTTTTTTATTAATAATGTTAATGATGATCATCTTTTTATCATAACACATAATTTCAGTAACAGTTGGGCTTCGATACATTAATCAATCCTTTTAATAAATGACTCATTAACATCGCATCAAAGCCTTGTTATCAATATTATTATTATTTTATTATTCTATTCACTTATAATCTCCATAGTGATTCAATTATGTGCCCTATGATTGAACATTCACGTTAGATTAACGTATACGTTGAGATTGTTTATTATTGCAAATGTTCCATTTGATAACAGCGTTACCATGGTGAAATGGATACGTTAAGTTAACGTGTCCGTTCAATCATAGACCCAATTCCCAGAGGTGTTGTTAGTGTTGCCATGGAAGCAAATGGCTTCAATTTTTATTTTTTTTCCAACCGATTAAATAAAATTTAGTTCAATATTTTGAAGAAGGATGACAATAAGTTTTAAATATAAGTAACTTCTTTTTACATGAAGAATAAGATTGTACGCTGAAAAATATACCTTTCCGTTAAAAAAAATCATGTTGACCTTGAAATAACCTTGAGATCAAGGTCAAGGTTTAAAAAAATATATGTTCGTAGTGTTTCCCTCTTGATACTAAAAAAACTTTTGTTCGAAAAATTTTTTTTTAAAGTACCTACATAGTTTTTGACATAATTCACTGTCTCCAGTTAGATGCCTCACCCTGTATTACTCTCCTTGTCAATCTCACTACGTTATATCTTTTTTCTCTCTCGTGTAACAAAATCTCGTTTTCTCCTATCAACTCCCAATTGTCTACCAAATACCAGAACGCCACCAAAGAAGTTTCACTTCAAAAAGAGAGGGGAACGTAGACATTTATTTTTTGATTCGGTCATAACTGATCATTGATGAATCTTGTTTGCGTAAATGAGTTTTTCAGCACACAAAAATATTGAATTTTTACCGTCTTTTGATACATTTAAAGAATCAGCAACACTGCTCCAAGTTTTCTCATGCTGTAATGGGTAGAAATTTGTACGTGCTGTGATTGGTTGATAGACAACAAATTGTTCTTCCTCTGTTGTCAAATGTATTCGTGTGATTTCATAAGTGACTGGAAGTTAGCGGAAAATATTTTTTTCATCAATAGTACATTTTGTATTAAGGGCGGAAAGTAGATGATTTTGACGAGGGTATAAGTAGCAGCACGAGCGAAGCGAGGGCAGATATTAGCCGAGTCAAAATCAACTTTCGTCCGTGGTGCAAACAGTTCTTTTTGTACAACCAGTTTGTTATCATTTAAAAAAGAATAATTATGAAAATCAAAAATAAGTAATCGATACACTGCACTTCACTGCTGACAAATCAGACAACTGACGAGTGCCAACTGTCAAATCATGGTTACAATAGGTGTGTTCCCGTATTCTTTTGTGGTGCGGATTCATTGTCACCGAGATTGTCACGTGATTAGTTCCTTCTAGTATGCTAGACTGTCACGTGGTTATTATTTTCAGAGGCGTTGGGATCCAAGGAACCGTTGCTAAGCGACCTACTTTTGCGCCCGCGGGCGCGAAAGTACTTTTAGGCCCGGCTGCCAAAATTAGCGACTTTCCGCCTGCTTTGCATGCATTAAAAAGTGAACTTTACGTGTAGGTTGTACAAAAAAAAGTTTTATTATCGCTTATGGTATGAAAACGTTTATTATATGATTAGCAACTAGTGGAGATACCCATGAAGTATTATTAGTTCAAATGAGTTACCATGAATACCAGGAATGTTTTTACATTGAGTGGCGAGTTTGCCGAAGTATTTGCAGTTTGGCAAACTTGTAAGACATCTGATACAGAAAAAGACATCGTTCGATATCTAGTTGTTGGAAAATCATCGAGAAGCTGTGACAAAAAAATAAGCAAATACCTCTAAAAACTAACTGACTAAAAGGTAAAAGCATTATCTCACCTGACACAGGTCATAATATAGGTCATACACTTATGGGCAATACTTCTGCCACCCCACAACAAACACTGCCGCAACAACCCAGTCAAATTATCCGCAATCCCATTAATAAACATAAACTCCAGCTGGTCATTTGGAGCCTCTCCATTGCTACATCTATTTGGAATAAGGCGAATTGCTGCTACCCAATTCAAAATATCCATTACGTTCCTCAACGTCTGAAAAGCAAAAACGTTTTAGAGTTCTACAACTTTGAGAATGGGACACCCACGTCGTCCCATTCTTAATCTTGTAAGTCTCTAACACAACATTACCTCTCTATTTGAGCTGACGGCGGTCAAAATAAGCGATTGCACGAAAATGTTGCTCTCCAACATCAAGTTGCGCAAGTTTTTTCCGTGGATGATTTCACTGTTCACCGATGGCGTGTAGATGGCGACACTCAGTTCGTGGATGCAGTCACACCCGAGGTACTCCTTCTTTGTTTTCTCATTGATGAGGTTGCCTTTGCTGTCATGGCGTCGCGGCTTTTTGTCGTCTTTATCATAGACGGCTCGCACGTGCAGCAACAAGTTTCGTACTTTAACCTTGAACATCCTCGGACTGGTCAGAGTGACTGTGCCGGTGTTGCCAGTTAAGTCTACATAATCGGCCACATTGACCGGTCCAGCTAGGATATCAGCGTTGTGCGCCCTGAGATACTCTTCGGAGATTACAGGGTTCTCCACGCGCCGGAACATGTCTATGGTTACAGTATCATCAACAGCAAACCGGACATCCTTGCTGTGCCCAATTCCGCCTTTGGTTTGACGCAGCAGTGACACCTCGACCGTCGGACGTGTACAGCCTGACTGTAGCGTAAAGTGAAGATCCACGTGACCTAAGACCTGTGTAGAATCAAATGAAATATGTCCGGGATGCAAATTGTCATCTATTATAGAATGGATATCGATAACTCACCACAGTTGATGGTAAGGTGATCTCAAACACATGCTCCTCCCACGTGGTGGTATCCGTCTGCAACCTCCAAGTTTTGGTGAAACACTCGTTACTAGCAGTGGGTGTGACCCTGCGCTGGCGCATTGCCTGCTGAAACTCGCTCCAACAAGGCGGCACCGCCACGCTGTACGCATGCAAAATCGGACTGAAGTGCGTCAGCTTCTGCATCGTTGCCAGATCATCAAATTTGATTTTGCACGGCGGCTCCGAGAAATACAAACTTTCCATTTTATCAACGGCTGACATTTCTTTGAATGGAGTAAAGTCGATGTACATGTCGTCTTCGTCGTGGTCTTCCACCGACTCGTTGTCACTGTCGTTGAGGGCGAAAAAGTGCAGCGAGCCCTCTTTGGTTGAGGCGCACAGTCGGTCTAAGCCTGCGCAATTAAGTCAACGAATCAACAATTTATAGTATAATAATTCATATACTTTGTGTCCACGGATAGAATTCGGAAGAGGAAAAACTTTTTTATTTGTGGGTTTAGAAGAAAAAGTCACTCATTATAAAAACGTCTGCTTGTCTTGAAACTACAATTTCGAATACCAAATTTACGACTACTATACAAGGTACATCAAAAACAACTATTTTAATGATTTTGATTTCGATTTTTCTCGCAATTTTTATTTTTATATCCGTGATTTAGTACACCAATTGTGCAAAAGAGTTCAACACAATATATTCTCAAAGTGGTTAATTTCAAAGCTACTGTTGAAATTATAAAATATCAATTAGCCTGTTCTGAATAAATGAGATGTTTCAGTTACTTTGCATCTTTCAAATTGACAGTTGTCATTATTCTCTCATAAATCTGCATAATAGCGACTTAAACATTTAATCTATTTAGAATAGGCTAATTTTATTATTTCAATAGTAGCTTTGAAATTAACCACTTTTGGAAAAAAAAAATTGGTGTTATAAACCAAGGTTTTGCAAATAGTTTCATAAAATTTCGAAATCAAAATCATTAAAAATGTTATTTTTGATGTACCCTTTATAGTAATCGTGAATTTGGTATTCGAAATTCTAGTTTCAACACAAGCAGACTTTTTTTTTCTAAACCCCCAATAAAAAAATGTTGTCCTCTTCTAAACTCTATCCGTGGACACACTGTAGATTCTGATCACGAATTGCGAATTTTGAACATCATTCCTATAAGGTTGTTTTTCTCGCCGATATCGTAGAGCCGGATTCCGACTCAAGCCGCGAAGAAATCGCGCCGTGAATAATCTGATCTGATAAATCTCCGTGAAAAGCCGTGAAACCCATCCACACTCGCGTTCACGGGGCTTCACAGGTGTTCGCGGCGTGAGTCTGGAGCCGGCTTAAATGCGCATGCGTTCTAACCAGGGCAACTGACAAGCAGGGCCGCGTTCACTTGTGTGCTTCTATCCTTGTCTAGCTGGAAGTACAGTTACTCGATAACCAACAGTGGCGCCACTGCATGTCGTCGTTTCTATTGGTCGTCCGACATATTCTGGCTAAACATTGCTCGCACTCATAAGACGGAAAAGTTGTTGCATTCGCCTAAACATGGCGGATATTAGGCTCAATGTCGGCACACGCCCATGCGCGGCCCGAGAAGAAGAATCCTATTGGTCGATCACTATTAAAAAGTGACATGTCATATTTCAATTTTCTGCGAATTCTTAAAATTTGAAATAAAGAGTGCAAGTTATTTGTGTGTTCTAATTTTCCACCATTTTTGTTGCGTGTTTTACGGTTTTTGTTTTTCGTTTCGCAGAAGACAATTTGAATTATTTTTGTTGTGTTATCTGTTTTGTGCTCGAGTTTGAAGACAGTTTCAATGGTCTTGTTTGGACATTCTATGATAATTCCAAAACTTTTTTTCTTCCAGCTTTAAATAGCATTTAATTACTTAAATATTACAGTGAATAGCTAAAATGAAAAACAAATTCATCCAAAAATAAAATATATATTTTCTGTTGAATGCTTAATTTCGTCACTTAGGAATAATAATGGACAATTTGCATACATTTTCAAATGACTTGAAATTTTAAATACGTATTCTAGACATTATTTGAAAGTCACCAGCGAAAAATTTTATCCGAAATACCCAAAAATATACTAAATAAATAAAAAAAAAGACGCGAATTTCACTGAATGATCGCAAAAGGGGCCATATTCCCTCCCGAGAGAAAGAGTCATCTCAGTCAATACAATTTCAATTTCAATTTATTCAGTATATCATCAAAAACATTGATGTTACATCGTCAAAGGTTAAGAATATAAAACAATAGAACTAAATGCTACTTGCTTGATGATCTAATATGTGATCATGGACTATAAAATGATTACAACTAAAAGACAATGAATACAACTGATCAAAACCAACATCTATAACATAAAATTGAACAATAATAATACGTCAGACGGAGATAGATAATGTATTCTGTGACGTAGTGGATGTTGATTGTCGCTCTTTAATCGGTGATTACTACATTATTAGAGTTCGTAGGTTGATTTTTTAAACATCAATGACATCAGTACTCATATTTTCCATATTTCCAAAAAATGTGCAGATTGTCCATTAATTGAGGCGTTTCTCGGAAAAACATCATTTGTCCAGAATTAACATATTTGAGAAAATGAAAAAGAAATCTTCTAAATTCTCACTTTTGATGAGTGTTCCAGTAGTCTGCCTGATAAAAATAAAATCGAATAAGACACTCTGTCTACGATCACTTATGGCTTTATCATCAAAGGTTTTTTGAAAAAACAAAAAATACATAGACATGACGTTTTTAGAAGAAAAAAAGTAAAAAGATTCAAAATACAAACCTCAAAATAACAAAAAATCAGGCTGCCGAAGAACAATGATTATTTCCATATATCTATTAATAACTATATGGGAAGCAATTCTACACGCTTGATGCCAGGATGAGATAGAAGATCCCGTTGTACTGTATATTTTTCGCATAAGTCTATCCTTTTCTTATCGCCTGGGGACAAAACTACACAGTACTGCGGGATCTTCTATCTCATCCTGGCATCAAACGTCGCTCGTTGTTCAAATAGGACGGTTCCCATATAGAGTTAATAGGTATATGATTATTTCAAATGAAAACAAATCAACACATTTTGAAAAACGAAAAAATGAACAAGCGTTCAAAATAAATAAAGAGTACCAAAATCATAAATGTTAACTGACAGAAATCTTTGGGCTGGCTCAGTCAACAACAAAACACGAAATATATAAACATATGTGACGTTTTTACATGAAAAAGTTGGGATTTGTGATGTTTTTACAAGAGCAAATTTATATTTCAACCTTGATATCATAGAAGCTATGGCGTTTTTAGGAGAATTAATTAATTCTACACATTATGCATATGGAGGATAGCAAACAGATGACTCCCTTATCTCAAATTCGGCAAAAATGGACCTTTGAGGTTTTTCCAAGAAACTCCTCAATTGTTCCGCATTGTTTATAAGTAGTGTCAAAAGTAAAAGTAGATTTAACGAGGAAAATCTTGAAACTGTATCCTCAGTCTGACCATGACCAATCCATGAACGTTTCTGCCTACTAGGCGTCATCAGCATGGCTATGGGTCTAAGTCAGACTGAAAAGAACAGTATCAAGGGGTTTCGTGTCTATCAGACGAGTAAATGTAATGTGAAATGTTCTACAACATTTCACGGTAGATTTAACATCAAAGTTATTTTTTTCAAATGTAACACTCACTTTCCTTATTTATTATTGAATTATTTTGAAATTAAGTATATAATTTATGTAACACCCCATATCCATTATAAACCTTTTTTTAGAAATTTACTTTATAAAATCATATTATTAATTTGGATTAAAAACAGGTTACAGTTCTTATTGGTATTTTCGAATTTAGTAAATTACCTTATTGAAATGTTGTTTCAATTAGAAAGAACTGTAAGAATAGTAATGGACAATTTGCACATTTTTTGGAAATATGAAAAATACAAGGATTAGTGAGTACCTAATATTGTTCATTCCAAAACTTCAAAAAAAAAAATAAAAAAAAAAGAGTTTTTAGAGAGGACAATCTTATAATAACTCACCTTTATTTTTAATGCACAATAAGATAAAATTATAAAAATTAGGGGTTTCCATTTGAAAAAATTGATTTTTGGCCGTTTTCTGAATTTAATTTTTGATCTTATTTTTGGCCCACCCTGTAATAATAGTTTTCATATTGCTGTGAAAAATCTATTGAAGTAGGTCATTTTCAACAAGAAATCCAGTACAAATTAAATAATGAAGGCTTTCTTATAGGTGAAATTTACATTTAAATAGGAGCCTTCAAACGTCATTTTTGACAAAAAAACTAAAATATTTCAAAAACGCTCATACTTAGGTATAGGACATGATGCATGAAATCTGCCTAGAATTTTACGTAGAATCCAAAAATGTAATAATATATAGGGTATTCCATTTAAAAAAAGCGAGTTGACACATACTTACTTCCGGTATAACCGGAAGTCGTGCAACGTTGCTTTTATTTCATTTGAGAAGAACATCTATGAATATCCCACCATACAAATTTTCAGAATGCCAATTGCTTTATTTCCCGAGATATTAATTCTAATGGACGGTCACCGTGAGACACCCTGTATAAAATTTCAAGTCATTTGAAAATGTATGCAAATTGTCCATTTCAATTTTTGTTGGATATGAGAACAAAAACTTAAAAATAAGTTTGTTTGCTTGACACCAAATGATCATAACAATTTATACTAAAAAGTGCATTTCTTTTTCAATCAAAATCCTACTGATGATCGATATTTTCACAACTTTTTCAAAATAAGTTATTGCCCAGTTTAGCAAACATTTATCCAAATGCGGAACTTAAACCACTTGTTTTTTTCTTTTTTTGTCTGTGGTGGTGACTGAATTCGAAAATAATACAAACCAAACCACAAAATTTAGAAATATTCAAAATTCAAAATCAGCTACGAATTTAGACAAATTGGCCAAACAAACCACAAATTTATTATTATTCGAAATATTTCAAAAGTTTTTTTAGATATAGGTCAATCATTTCCATTTTTAGCACTTGATAGAATAGTTTACAGTCCCACTAGCAAATGAACCTGGGTAGAAAGGATGCAGCGGGGGAATATCTAATTTGCTATTTACAGATGACTGTCTAATATCTTCCATGGCAACCGCCCTCTCATTGACGTAGGCGTGAAAATACAATTATTGACTCGACTTGTTTCAGTAAATATGTCTTGCAGTTTTGTGTTGCATCCATGATTGATATCATAAAGTGCAATTATTAAATATGCCTGCCATTATTCACAACACATTTTCTTAAACCACCATCATTTATCACATACAATCACCCCCCTAAGTTTCCGGACGTTGTTCTGGGACACCCTGTATTGTTTGTCATCGTGAGTTTGCCTATGTTTGGACTAGCCATTTCTGAGTTATTACACTTTGAGTAACGTAGTGTATAGATGCAATGCGAACGAAATAAAAGAGGAGTGGTGCATTGAGTCGTGTATCCAATAAATGTGGATTGATTGTTGCATAGTTCAATACATAAATATGTGTAAATAAATTAGTGTTTAGTGCGTGTACATAAATAGTGACTGTAAACAAAATAATATCGACACCTCATAGGCCAAAAGTCGTAACCGTCAAAATAATTAAATCCCTAAATGAAAAAATACATGAGTAGTTCAAAGGACGTAACCCACAACAATGCATAAAGATATAAAAACCCATCATATAATTCGATTAAACCCATAGAAAAGTTATAATTTGAAATTTATAAGGTTTTTTCGTCCTGAAAAATTTACTTTTTGTGGCTTACGTCATTTGGCCAATGAGGTGTCGATATGTTAAAATTGGAATTTTCGTTATAGAAATATAACGAAAATTCGTTACAGTATGAATGAATGTAACTCCCGGCATTAATCACGGTTCTGTACCAAAACTTTTCGTTTTACATCGGGTTACCGTAAAATAATGTATCTTTTAAGTGAAGATGTTTTTTAGGTTATAATATAATGCCAACTCTCCACGCTCTGCCACCAAAAACAAAGACAATATTTCTAGAATGATTTGCGACATTCGTTTCAAAATGAAAGATATAAAAACAAAAAATATTTTGACAACGAAATTCGCATTCGCAATTCGTGAATCGCATGAACTAAGCTCAAGTTACTTACTATTGCAATAGGCCGCAGAGACAAATCCACCGCTGTCAATCCGTGCCAAACTGACAATGGACAACGTTGCCAAATCCACAATGCGTACCGCTCCATCTGCACACACCAGCACTGCACTGCCTTCTTTACCCGACACCCTTGTCTTGGCCGAGTCCGGGAGAATCCCCACCTCAACAGGCCGCTCATCCCCAGCCAATTCCCTCACCCAAACCTCGTCCCCCACTTTGACCATCTTCCCCTCCACATTCAACTTGTACAAGACCAAAAAGCTGCTATCCGTGCCACACACAGTGACCAAAATGTGACTGTTGTTGTTCGTTGATAGAATACTTTTGACCTCCAAGTTTCCGCCCTGTTTGCACTCTTCAGGCAACGCCACACACTGGACGGCGTGCGAATGATTGAGTGTCTGATTGGACTTTTTCAGCTCGTTTATGTTGTCGGAAATGCTAAAGTCGGAAGATTCGTGGATGTATGTGTTCGGAAGTTGTTTCAGAAACTCGGGGTCGTACTCGTTGACCGCCAAGCGTCGCGTGCCTTTTTTCTTGGTGGTTGACGACGAGGGCGCTGATGGCGGCGAGAAAATGGTTTCGCTTTCGCCTGCTGGGGAATTAATGAACTACTCTCTGTGATGACAGACTCACCTGGTATCAAAGTCTTGTAAAACGACGTCAGCTCCTTGATCAAACTGTACTCCTCAGTATTGCCAATGTCATCGATGATGTTCGTCAACTGGTCAAACGCGGCTCCATGGATAATAGGATCTGTATCCAAATAACCCTCCATTTTTTCAAGCTCGTTCGGTTTCATTTCTAGTTTTTCGTCTTCAGACTCTCCGTCGTTTTTTTTGAAGTTGAAGTCGTAGACAACCAAATAAAGACGGGATTTCAGCTCTGAATTGCTTGTTTGGGTGATGGTGAGACCGCAGACTATCACCGGACGGGTTTTTTTCTCTTCTTCGTCGCTGACTATGGCTAGAGCTGTTACTTTTTTTGTTATTGAGTTTTTTTCTGGAAAAAAGTTTTGACTTAATCGCATAAAATCCGGATTTTTTCAGCCATCAAAAGAGATATCGAAGTGATTTTTGCACCATTTGATTTTCAATTAAATTGTCCTCAATATAATTGCACTCTCACTTACTTTCCTCATTCCCAAGCACCCCAAAATCCACCGTAATCTTGTCCAAAATGGGCGAATCAAATTGAGTAACATAAAACGACATCATTCGTTTGATTTTTCCTGAAACATCAAACACCGAAACCAAACCCTCTTCAGTGCATGTCGGAAAATACATGGAAATACTGCTCGAACCCAAAATTGTCACTTTTGAACCGCCAAAAGTTGCATCCAGGGCTGGACCTACAAAAGTGTAATAATCGTATCGCCGGATATACAGGGTTAGGGTTAGTGATGGAACAACAAAAAGTGGACTGTCATGAGAAAACTTTGAACGAAAATAGCCAAATTATAGCCAGTTCTGAACAGTTTTATAACATACAACACATGCGCACTTGACTATTACCAAATGCATTTGCTTGTCAGCTAGACGTGATCTCACTTGAAACTGTTCTCTTCAGTCTGACTTAGACCCATAGCCATACTGATGAGTCCTAGTAGGACGAAACGTATATGGATTGGTCATGGTCAGACTGAGGAAACAGTTTCAAGATTTTCCTTTATTATCTGTTTGTTTGAAAAAAAGGGATGAAGAAATCAAGGTCACTTCAAGGTTAACCATTCGTCAATCAGGGTGACAGGAACAAATCTAGATAATCCGAACATCTGCTACCGTTTTCTTGAGTTCAGGGTGTAGAAATTGCCAAAAAGTAAATATATTTTCGTGAGTAAGAAATGAGATGTTTTGACACTAGTGAAAATAAATTTTCCTCAAGGAATTGGAAAAAAAAGTCAAAGTAGCAAAACCATAAAACAAAAAAAAACACTTTTTTTTATCGAAAACTTAAGTGATTTTTATAGTATGTATTTTATTTTTTCGCCACTTTGGTTTGTTCTATGCGTAATTTCGATTGTTTTAAAACATTGTTTTGATAAAAAAATCAAGCTTTTTCATAAACACTCCAGATGAGATTAAACGGCCGTTAAATCCGGAAACAAAAAAGCTATCAAAACTGTTGCAGAGAATGTTCTTAGCTCAATTTTGCTCAAAATTTCCGATTTTAATTTTACACTCGAAAGATAGTCGCTGACAAGCCCAGATTTGTTCCACTTGGCTATGACCTTAGAATCACATGAAAAACATAATAGATTATTAATACCTGTAGCATTGCTCACTGAAATCGGAACATTCTGCGTATATTCCCCAACAACAAACGGACACTCCGGACTATGTCGTTCATGTTCACTCCACGGTTCATCCGTCCGTTCCCAGCTGACCAAACAAACCGAGCAGGTGAAACACATGGCCCGATCATCTCCTGCTGAATTGGGCAGATGATAGAACCCAGCCTGGGCCATTTGGCCTGGAAGGGCCCATTTGTAGTCCATGTGAGGCCACTGCGAAAACGTCTCCCGCCTCCGCGACTCACTGGCCATCATTTTCTTATCATTTGCATTTGTGGGCTCGTCCAAAAGTTCTGTAATTCGTTCGTGCACCGCTGACGCCACTTGCAACTCTAGAGACTGGGTTTTTTTCAATAGATGTTCCGTTAAAACGGAAGATGTCGATTGTTTCAGGTCGTTTAGCGGTGATGATATGCACGTAGTGTTCCACTAAAAAAATCGTTTCAAGCTAGTGGTTAAGTTAGTGAGATTACTGACTTTCTGGGCCTTAATTCCCTTCTTTTGAGCCGCTATGGCTGCTTCAGTGGCATTGTTCAGTTGTTTTATGATATGCTCTGAGTCTGGGCCTCCGGAATTTATTAGACCTTCTTTCAGAGTTACCGCCTGTGATGAAAAAAAAAAATGTTTGACGAAAACCGTCATATCTTGCTCAAAAATGATGTTGAAGGATCGATTCATCAAATATTATTTCATTTATCAATAGTCCTCTGTATACTAAGGCTCACCGCGTGCAGTGATGATTTTCGACCGATAAGAAAATACTGGTTGGACAAAAACCTTCATGAAATTTGTAAAAATGATCAATCATTGAAATCAAGCGTCAATTATTGTAGATAATTTTTTGACAAACTTTCCTTTTTTTTGTAATTGAAGGTTTTATCAACAAATGTATGACCATTGCCAAAATTGAGCTAGAAACAACATTGGACGAAAATCCTTTTTTCTTTTGAAAAAATGATGATAAAGGAGCAAATCAAGCGTCAAAACGTAGCGAATTTACTCAGCTTTGGAAAACTATTTAACAAATTAACTGAGTGTACATTGTTGAAGGTTTTATCATCAAATTCCCTGAATATTCTGCTAAGAACCGTGTTAGATCCTGGAAACTTTATGAAAAAAACGAAATATATGTAATCGTTAAAAAAAATTAAACATAATGTTGCTTCTTACCTCACTAAAAAGAAGCTCAATTTTGATAGTCTCCTGTCCGTCTGTGGTGCATTTTTGCAAAATACTGTCCAGCAACAAAACTCCATGGTAATCGGTTCGCACTCCTATTGCTTGTCCATCGCAAAAAAGAACCCTATTTTGGATTGGAATGAATTTGCACTTGACTGCATCGCCATTTTGGCCTGTAAAAAATGTTTTACGTTGATTTATGCAATTCATGTCAGACTAGCGAGTATCATGTGATCAAGTTGGTATATCTTTTCGTGGGACACCTACAAGTGCGTAACAGAATTCCACCGAAAACGAGTATACAGGGTGTCTCAAAACGAATGGGACATAAAATAAACTTTCGGAATAGACAAGTCGGGCTAGATCCGAGGGTAGATCGAAATCATTTTTTGTTAGAAATCTGCTGTCACCTTATGCCCCATTCTTTTCAAGACACCTTGTATAATTAAAATCATAAAAGTGCTGATGAAGTTAATTTGTTGAATATATTATGAATTAAATTCAAATCAAAACCAATAGACATTCTTTTGTGTTTTAGTATCATGTTCTTTTATCAATACACGATTCGTTATTCACTTCAGTTGTCAGCCATGATCAATTATTAGAGTAGTCTTCAAAATTGCACTTTTTTTCTGTTGCAAGAGGTATTTTAACGGATTCTCACAAATTTGACCTTGCTGAGTTCAAATAATTCCTCACTTTTCATCTAGCAGCTCGGGTTTTGGAAATTCGAATACCTACCACAGGCTTTGTTCAAATTACTTTTGTTAAGTAACATATTTTTACTCACTATTTGTTTTTTTTTGCAAAGAAAACGACTCGTCTTATATTAATAACCATAGCTGCTGGTAAAAAATGGACTTCAAATTTTTAGTCAGTGTAGTAGATACATTGAGAATCGTGTATAAAAGTTCATGCAACCAAACCATTGTTTACCAGTGTTACTGATGAAAGAAATTAGATCCGACTTGCCGTCACCGCGAGCTAAAACTAGCAAAGAGTATTTAAACAGTGTAATTCTTCAATGCTCCTTCTAACTTTTGATCTGTTCAATATATTAGAATGGAATTTGCACACACCATATTATGTGAGAACGTTCCGAATTTTTTTGACATAGTAGTGACAGCTACTCAGAGTCAAAATAACAGCTGTGCACCACTTTGAAATCAATTAATACCTCATTTTTTAAATCTTTTCATACCTATTACACCCTAAATGTTTGAAGTCGCTATCTCTTTAAAAAATTTCAAAATTGTTCCAGTTTTTTTTTTCAAAATGGCGTTCAATTGCCGTTGTGACACTCTTATTGATCTTAGTTGTCACTACTGTGTTGAGAAAAGTAGAAAATGCTTACTATTTGTGCAATGCTTTTCTGCGGCTACGTCAGAGTATTTGACGTTTGCCAGTATGTCGTAGATTGATCGTAAATGCGGCATACCATCCCTTTCTTGTTTAAAATGATCAATTAGCTTTGAAATTATAACTTGCTCTGTTTAGTTGTACTGAAAAAGCATTGTGGAGATGATAAGATTGTCGTCTAAATTGAAAAATTTGAAATTAGACGATATTATTGTCAAAACGTGACATCTGTCAAAAGTGATCAGCGGCGAACGACTCAAGAAGAAGTCAAGACCGAGGACAAGACATACGTGAAATTTTTGTAAATGTGTAAGAGAGAGACGAAGACGTATGAAGTAACCACAGAATAGCATTGAACAAACAGTACATAATATGGTCTGTCCAAATTTTATTTCAAGATATCAAACGGTTCAAAAGTTAGAAGGGGGTGGGGACATCAAAGAACTGGGTATTTGCCAAATCTCAAACGAACCAAAATACCGATTAATTTATTGGAATTTGTCCCTAAATAAATATTATGATCCGTATTTTACGCCCAGTTCCAAATTTTAACGGAATAGGCCAGGCGAATTTCTTTAAAATAAAGTCAAATCAGGAAAAAAATCGTTACGCAGTTGGAGAGGATAGAAAAAGGTATAACTAATGCTGGAAAAAAAAAATCAAGAATGCATGCAGACGAGGAGTGGTGGTGGTTGGAAGAGGTGAAGAATGGTTTTTCGCGATTTGCGGCGTTGTTACTGAATTTATGAAAAAATGTTAAATGAGAAAGTTGTAGACAACTAAAAAATCTACAACTTTATTGTTTAGAACATTTTCACATAACCTCAAAATTGATGAGTTAAATGAGAAAAACTGAGTTTTTTTTGTATGTCACTTTTCAGAAAATGTTCTTAGAATTACGAAACTTAGTGGAATTTCACTTACTCTTATGTCAAATAAGTAGTTATTTTTGTTTTGTTGAAAAGTTTTTTTGTTCTTGAGTAATCAACAACTTTTTGCGAAGAATTCATTTTTTTCAATCCTTTTGACAACCTTGTTTTTTCACTTTCGAGACTTCGGACGAGGCACGTTTGTTTTGTTCGGACTTCAACTTTCATAATATGAAAGAATTAAAGTATATCATTCCGATGAAAAATTGCGTGAATTACTAAAAACTGAAAATCGAATTTTGCTCATATTCATTTTCTCACTAAAGTTGAAATTTTGTTATCATTTATTGAAATACCTAAAAATATATCAACAAACTCAAAACTGTTGATAATTTAGATATTAATTTGTAGAAACCAGGTACAGGTAATGCAAGAGATTGTTATTACACCTCTGATAGCTTCAGCAATAACCTTTATCGGAAGTACATGTATAGCATTCTCTGCATTCTTGCATTGTTTTACTGGATGTGACAACACGTCGGATTTTACTGAAAATTAAAAAATAAAGATACAATCAAGTCACTTCTAGCTATCAAAAATTTAATTATCTATCGGATGTTTTTCGTAATAAAGATGCTGCAAAAGAATTGCCCGCTAAAAATAGCAGTAAGGTCAGTGCATATGAAATTTATGAAAAATAGTTCTTTTCCTCCCGAGGAAAAAAAATGAACTATTTTCCACCCTTCATATACCAAACATATGAACCACTTGGGATGTACGCTACAGTTTTCCAGGCAGAAGTACATGCAATAAATGTATGCGTGCAAGAGAATCTCAGGAGAGGCTACAGAGGAAGGAAAATCCTTATCCTTAGTGACAGCCAAGCTGCAATCAAAACCATCTCCTGTCGGGAAACCAAGTCATGGACTGTCAGCAAAACCTTGTCACACTGGGAGTATCTAACGATGTTACTCTTGGATGGATACCAGGACACACAGGGATAGCTGGGAACGAGCGGGCGGATCTACTAGCACGCAAAGCTGCGAACACACCACTTCTGGGTCCAGAACCTGCCATTGGTATTACAAAATCCTCTGTGAGAGGTTGTCTGAACTGTTGGTCCAAAAAACAACAGAAAGCTAGATGGTGCCAATCACCAGGACTGAAACACAGTAAATGGAGAAGAGATAACGGGGAATTCACAACCACTCCTCAAAGGACGGACAGGGAAACAGGTCTGAGCTAAATACTCAACCTTCACTCAACCCTTCCAGTTTGGTACCCCACTGATTGAAATTTCTATCACCACCTTAGCTCGCCCCTCACCGATCAGGACTTCTAGTATGTTGTTCAGGACCAATCACCCTACACCTATACCAAAATCCGCAAATACACCATTTTTTCCCTCTATTTTTCCTTTGTTGCTTGGGCTATATGATCATATAAGCTTCCATTTTAACCATTTTCTAAGAAACGGGCAAATGCCTAATTACACTGTGAAAGGAAGTTCAGCATTTCTCCACAAAGTTGTGACAGCTGAGAATGTCAAAACTGCAATAATTGGGCACCATTTTTAATAAAAATACTTGGTTAATATTGAAAAGAGATAGCGACTTCAAACTCTCAGGGAGTAATAAGGATGAAAGACCTTCAAAATGAGGTGTTACTTGATCCCCCTCTCCATTTGATTTTTTGTTTCAAAATTGCGCCCAGCTGTCATTTTGACATTTACAGCTTACATGACTATGTCAAAAAATGCAGAACGTTCAAACATACGGTGTGTCCAAATTTTGTTCTGATATATCAACCGGCTCAAAAGTTAGTAAGGTGGGGACATTAATGAATTGCACCGTATACTTTGCCAGAAAAGATAAAATTTATTAAATTAAATTTAAAAAATTTTTTACAACACTTTGGGTCCGTCAGAATCAGACAGACATGTGATGTTAAAACTGTAAAACCTTAAATCAAAATTCACAACAAATTGATCGAATGATAAATAATATAGTTAGGTTAGAGCTTACTGAGGAGCTCATAGATGCAGTTTGATTGTCAAATTCTTCCTTGATGCTCGATTGCTTGATCAGTGTGACCAGCACTTCAAATTTTTTGAGACGCGACTCGATCTCACAGCATATAAAACAGCTTTTATGCTGTACTGTACTAATATTATCACCATTGAAAAATAATGACAAACATTTGAGGTTATCCGAAGGTTAACGTTAGCCCAGATATTGCCTGACATATGTAAACAATTGTTTCTTTTGTATTTTACATGAATAAATGAGTATTGAGTATTGAGTATTGAGTATTGAACAAGGATAGAGCATAACGTCTGTCGTGCCATGTGAACGCAGACCGCGGAAGAGATGTCAAAGATATTACTTCCCTGCAAACATCAATGTTTGGCTCCGTATGACGTCATGCGAAGGCCTGTTCGTGATTCGATCGGCAAGTGATTATAGGTTTGTTTCAACCTCCCATCGAACCGTCCCAGAACCAGTTATTTCCAGTGGCCCACATGTTCAGACATTTGTCAAAATTGACAAATGAATTGATTGACTGGAAAAAAGCGTTCTGAAACGATTCTTGTGGGGGGTTTGAACAGGCGTTATATTATCTTGTTTGTTATTGTATTAGACCATTAGATAACGACATACCTATTTTGCTGACTGATTTTCTCGTCGCTGAAAATAATATCATTGTTGTGCTCAAAAAATGAAAATTTAGCGACCGCAAGTGTGCAAAAGTTTTTTTTTTAATCTCTCGTGTATGGCGTTTCAACACATCAAACAATATAACAATCTGAGAGTAAAAAAAACAGTGCCATAAGGTTTGCACGAACATAAAATTGTGAAATAAAGGCGCCATGCATTTTTTCGCTTATGGTAATCAACAGAATGAATTATGACATCATTAAGAACCCTGCAAAAATTTCCCATAAGCAGGTCAGCCGTTGAGAAAAATATACCGGTCGGACATTATTGCGAAGAGATTTTTGGTATGCCTAGCACACTTTCGGTCGCTAAATTTTTATTGGCATAATTTTCAGTAATTGAAATTCCTAACGCGAGAAAATCAGTCAACAAAATATGTATATACAGCTCTTATTATGAGGGATAGAAAAAAACTTTGAATACAAATGTTTTAGGTTTTTCCATGTAGTATCTTTTGGTTATAGCGGAAATGAAAAATCGACTTTACAACATTGAAAAAAATGATAAAGTTAAATATTTTTTAATGGAACACCCTGTATATTAATAGCCGAAATGATAGATCTTTTTTTTTCTGATTCCAAATATATAATATAATATGTTGGTATTTGGTTCAGTCGTTTTTGCGCTATTCAAGTTCAAAGTCTCATGAAAAATACATAACGGTTATCTGGATTCTATCGTATTAGTCCAGCAGACAGTCAAATTTTTTTCAACTTAATTTGTCAGTCGCTGTATTTGAAGGAATCTGTTCTTTTGGTGACAAAAAAAATTTTTGAGTCTGGCTAAAATTTCTTAATGAATTAAATTTGACATAATTTGTATAGTGCGAAATCGGCTTAACCAAATACCAACATATTATAATATAAATTCGAATCAGAAGAAAAAGATCTATCATTTTAGAAAGATACTACGTTAAAAAACACAAAACTACCTTTTTCCTAACCACTCATAGTAATAGCTGTAGGAGAGGGTCAAAATATAATAGATAGCCCTGTACAGGGTGATTGTTTATATTTTACTCAATAGATCTCAGATAATTTCTTACAAAAAAGTTTAAGGGAGCAAATTTGAAATATTTTTCATGGACTCTGATACTAAGAAATGCGAAAATGCATCAAAAACCTAAAAATTTTACACAACATGGTATGTTTTGAATGAGTGACCCCGTATATTTTTCGCTAGAATGATAGATCTTTTTCTTCTGATTCCAAATATAGCATAATATGTTGGTATTTGGTCCAGACGTTTTTGAGCTACTAAACTTCAAATTCTCTTAAAATCTCATTAATGGGATAATAATTTGATCTGGGTTGCCAAGACACGGTAGTATCCAAATCAACATAATGCAATTTTTATAAAACTTTGAACTTGAATAGCGCAAAATTGGCTGATCCAAATACCAACACACAAAATATATTTGGAATCAGAATAAAACGATCTATCATTCTAGCCAAAAATATACATGGTATCTCATTCAAAAGACACCATGTTGTGTAGAATTTTTAGGTTTTCGCATTTCTTAGTATCAGATTCTGAATGTCCATAAAAAATACTTTAAATTTGCTCATTCAAACATGTTTGTAAAATCAAAATTAACTGAGATATCTATTGAGTAAAATATAACCAATCACCCTGTACCTATTCAACTTTTTGTTACTGCTTTTTGTATAGTTGTCAAAAATTGAGTCCAAAAAGTGAGATGTTCATTAGTTTTTTCTTTAATCGCACATGCTACTAATACTATACCATACCAACCGGTATTTTCCCCAGAATCTTTTTATAGTCCTACAATGTTAAAATTGAGAAATTTGTCAGTTTTAAGCAACTGGGAATAAAAAAAACTATTTCGAACCGTGAATTATTTACAGTTTCATTTCATCCACATTATTCTACGTCTGATTTTTACATGCAAATACGAAGCTGATATTTTTTTCCGTAATACACCTGCATAACGGAAACACAAGTAAGTAATTGAAATAAGGTTTTTTGATCATAAACTGATATATGACTGCAATAATTAAAGATTATGCATTAAGATTGAACAATCCAACAAACATGACAAGTCATAGATAAGTTGATGATGAAAATAACAAAATTGTTGATTTTTGGTACAATATAAACACAATTTGATAACATATCGGAAATGTAAAAACGGGTTCTGATAGAACTATTTCCGTAAAATTCATTGGTGTAATCAGTTTTTTTTCTAGATATTATCGTTTTTGAAATATTGACCAAAGTTGGGTTTTTTTAATGGGACAATATATTTATCAAAAAATCGATTTTTCGAAGGTTTTCAAAAATATAATATAGTATGGAATAGACCCATACTATATTATATTTTTGAAAACCTTCGAAAAATCGATTTTTTGATAAACCAAGACATTTGTACCAGTTTTCATAATTGGCAATCAAAATTTTGCAGTAGGCCATGAAAACCTACGATGTTTGTTATTGTTTATTTGGCAACGTTTCTCAATTTTAATGTGTATGGAGTAAATTTGCGATTTGATTTAAGCGCGCTCAATGTATGTATCTCCAATTGTAAGTTAGATCATGTTAATGAGATAAAATATTTGGGTGTAATTTTGGATTGTAATCTGTCTTTGCGTACTCATGCGAACTACATAACTCGTAAGTTTTCTAAAAAGGTCAATTTTATAATAAGAGCAGCAAAACATTTGTCACCACAAACAAGAATTTTATTGTATAATAGTATTGCTTCCCCTCATCTTGAGAACTGTAACCGTTTGTTCTACAATATGCCTGAACATGTTCTGAATGAATTGCAAATTATTCAGAACAGGGCAAAGCGCTGTATTCTAAGATGTAGTCGTTTTACTCCTGTCAAATCTATGTTGAATGTTCTAGATATATTATCTGTGAAACAAAGAGTTAATTATAGTGTTTTTTTATTTATCTTTAAGATCAAAAATGGTCTGGTACCATATTATGTCTGTGATAGAGTCAAATTGTTCAGTGATGTACACCAATATGAAACAAGAAATAAAAATGATTTTATTTAAAAAAACAAATGGAGTACGAAACAGGCTTTTGGTTCTATCCTGTTCAAAGGCCTATATGACTTCAATTACCTGCCAAAAGAATTGAAAGACTGTGATTAATTGCCCCAATTCAAAAGACTGCTCCGAAATTATGTGATAAACAATTTGTAATTCGTCCTTCTACCTGCCTCCATGTTATCGTGATTCTCAGTGATAAGTCCCTTTTTTATATGTATAATATTTTAATGACTTTATGGTCTATTCAATTTATTTTAAAAATATATTATATTTTTGTACAACAAACTATTTCTACACAGTTTTTTGTTTATAGCTTGATGCTAAATAAACGAATATTATTATTATGTCAGAAAACCAGACTTTCGATTATTTTAAATATTATTCAGTTACTTACCTACCTGTTAAGATACATCTCCGATGCCGCTTAGACATTCTCATCACCAATCTTATACAAAACAACTTAGGTAACACAAGAAGTGTCGCGGCAAATAACGATCAAATTCCAGTTGATATATTTTGTCCTCACAAATTAATGTTTGTTGTCGAATATAACCAATATTATGCATAACATAAAAAAATAATTCATACTAAGAGGTTTAAGAGTTTTTCATCCAGGACTATGAACTTTATTTGCGATAGTAAATGGTGATCGTATTATGTTTGGATCAAGCTACACGATTTCTTATAAAAATTTGAATTTGATCGTTATTCTCTGCCACTTTTTATCAAGATTTTCGACGGTCTGGTTTAGTGCCATAATCGCAAATTTACATCATACATACAAAAGTTGAGACCTCTGTTACTGTTACCCAGTAAACAATGAAAAACATCGTTGGTTTTCATGGCCTAGTGCAAAATTTTGATTGCGAATTATGAAATAGAGATTATTGTCGTGGTTTGTCAAAATAGACCCATACCATATTATATTTTTGAAAAGCTTGTAAGAAGACAAATCAATTTTTTGATATATATAAGGTGTCCCATTAAAAAACCCAACTTTGGTCAATATTTCAAAAACGATAATATCTTGAAAAAAACTGATTACGCCAGTGAATTCAACGTAAAAAGCTCTATCAGAATCCGCTTTTACCGATAAATTACCATAGAGCTGAAATACGAGGGGTGTCCAAAAATGCAACTTTTTGAAAATCACCCTGTAGCTCAAAAACTGAAAGGCCTATGACATTTTTGTTTATGGCATCTTTCGTTTTACAGAAAAAAAAGCTAAGGTTCGTCGAAACCGCAAGGTTCTATCTTCAGTGTTGACCGAGATAACCCGCAATTTCAACCAAAATGGGACACCAGGGTCATTCCGTGTACAGGGTGTCTCACGGTGACCGTCCATTAGAATATCTCGGGAAATAAAACGATTGGAATTCTGAAAATTTGTTTGGTGAGGTTTAAAAGGATGCTCTCTTCAAATGAAATAATAGCTACGTTGCGCGATTTCCGGTTATACCGGAAGTAGGTGCCAACTCGCTTGTTTCAAATGGAACACCCTATATATTATTACATTTTTGGATTCTACGTAAAATTCTAGGCAGATTTCATGTATCATGTCCTATACCTAATGAGCGTTTTTGAAATATTTTAGTTTTTATGTCAAAAATGACGTTTGAAGGCTCCTATTTAAATGTGAATTTCACCTATAAGAAAGCCTTCATTATTTCATTTGTATTGGATTTCTTGTTGAAAAGAACCTACTTTGATAGATTTTTCACAGCAATATGAAAACTATCATTACAAAGTGGGCCAAAAATAAGATCAAAAATTAAATTCAGAAAACGGCCAAAAATCAATTTTTTCAAATGGAAACCCCTAATTTTTAGGTTTTCAAAGTAGGTCCTTTTCAACAAGAAATCCAATACAAATTAAATAATGAAGGCTTTCTTATGGGTGAAAGTCACATTCAAATAGGAGCCTTCAAACGTCATTTTTGACATAAAATCTAATTTTCTTATAAAATCTAAAATATTTCAAAAACGCTCATACTTAGGGATAGGACATGATACATGAAATCTGCCTAGAATTTTACGTAGAATCTAAAAATGTAATAATATATAGGGTGTTCCATTTGAAACAAGCGAGTTGGCACCTACTTCCGGTATAACCGGAAGTCGCGCAACGTAGCTATTATTTCATTTGAAGAGAGCATCCTTTTAAACCTCACCATACAATTTTTCAGAATTCCAATCGTTTTATTTCCCGAGATATTCTAATGGACGGTCACCGTCAGACACCCTGTATATTGACCCATATTCAGCGGCGTTATCTATGGAGATATATGAAAATTTTGTGAATATGAGTGTTCTAGATATTCATCTCAACTTTTTGAAAATCTTATCAAAAAAAAAAGAAGACTATCGGCATGTCAATATTTTTCCGCAAGTAGCATTTTTTTCAATGGAACACCCTCCCCTGTATATTATCATACATAATGAAAGAGTTTATTTTCCTGATTTCAAAAATATACAGTCCCTACCCTTCTAACTTTTGAACCGTTTGGTATATGCGAACGAAATTAAGACACACCATATGTGAGGATGTTCTGCATTTTTTGTCATATTAGTGACAGCTGAAAATGTCAAAATGACAGTTGGGCGCCATTTTGAATGAACAAATCAAATGGAAAGGGGTGTCGAGTGAAACCTTATTTTGAAGGCCCTATGAACCTGATCACAACTGCCGAGTTTTAAGCCTCTGCTATCATTCCTGTTGATACAAGAGCGTGTCAATTTTTTTTTTATTTTTTTTTTGTCTCTTGAATAATGCTTACCCGCAAGAGGTGACTTCTCCAAACTAAGAGGATATGATGAGGTACAGAAGATCTGATAATGAGCTGTTACTCAATTTTGTGAAATTCATCCTCGTCAAAAAGATTGACTAATAGCTCATTTCGAAGATCTTCTGTACCTCATCATATCCTCTGAGACGGGGGTTACACGATCAGTCTGGCATCAGTTCAGTCCATAGATTTGGTCAGAATGATGAGAAACTGATCGTGAAATGGGTTGACTGATGAAGTGATGCACCGGACTGACCGATATTTGAATGTTTTTCATTTTTTAGTCAGTCCGACGTTGGTTGACAACATACTGATCGTGTATTGCGTTCCATCAGTTTCGAGTTAGTATAACGATATAATTCCATGGTTACCCGCTGGTTATCATGGTATCATAACCTATTTTTTTTTCAAAACTGATGTAAATTTGAATGATCGTGTAAATCGCCTGTCAGTCCATCAGTTTTTCATAGCTCATTGTGTGACGGACCGAACTGATGCCAGACTGATCGTGTAACACCAGCTGTTTGACGGTTTGCTGTTTGTTATAGTTTGATTCGAGGATTGATTTGTCTATCTCTACGGATTAATCGACTTTAGAGTGAATACAATCTATTCCTCAAATAATAACAATCATTTTTCATCGTACCTACTTGTATTCAAAAGACTCAATCATCAGAGAAATCATCTACATTACAATGCATTATTTTGAACAACTAAATTAATTGTCTTGTGTGCATTTTGCCTTGGCAAATGATAATAATATGAACCTACACAAACCCATTATTACATTTGAAATTTGACAAATGACACATCACACCTCCTTCACACCACAAAAATACGATGTAATCAAAGATCATCCTGGGATGCATCTACGTCAATTCCTTAACGAAAAGCATTGTGCGTCTAGGGAGCGCTCTTGATTATTCTGAACCGATTTCTGAACGGTAAGTGAGTGACACTTGGATCACACTCACACCGGGTGTGACGTTTCTGAACTCGCCCCAGGACCACAATTCTTGACATCATTCGCATGCACGCGTATGCGATCCTCTGCGAAGGGGATTTTTACGAATGGTGCAAACGAATCATATTCTTGACCGGCCTTCGAATTAAAACGATCGCAAGTTCACAATTACGAGTGCGGCTAGATTCATTGCAATAATTTTCGTGTCAATCAATTGTCAATGAGTCAGCTGATAAAAACATATGTTTATTTGTTTGCATGACGTTTATGCTAGACCTACAGAGAATGGGGCTTTTTTACCCCCAACCACATCAGTAACGACGTACCCCTGATAAAAAATTTGAAACTTTTGAGCTTTGGATTATTTGGCAACAAAAAAGTATGAAGAGGTACCAAGTTTCGATAGTTCTGTTTAAGGAAGGCCCGTCTTTGGGGTGCCGATGCATCGATGTAACAAATCACAATTTTGTCGAAAACTACTACCTCTATTATAGTTTGATATGTGAACTGAGTATACCTTTTTCACCTTAAAATTCTTCAGGTATTCCTATTCTAAAAAGTATATGCATTAAAATTTGGAGTTCAAATTCTGATTCAGGATTCGAAGTTTATGCGATGTATTAAATCGCATGTTTTTTGTATGAACGATTTCTGAAATATGGAAAAAGACCGTCTCAGGGTGCCCCATTTGAAGGGGCGTATCTATCTATCTACCTTGAATCGCATTTTTCCAAAAATGTTCATGAAAATACCTCAGAAATTACCTCACGAATCATTCACCCGTGATCAGATAATACCCTGTAAACTCAAGATGTTCAATGTTTGGAAAAAGCTCCAATCAACATGATCTCGAGTTCAGCAAACGCTAAAAAAATAAATTTTCTAACCACAAATAAGTCTTGCGAACACTATGCTGTACGATGCGAGCGAAAAAACCCGCTCGTTGTCAAATTCGAGTACTCGTTCATGAGACGAGTTCTCAAGAATGGCATGCGATTCATGCGAACGATTTCGATAGCGGCACGAGTGATCCTGAGCGATACGATTGGTCAAGAATCGGACCCCTGTTATGCAGTGATGCCGTGTTGCCAGCGACATCAGCTCTATATGATAATAATATGGTATAATTTACTTTTGGGTTAGATTGGGTTAGTTTGGGTTGGTTTGGCAAAAATAAATGATGTCACGTTAGCGACAACATATCTCTATATGATATGGTATATTATTTTACTTTTGCGTTTGATTTAGCAAAAATAGTTGTTTCATTTTCACAAATACTTCTTCCAAATGTCACATCTTGGCAACATGGTATTGTCATTTTTGTGTCACTCAAAGATAACTTTCAAGGAGTTATCGTAGAGGGTTGTTTTTCTCACCGATAGCGTAAGGCGCATGCGTTCTAACAAGGGCAACTGACAAGCAGAGCAGCGTTCACGAGCGTGCTTCTATCCCTAGCTGAAAGTAGAACAAGGATAGAGCATAACGTCTTTCGTGCTAAGTGAACGCGGAAGAGATGTCAAAAATATAACTTTTGCTTATACTGAAATGGCGGTTCTTTACCTATAATTTAAGTTCACGTACTCACGTTTTATTTGTGTATCACCGTATTAACAAAATGTATTACTCCTTATGAAACCCAATAAAAACTCACTCAAACTTGGCACTGACACTGTCAGTATTTTGTAGGTCATAAAATATTGTCACATGTCATAACTCAAAATCACAACTGTCAAGAATTAGACATTTTCAGCCACCAGTTGCCCTGACATATGCGCATGCGCGGCCCGAGAAAAATAACCCTATTGACTGTTTTGAAAAATCGTCGAATCTCTAGACTTTTGAAATAGGTATCGTATTTTTTTCAAAACCCCATATTCCATAATTGTTTATGTTCACATGGCTTTTATATCCTATTGTCTATCCATTCTATCAAAAAATCCGTGGTGTGTAATTTGCTGACCAAGAAACAATTCTTGCGACCAGCGTTGTTTATCAACAAAAGCGAATGAAACTCTATATTAATTGAATCATTATAGGCATGAGTGCTCGCGGCCAAAAAATGGTTGAATTTGACCTCTTTTTTGTAGAAAAAAGATTATTTTAGGCACATTGATTCATCAGAACATTTTTCAAAAATTTCGATTTGTTCCAGTTGTGGGTCATTGAAATGGACAATTTCTGTTGTTCTCATGTACTTCAGTTCCTTACGTAACCACTAAAGAAAATAAAGCAATTACTTAAGCAGGAAAAATAAATTTTAAACATTTGATTTCCAAATGATCGCCGCGAAGTCGATATATTCAATAACTGTGAGTGATAAACACGCGCTGTGTTGCCAAGTGGAGGTGCTATATCACTTTAGACAAACAGAAATTAACAAATTTTACTTGATGTATTCAACTGTACAATGTTTGTAGACATATATGTCGATCTAGGAGATGAACTTTCCAGAAAAGTGTTGGGAAATCAAGACAATTTATGGTACAAGCTAGCGGGACTGGAGAGTGAATAGGGGTGCTGGGTAGGGTAATAACCTGGCCAGGGTGGTGGAAATATATAATTGAAATGATTGCTTACTGCTCACTAACTCACAAGAACGTTATTTTCCAATTAAAAAGAAAAAATATCACTTTTTCAATTTTGGCATACTTATTTGTCTATTGTGTTGCTACAACCTTGATGCTACGCTTTTACCTGTCATTTGTATTGTCAAACTATTAATAGCGTTTTCCATTTGTGGCTTCAGTGCGAACGGGAGCTGTGCTGGAGCTGTCAAATAGGTATATTGTCCAGTGCAGTTCAAAGACTAGTGTCTATTTATAGGTATATTGTCCAGTGCAGTTCAAAGACTAGTGTCTATTTAGCGTGCTTGTTCAGGTATTTTCTAAATGAACCAAGCGTTTTTTTACCGTTTTTTTTATTGAAGCTGTGTTCAAACTAAATTAAATTAAATTGTTTCTGAGATTCGAAGTCTATAGCGTTACGGTATCCGGGTGCCGTACCGTACCCTATACTGAGGAGAACCACCTATTCACAATATAATTTTTGATTCATGTTAATTTTGTTTCTGAATGTCCCATACAACTTGTATAAAATAACGGATCATTCCTTTTATTATGACATTGATTTTCTGTGACATTAGAGACTTTTTGCACCTCCTAAATTTCCATTCCGTTGTGGTTATCGTTATTCTGAGCATGCGCAGTGACAAAATCACAATCCCTTATAGTTATTAACCATAACGGATTCCTTTAATTACGGAGAAATAAGGAAGAGCTTATCGTTATGGTAATGCTTATTTTTCAGCAGCGATGTTGCCGAAATGTGTAAAATTGAATGGATACTACTGCTAATAATGATTTTTTCTCAAGCAATTAATCAAAATAAGATGCAAATAACTACTTTACATGACAATAAACGATCGCGGAAACCAAAATGGAATGTTTTACATACAAAAAATAAACCCAATAAAATATTTACTATTATTTCATACTTTTCCGAATTGATCTACACAACAATCTGACACATCTGGTCACGAACTCAATCACGGAACACGATCTAGCTCGGACCTAACCCTACTTCTCTGCTTCTGACATCTTATAAATATTATTGTTGTTCTGCTCTGCACAGCTAACTTATTTGTGTGTCTGTACTTTATAGATGATTTAGAAATAGTTGAAAGTCGGAGGTGGAACTCGTTTTTAAGCACCGGTGCTGTGTGTAGTTCAAAGTCTGTCCATTTTAAAGATGATTTTATCGATCCCTAATTTTATTGGTACGGTATCGTTCAGGTATGTCCGATGTTTAAAAAAAAATGATTATAGATATAGAAATAAATACTAAGGAAATAATTGACTAACATGAAATAGTTACGAAAACTGTCATTAGTTTCGCCTGTTGGTCAGACGCAAGATAACGAATAAAGTGAAATCGTAGTGGAGCAAAACCAAGGTTTCTATATTTAAGAGGTTGCCTCACTTTTACGGTCATGACGTCATTTGTGTCTACTGTAGCGCCACTGCGGCCATTTCTCGAACCATTCCATCATAAAATCAAGAATGTCATTTATCAATGTCATAACCTCACTATTTATTTCGTGGTGGACGAGAGATTTTTTGCTGTCGATGGTTTTTCTTTTGTGAAATTATCCATTTACGTTTTGAAAACTGTCTATAAGTGTCTTATCCTTGGATTTCTCTATCAAATATAGTGTTTTAAAGGTAGGTGTGTCTAGAAATGTTGTTGAAATCTGAGCATTGATTTATTTGAATATACATATTATAGAAAATACTCACATTTGCAGCAGTATTTTCGCTTCCTTGACCAATAATATACAATAATAATGTCCCAAAAGATAATTTTACACCTCTATTAATATTTTGTTTCGATTTAAATGATAAAATTAGCAAGAAATTCAACGTTTCATCAATCATTGATCGAATGACACATGACACAACACGATGCAGTCCGATTCAATTGCATGACAGGAATGACAGAATGCGGACTGTTTCGGACCGCTAGCCTCAAATGACGTCATATTTTTCCCTTCCGTCTTTACCTCAGGCGAAGTGAGGCAACCTCTTATATAGAAACCTTGGAGCAAAACCTTCCCTAATAACGGATAAAGTAAATGTCATTTTTAATAAAGTTAACCATAACGGATGAAATATCTGATGTTATTTTAAGAGGTGCAAAAAGTGTCTATTAGAAGCGTTCGGTAATTTCGTTAAAATAGAATAGTGACCTGAGAAAAGAAGGGATAATGGATGGTTGCTAAGTAACGATAGATAACAGTAAGAGAATTGGAGATTTTCGATTGATTGAAGGAAAATAATTGCGAATTGTGGTGGATAATCAGATATTTGCAGGTCAGTAGAATGAAATTTATAATAATGTTAATTATCCAATTTGTACTGATGTTTTTGATTTATTGTTCTGTAATTTTATTTACTGTATTTAATCAAACAAGGAAAAGAAATTGCTCTCTTTCCGTACTGAGATTTTGGTACTACAATTATTGATGCTTTATGCTTGCTTTATATTGACTGACATCATTGACTAGAGTTGAGTAGCCTCTCGTATTATGGGACCTCATGTATAGGCTCTAGATTCAACTGATTAACATTTTACCACCCTGACGAGTGAATATTCTAGTAAAACAACAAACCATCTAGCCACGATATAGAAATATTGATTCAATTTACTAACTAGAACTGAGTAGCCTCCCGTATGGGACCTCAGTATCCTCAACAAACAATCTAGAGATATTGACTCAATTTACCTGAGTAGCCTCCCGTATGGGACCTCAGTATTCCCTGATTTTGACCCCATGTATATTTGCTTGAGCGTGGAACTTCAAGTTTGGATACGGAAAACGGGTATTTTATTGATTGCATAAAAAATACAAAACAGTTGGTTCACAGCATGGTTCGGTTTTTGGAATTGAGACTGTGGGTTTCTCTGCCGTGCTCCTTCCCCGCATGAATTCCAGGCTGAGTACGGCACTTTTTCACCATATTTTCAATAAAGAAGGGGTTTCTTACAAATGTGTGTTTAATTTAATAGTCCCACCTTCTAACTCAAACTTCCCAAATTATTGTTTTGTCGGGCGCATTCGAGGTAAGTAGCTTTATGCAAATCACAACGTACGTGTCTCTTCTTTTGATCAAACTTACCTCATTCAACTTTGTTGAACGGCCCCGGGGTTGTTATATTACAATACCATTCAGCGAACTGCCCCAGAAAGGGTGGAGCCTGATTGACGGATGTCGGGTAGACGCGCCGTATTAATTTAATTTAAACTTTGAGTTTGGGTTAGTCCGGGTTAGGTTGACCTGTTTTTTGTTTGTTAAATAGTGAGACGGCGTTGCTTTGGATAAGATTTGAACGAAACAGCGCCATGACCTCTAAATATGGAATTTGGTTTTGGGTAATTCGCTAGTTTGGATTAGTCGTTAGCGACATCATCTCTCTTTATGGTATTTCACTTTAGGGTAAGCCTTGGTTAGATTGGGTTAGCTTGGCAAAAAAGTTGATGTCGCCTCAGCGACATCATCTTTCTATATGGCAGGTTTTACTTTCGGGTTAGATTTGGTGGGTTTGGGTTAGTTTGGCGAAGAATTTGATCATCTCTCTATATGACAAATTTAGCTTTTGGTTTAGATTGGGTTTGTTTGGCAAAACATTTTGCTGTCTCATCTCAAGTTCCGACTTATGGATGAAATAATATAAGTCTTCAGCAGTACGTAAATTCATTTGAATTGATTAATTCACACAACAAAACAAAGCAAAATGCGGTTTCAATGCGTGACTGATACAATAGGATACCGAGCAAGATACAAACCTAACCTATGAGTATGACTCCAGCGTTGCCAAATCAGTTCTCAAAACATTCCGTATTTACTTGACAGAAATTTCCCTATACAATCCGTATCATTATCGTTTCAGCTTGTACATAGTATGACAACTGATGATAATAATCACAACATTTTTCATCCATTGCAAAATCACATAGACATGAATTTCGCATCCGTATTATAAGATGCTATAAACATCAACGCTGCTCAAGACTCACAACTTGACAACCACAAATGTCACTGCTGGCAGGTGACTTACAAATCATAGCAACAAGGCTGTAGCAACACAATAAATAATACCTAGTCAAATATGCGAAAACTGAAAAAATGAATAGTATTTTTTTTTCCTTTTAGAATGAAAAATATCGTTTGTTTTAGTTAGTAAGCAGTAAGCAAGCATTTCAATTATGTGTCTCCAACATACTTACCTGGTTGCACCCAGCACCCCTATTCACTCCCCAGTCCCGTTAGCTTGTACTATGAATGTTCCCAATTTCCCAACATTTTTCTCAACATTTCCTCACCTAGATGGTCTTATTATAGCTCTACAAACGTCATACTGTTGAGATTTTCATAAAAAATGTGTTAGTTTTCGTTTGTCTAAAGTGATATAGACTCCAAGTGGATGCTGTGAGAAATGTTTTCCATATTTTTGTTTGTAGCGGATGAAGTTTTGGTTAGATTGGGTCAGTTTGAGTTTGATTTGGTTAGATTGGGTTATTCTTGGTTAGATTGGGTTAGTTTGGGTGAGTTTTGGTTGGATTGGGTTGGTTTTGGTAAGATTCGATTAGTTTTTGTTAATTTGGGTTAGTTCTGGTTAGATTGGATTAGTTTTAGTAGATTGGTTTAGTTTAGATATGATTTTTGAAACTTTGACATTTTTGTGGTTCTAGCAGTCTATATATTCCAATAAGTCCGGTCACTCCTTGGATCCGTCTCAAAATACCGGCATTTTTTGCCGTATATCATGAGCAACACCTGTTTTGGCTAGTTTTTTGGTAGTATACGAGGTGGGGATACGCGGACGGTGAACCTATTTAGCAAAACGTCATCGTTGATACATACATACAAGTAGTGATCCGATCAGAATTATTAGTTCTGGATATTGTGATTATGCCTCCGGCATTTTTATTGAATTAAACTTTCAGCAATTCCAGCAAAGAAATTACCTATATAAACAGCCGTAACCAATTTTCTTGGCTTATTTTTTTTCCTATTCGTTCAAGCCGAGGTTCAAGCACATTATCTTCAAATAATGTGACCAATCCACATACAAGCTTCCTATGGGAATACCTACTATCCTTATACAAGGGTACGAAACTATAATACATACGTTAAACTTTGCAAATTCAACACTAAGAACCTCTAGAAAGAATAAAGAAGATCCCAAATTGATTGTTGAGGAATATTTACATAATATTTGTTTGTCTGTATATTATTATAATAGGTTATTTGTACACGTTTTTGTCTCTAGTAGGCATTGGCGGCTCGTGGTCATTTTTTTTGGGAGGTCAAAAATCAGGGTAGGAGTTTTGCGCCGCAGGCAATTTTTTTGTGAGATTTCCCCTCCTTTAAAAATAATTTCCCTCCATTTCCTGTAGAGGAAGTTCCGTTCTTTTCGCCGCTCATGTGTTAAGTTCGTATCGCCAGCGATTGGTCGGAGAATCATATTGCAAAATACGGGACAATATGGTTATGCGTCGGGTACACGGGACATTTTTCAAAAATACGGTATGGTATGGAAATCCATGTCCTAGAAAAACCCCTGGATTATCTCAAAATGCGTTTCATCACGGCCACGTAGTGCCAGCTCAAATGCCACACAAAATTTAACACAAAATATAAATTTGTTCAAAATTATGACGATTTTTTTAAACATTTTCATTGGAATCTGCTGGAAGGGACTTTCAGTAAGCAAGCAATGACTAGGTGAGTGCGAATAACAACACTTCCAACTGTTGCATATTTTACCGAGTATTTTATGTGATCCAAAATAATTTTTCAGTGTGGTAGGTATACTTAATCAATATAGGTTAGTTATAGCGTTATAAATGGTACCTATTTTCAAATGACTGAGTCCTGACCAGTCACTTGTGACTTAGGGTACTGGGCCTGTACAGATATTCTTTGTAAGAACTATTCTTTTTGGTAAATAAATTTGATTTGATTTGATTTGACTAAAGAATCATGTTTTTTTATTTTCTCTTTAACTCCCAAAGTGTCACCATGCGCTAATCGGTTTCAATTCCGTCCAGCTAGTGAGCTTATGCTTATCTTGTGTTTTAGTATCATGATAATCTATAATATGTAGCATGTAACTTGTAACGATGTGACGACTGACGAAGCCAAAGTTTACTTTTAGTATAGGTAGGAATCACCGTTTAAAGTTTTTACAAGTACCTAAAAACCTGCGTACTTTATATACACCGTGTAATTATTGCAACCAAATATCTAGCTGATATCTGATTTCGTATGGTACGTACACGATTACACGAAGAAGCAAAAGATATCAACGTAACACTGGCCCATAACAATCATAACATGAAAGCACATTAAAACTAATGAAACAACGTAGGAAAAATAACGTAAAAAACAAGGTAAAAAACCACAATGACTCACTGCAAAAAAAAACTCACCCGACAAATCTGTGCTCTGCAAAATCACGCCCGAATTAACGTCCAAGACCCTAACAAGGCCGTTTGGGGTGCAAATCAAAATAACATTCAACGAGGAATGGTAAATAATTTCCTTAACATTTGCATCAACTTTGAGGTATCCGTCCTCGATCAACAGCCAAGGTTCGCAGGCCATTTTGTCAAATTCCTCTTCATCTTGCATTGCCATCAATCGTTAAACGCATTGGGCAAAATTGCCGGAAATTTTTAACGAAAATTCACTGCTTTTGAGTTGATCGAAACGAAAAATTGCTAACTCGAAAGAATCACAATCTGATTGAATGACATTTCTTGATTTTGCGATTGACAGTTTCGACAACTTTGACGTTTACTACAAGGAGGTCTCGTCTTAAATTGGTTGTCTGGTTGTCTGGTAACTTCATATAGGTACTTATATATAAGTATATGGGTAACTTTGAACAATCAGCCATTTTAATGCGATTTGACGTCACACGCCTAGCTTATCATTATGAAAATTTGTATACAGTAGTCAACAGTGTGGAACAGCCAAATGCAATAAATTCGATAACTGATGAATGTGGACGTTTTCGAAAATACGCTTGGACGCGTCGATTGATATTTTTGGTTGTACATTTTTCCAGCAAAAACATTATTATACAGAGTGTGTGATGTAGCAGTAGCTGGATAACAACTTCGTTATTTGAAATACAACACTCTGTATATTATTAGATTGTTGGATTCCTTAGAAAATTCTATATAGACATAATTCATGTACTATATCTATACACCTATCTTCAACTGTTCTGGAAATATTTTTTTTTTTCAAATTTATAGCAAAAATTAATATTACAAAGATAAACTTATTTAATGACAGAAATTCGCTAGAACACACTCAAATATTAAGAAATACCAAGTCTCGCTTTTTCTTGATAATTAATGTAAAAAGCGAAAAACAAGTCTGACAACACTATATACTGTCATACAGTCAGACAATTTTTAATATTTCTTTATCAGTAAAACCTCATTATCAAGACCCTCGTCAAAACCTAAATGGGAGATAACTTTGACTGTGTTCTAGCGATTTTTTTTTCAATAAATCTGAAAACACTGAATATTTCCAAAACAGTTGAAGATGGATATACCTAAGAGTCCTAAGACTTTGAACATGAAATATGTCCAGAATTATCTAAGGAATTGAAAAATTTAATAATATACAGGGAGTCGTTGTGTTTAAAATAACAAAGTTGGTATCAGCCGCTACGTGACACACCAATATAAAATGTTTCTCCTGTAAAAAATGTACAACCAAAAAATATCAATCGACGTGTAGTAGTGACGTGAGTAGTTACCACTCAATGATATCTACCAGCAGTGGGACTCTGAGGAGTAGAAATTAAAGTATTATCGCATGGAAAAATGACGTATTGATCGAAAATTGGCACTCTCATGGAGTTTTCTACCGTAATCCTTTTTTCCTTTATAATCCTGTGAAATAGAAACGAAGCGATTAAACCTACTTGGTCGAATTGTATAAGCGGAGTGAGGGTGTTTCTACACCTAGATCCCCAAGTATTTCCGGAAATGGTCGAACTTCGTTTCTACTTCTGAATGCATTTGATGAGAGTACCAAAAAGCGATTCTATCAGTTTCGAGTAGAATCGAAACGTAGCGATTCTACATTTACTTTTCTATTCATCAGAGCGTTGTTTGAGTATAGTATACTATACTCAAACAACGATCAGAGTCATAGACAAATTAACAAAAGCTTTTGTTAATTTGTCTATGATCAGAGTCTGCGAGCAGTCAAATTTTTCCGCAGTGTCAAAATTATTGTAAATCTTTACCATACTAATTTAAAGGAAAGAAATATCAAATGTATCGTATTTTTGGAAAGTTCAGAGCGGGCCTAATATTCATAATAACCAAAAATATACAGGGTGTCTCATTTGAAAAAAGATAGGTTAGCATTATACAAGGTGTAAATAAATGGATGTGAAACAATTCTTGGGTTGATTTTAAGGAAAAGAAAATAATAAATGAACGTATGTAAAGTCTCAAAAGTCCTAACTTTCAAGATTCACTGCTTTTTTGCAGATTTCATATTTTTTTGATAAAACAATCAAAAACTTCGCTTTTCTTCTTGCTTTTTTATGTATCTTGCTTCATTTTCAAGATAAAAATTAAAAACCGTTTCCTTGCAATTACCTTGACACCTTTTGCCTGTGCACCTTATTGAAGCAAAGAAACGGGTTTTAATTTTTAACTTGAGAATGATGCGACATACAGAAAAAACTGAAAAGATAATAAAGCAGCAAATTTTAATTGCTTGACCTAAAAAAATTATAGATTCTTCAAAAAAGCAGTGGCGTACCACAATTTCCCTTATGAATATCAATTAGATTATCTCTGAGACGCCACCGGAATGAATGATTTTATTTTAATCGCACCAAAAAATTACCTTGACGACGACAAATAATCGTGCCAAATGTCGTCAGAATCAGCTGAAAGGTTTTTGAGCAATTGATAAAAAACTGATTTTAAAGAGAGCATCGAGTTCGAGTACTTGCAGGAAAACGGTTTTTTCTACAGCCGCACCGATATCCGTGTGGAAAATCAGATTTCCCGCACCAGTGCGGAAAAATTTGTCCGCACGGTAATGTCAAAATTAACAATATCATAAGCAAACAGCAACAAGGTTTTCAGGTTACTATATATGGTCGCTTAGTTACACATTTCGACATTTATTATTATTTATTTGTCATTAGTTGCATAAGAAACTTTTAAATTACGAATTATATCCTTATTTCCGCACGTCTGATGTAGAAAAACTATTGTACATAACACTTGCGGAAAATGTTTTTCCGCCCTCGGCTGCTTCACCGGACTCCGCTACGCGTCGTTCGGTGAACGGCAGACTCGTGCGGAAAAACTAATTTTTCGCACTTGTTAGGTAAATAGCTTTTTTCTACAAGCGTGCGGAAAATACCACTTTACCGCACGCATTTTAGTTTTGTGTCACTTTTATCACTTTCAAAACTGAAATGCGTGCGGAAAATTCAATTTTCCGCACCGATATCCGTGTGGAAAATCAGATTTCCCGCACCAGTGCGGAAGAATTAACAATATCATATGCAAACAGCAACCAGGTTTCCAGGTAACTATGGTCGCTTAGTTACACATTTCGACATTCATTATTATTTATTTGTCATTAGTTGCATCAGAAACTTTTAAATTACGAATTATATCCTTATTTCCGCACGTCTGTAGAAAAACTATTGTACCTAACACTTGCGGAAAATGTTTTTCCGCCCTCGGCTGCTTCACCGAACTCCGCTACGCGTCGGTCGGTGAACGGCAGACTCGTGCGGAAAAACTAAGGGTAAAAAAAGGTAAAAAAAGTGACACTTGGTGCGGAAAAAAAGTGACACAAAACTAAAATGCGTGCGGAAAAGTGGTATTTTCCGCACGCTTGTAGATAAAAAAATGGTACCTAACACGCGCGTAAAGTGACTTTTCCGCACTTGATTGCTGGACAAACCCCGCTTCGCCTAGTTCGGCCATTTTTAATCGCGTGCGGAAAAGTGGCACTTTTTGCACTTGTTAGGTAAACTACTATTGAGAAATTGATAAAAACCGTTTTTTCTTAAACTTTGAGATCCTGTATCTCAAAAGCTAGGACTTCTGATCACACCACTGGATTCTATATACCCAAAGAACTATTATTTTTTATTCATGGGCGGATTTTTGTGATTACAGGTTTGGTAAGTGATACTGGGTTACTACAATCTGGTCACCAGCTCAGGATCAAACGCCGATACGTTCTGGTTACTAAAAGTAACATTTATGGTATAACGTTATAACTACTTATATTAGGTACGTTATATTACGAATTTTTATACCAAATATCGTAACCCGACGTGTTTTAACGAACACGCTAGGTTTCTGTGACGTCATGACGTCAGCTGTCAGACGGAAATATCCAGACAAACTATTTTTTATTACATCAAAAGCTGACTTTCCACTCGGCTAATCAAATACGCACTAACGGGACACACGAAAAAATATAGTCAAAAGAAGTCCAAATTAAACACAAACACTGCAAACTCACACAATACAGTACCAAATGTCACAAAAGCTTGTTTGGATACCAGATTCGGCCACGACCAATCATATGGTGCCTGTGACGTTTCCAAAAACGTCGCGTATTGTGCAAGGTTAATTGATATTACTATCAATTAACCTTGCGTATTGTGGTCATTTTGTGGTATCATCGAGTTTGATACCAACCGGGTATAGTAGCCTAGTCTACAGCGAAAACTCGTTTAGTTTGGTCCGATAGGACCAAGTGGGTGGGGATAGTACGGTAGGACCAATGCTTGCTTCTCGTCCGTTTACACCGCCTTGCAACGCGTGAACTAAATGAGTACGCGCGTAATTCGTCAAACGTCAAAAACAAGTCGAAAATATTTATCAACACAATTCGCAATCAAAAAAAACATAAGTGAGTACGCTCAGATTGCCTTGAGAAACTCAGAACTAACACAGTTCACAATAATAACAATCAACATAACCTCATAATTTTGATCCAGATCGAACCAAACTTAGTTCGGTATACCTTCTGGCAAGTACCGAACCAAGAGTGGACCAGCTTAGTTGTTCGCAACTGTTTACACCATTCGAACCAAATATTTGGTTCTGATATAGTTCAAATTAAGTACTTGGTCCGCGGACCAAGTTGTCGGTGTAAACTAGGCTGAAATTAGTCTGGTATCATCTGCACACGGTGAATATTAGCCTAGTTTATACCGACAACTTGGTCCGCGGACCAAGTACCAAATTCGGACTATATCCGAATGGTGTAAACAGTTGCGGACTAAGCTGGTCCGCTCTTGGTTCGGTACTCGCCAGTAAGTGTACCGAACTAAATTTGGTTCGATCTGGATCAAAATTATGAGGTTATGTTGATTGTTATTATACGCTAGGTTTCTGTGACGTCATGACGTCAGCTGTCAGACGAAAATATCCAAACAAACTATTTTTTAATACCTCAAAAGCTGACTTTTCACTCGGCTAATCATATACGCACTAACGGGACACACGATATATGTAATACACCCAAAAATATAGTCCAAAGAAGTCCAAAGTGAACACAAACACTGATTTCAAACTCACACAATACAAAACCACAAGTCACAAAAGCTTGTTTGGATACCAAATTCGGCCACGACCAATCATATGGTGCCTGTGACGTTTTCAAAAACGTCGCGTATTGTGAATTGTGTTGGTTCTGAGTTTCTAAGGCAATCTGAGCGTACTTACTCATGTTTTTTTTGGTTACGAATTGTGTTGATGAATAATTTCGACTTGTTTTTGACATTTGACGAATTGCGGGCGTACAGATTTAGTTCACGCGTTGCAAGACGGTGTAAACGGGCGAAAAGCAATCATTGGTCCTTCCGTACTATCCCCACCCACTTAGTCCTATCGGACCGAACTAAACGAGTTATCGATGTAAACTAGGCTATTGATATACGTAAAGGTTGCGTCGTAATTAGGGAATAGGAAATCCACGAACGTTAAACCAAATCGATCCCATATTGGTGACGTCACCGAGCTCCATTATTGACGTTCCTGTTATCGGTGTGTCACCTTTTAATGTCATACCATTTCCGGATTTCAGGGTCCTAAAAATTGTTTACCGAGTGTCGGCCGTGTTTTAGCGTGTTTGAGGGTATAAGCTATCACACGGCTTTTGGTATACAGTGAAATGTCTTCTCATTGTCAAGTGTGAACCATTTTTTATCTTTTTTTCAGATGTGTATTTGATTTTGGAACCAAATCGGAACCAACTGACATCATTTTTTTCTGAATTCTGATTAGCCCCACACCCGAATAACGTAGATAACGACGCAATATAGGAATTGCTTCATCATTGTTCGTTTGTTTGTTGATAAAGTAATGTGATTTTTCGATGTTTCGATCGCATCTATATGTGAAATGTTCATTTTATAATTGTAAAATGTTCAACGATCCTTTTGACACGCTTCAACATAATTAACCCTTGATAAAGGCAAAACGTTGGGAAAATTAAAACGTAGAGTGTTTTCTTTTGGTCCTCATTCCCGCTAACCAACTTTACATACTATCAAATTAACCTTGCCAACTGCAGGTCGCCGATTGGCTGTAAGCTGCAAGTGACGTTAATGACAGACCAAACTGGAATGTTCTCATGATACCATGCTAGCCTTTTATAAGGGTTGTTCCAACCACCCACAAGACCGTCTCAGAAATTTCTTTTCCTGACAATCAATTAATTTGTCAAATTAGGCAAATGTTTAACTTGTCAAAAATTATGTGGGTCACTAGAATATTCTGGGCCTGGACTTTTCTATATGGGGTTGGAACAAACCTATATAATCACAGGTGAGATACGAGGAGTGTCGTAAAATGGTCGATTTTCAATTTCATCCTGTATATCAGAAACGAAATGAGCAATGAAGAATTCGTTTGTGCCATATGGTTCATTTCTCAAAAAAGTAGGACTACAGCATCGCAAAAACCGCATCTCTCTATCTCCTCTCATAAACCCCGCAAAGGCAACGAAAATATATGGGAAACCCCCTGTAGAATACACTGTTAACTATAAAGCTTTTTTATGCCTTGTTATGAAAATTATTTCTATTATTATTATTTTTTATTATTGATTTAAACAAATAAATTTGCTTATCATGCAAATGCAAATGCAATCAGCCAGCAGTTCTCACACCAGCGTAGGTGTGGGCTACGTTTAACAACGTCTGTGATTTAGACCAACCCTTAGCAACCCCATCCCTACAGCTGATATCTGTCGAAAGAAAGTGTCAAACAAACGTCATCAAACAGCAACAAAAATGGAAAATGATTCCCTTCTCCTAGTCGACCCGCCCACAATAATATTAATTTAATTAATTAAACCGGAAAATAAACAATGCCTTGTGTAAAATGCAACGCAGACTTCAATCTGTTCAATTGGAAAATAAAGTGCGGCGAGTGCGAAGACAAATATTGCAATAAATGTGTGAGAAGAAAAGATGGAGTGTTGTACTGTGAAGTGTGTCTTGTTTTGATAAAAAGGCCTCCCGACCCGGTCAAATTGATGGAATTGCGGGTGAAGGATTTGCGGGATTATTTGAATAAAAATAATATTTCCACGTTTGGACTGGTGGAGAAGAACGAGCTGGTGGATTTGTTTTGTAATAAATACATTCCTGGTGAGTGTATCGGCGGTTTTTGTGTTTTTGAACTTGGGGCGATGGCCCACTTAATGTTTTGATGAAAAGGTCATACAATCCCCGCCAAAATCGGCTAGTCAAGTGAATTTTCATGCCAGAAGACTTATTGAGCTTGAGGTTTTGGCACTTTTTATCGATCAAAACTTTTTCAATTTTCCCGTCATTTATTGAAGAAACCCGAAAAGGAAACCCTAGACAATATTTGGATATTAACCAAGATATTTACCAAGGAATAGTTGGGAAAAACTCATGGGAAGAGAAATATTAGGCAAAGTAATGTTTGTTGAAAAATAGATATTTTCTTGGATATATCCAAAGTATTCTGCGGAATTTTGATTCGATGAAAAATCTCAAAAAAATTAGACGAAGAAAGATCAATTGCCCTATAAAATGCTGCAAGATTCATCAAAATAGGTCAATTCACTAAAAAGTTATGCTGTCTTGAAGAATTTGAAAGTCCGCCGGTGCATAAAATCGCATAATCTGGATTTCGTCGAAATTTGAAAAGATTAAAAGTCGCAAAAATCCATGAAGAAAAGTTATAGCGTTTTAATTAAATGAAAATGTTGAAAAATCGATATTCTAAATTTCTTCGAAATGTTATCAAAAAGGAGATCAGATAGGTACCCTGAAAAATGATGAAAACCATCGAAATCGCTCATTTCATCAAAAAGTTAAACCACTTTAAAGCTGTGTTTTTCCAATTTTTTTTCAGAACGTCAACGTAAAGGCGTCGATAAACTGACCGCCAACTTCGGCGACCCCCTCCGCCCCATCAACGGTTTCTTCAACAATCTCGAATCTTTTATCATCGATCCAAAACCTACTCCTGCCCCTCCTCCTCCTCCTCCTTCCACCTCCACCACCTCAAATCCCTCCGTGTCTCCTACCAGGTCTCCTTCGAACCCACCCAATTCTCCCGTCAGGTCTCCTACATCTCCTCCTCCACCTACAGAAGAGGTTCAACCGACAACCTCTCAAATTTATACTGATTCGACTCCTGAAAGTAGTCCCTTACCAAAACGGTGTCCCAAGTTGGAGGAAATTGTCTGTTTGGAGGAGTTGAATGAGTTGACGTCGAAACAATTAAAGATTTTGTTGAGCATGAATCGGGTGGAGTATCGGGGGTGTATTGAGAAGGGTAAGCATACATTTGATGATAAAACCTTCCCCTATGAAAACTTATTTGTCCAAAACTGATCAAATAATGGGGTCGTTCACGTATTCTTTTTATTGCATATTCTGAAAATATAAGCAAAATTATTAGACCCGTATTTTTTGTTTTTTTTTAGCGATTTTCAAGGGCTTAAACTAGCGTCGGAGTTCGTCATGCGGCCTTTTAAACCCTTTAAATGATTACGAATCGTCGGCGCGCCGTTTGCATCCGAAGAACGATCTGCACGGCTCATTCGTGAATCGATATTTGGAGAGAACGCAACGTTGCCGCGTTGCTTCTCGGTGTCCAGTGTAAAGCATGCGGATCAACGTTTATTCTGTCGATTTCTCAATTTCGAATTCACGTTGGTGCTTTGGTTCAAGTCTGCCCTTCCCGGTCTAGTCTGCTTTTTAAAAATTTCAAGGTGTTTTTAAGAATAATTGTGGATCAAAACTAGAACCACCAGATTATAAAATGATTGATTTTCAGATACATCGTGATTTGAAATTCATCATCCACTCAATTCTCACCAAAGGATACAGTTAAATTACATTTTAAAATAACACGCAGATATCATAGTAATAATTAATGGCACTTGAGAACTGTTATATTATACTTGTCAAATTATAGCGTTACGGTATGTGAAATTTAGACATCTCGCGAGAACTTTCTAATACCGGAAATCTGTCTACCGATAAAAACATTCCATACCGGGGCGACGGCGACGGTATGAAAAAAAATACCGAATATATCGAGTAATATAATATAGTCTGGTATATCGGTTTACCGCCCAGGCCTAAAAAAAATGCGTACAGATACCGGTATATAATTATACCGCATCGATCTTTATACCGCTATATTGGAACTAGCGTTAAAATCGATCTAAGATGCAATACCGGTATCTATAAAAATAGCAGTATACTACCTGCGGGACTACCGGTATCCAAAATAATACCGGTATATCGGCATAAGTGATAATACCGATTTTCTTCAATACCGTATTGATCGCAATACACCGTAAATCGGTTTACCGGTATTTTGAACATTTCATGCCGTGAGGACGGTATGAAAAAGAAACCGAATATATACCGGTATACCGCACAGGCCTACTTAGCGCTTCGTTTTTACTATTTTTACATTTCTCATTTCGGCGATAAAGTAGTCTATATTTGATAAATAAAAACTGTTCATCATATCGCTATCAACTGTCGGTAGATTATCGGAATCTGCTTTACGTATCCCTTTTCCATTTTTTAAAACAAAGAAAAGACAATGATATCTTCGCTTAAATAACATTTGACACAATTGAGTAACGCAGCAGAGTGTATTGGAATATGGGAGGAGATAAAACTATCGATTGATACTCGGACGATGTCTCACGACTGATTTACCAAACTCACAATGTAACAATATACAGTGTGGAAAAAAAGTCTGGAATATTGCTAATATCTTCCAAACCGATAGCATTTTTTTGATAAACACGCACATAATTTTTAATGAGGAATAAGATGAAAATAATCTCGTTTTCAAGAATATACAGGGTGAGTCAAAAATATCATCAACTTTTTTATTTCAAATGGATCACTGTATACTTTAATGGATATCAATAGATCTCTTTGAAACAGTCTCAGTGATATAATAGGGTTCTTTTTGTCTATCTGTCAAAATGACAAAGTTATACCAATTTGATTAAAAGAAAAAAACACATTTATGATATTTTACGCAAAATTCAATTGAAATAAGTCAAAATGTAACAATCACAACATGTTTTTGCTTCTACAGGATGACTTAAAAAGTATTAAGTACATAGACAATTCGGAACAAAAAAATAAAATAAAAAGCAGTTGAATAACCTAAACAATAATTGATATTATTTGGTACTTCAAACGAACCACAATAAAAAGAAAGTTGATGAATGATTAAAAATAAGATCGACTATTTTATTGAATGTTCAAATTGTTTGCTATGATTAGCTAAACAATATCCTATCGCTAAATTTTTGCAAAACATTATCAAAAGAACCCCAATGAATTTAATGAATAGCAGTATCAATCTTATGTTTCAAATGAACAATATTTTCGGGCCTATTCTCATAAACTTTATTTTTCAAATGCCCCCACAGATAAAAGTTTAAAGAGTTGAGGTCCGGGGATCTAGCGGGCTACTCAATTGCACCTTTTCTTCCTATCTACCGATTCGGTATAGTTTGGTGCAGAAATTGACGCACCAGTAAGAGCAAATCGAAGAGCAAACATTCTAATAATTGCAAAGTCTGATGTTTACAAAAATAGAATGGACAAATTGCACATTTTTTGAAAATATGAAAAATATAAGGATTAGCAAGTGTACTGATGCCATTGATGTTTGAAAAATCAACCTACGACCTCTAATAATGTAGTAATCACCGATTAAAGAGCGTCAATCAACATCCAATACGTCACAGAATACACTATCTATCTCCGTCTGACGTATTGACTGATATGACTCTCTCTCTCTCGGGAGGGTAATATGGCTCCACCCCTTTTGCGATCATGCAGTGAAATTCGCGTCTTCTTTTTCATTTATTTGGTATATTTTTGGGTATTTCGGAAAAAATTTTTCGCTGGTGACTTTCAAATAATGTCTAGAATACGTATATAAAATTTCAAGTCATTTGAAAATGTATTACAATTGTCCATTGAAAGAATCTTCATAGAATCGTCAGTCCGAGAAAAAAATTGTGATTTTTTTTTCCCGGGTACAGCTTTGGTAATTGACCAATTCAACAAATTACGTAACCAATGACAACCAGTTGCCTTACTTCTGAACTAGAAAACTTAAAATAGATATTACTCCTCCATTTTAACAGATAAGCAGATAAAACTTTATATCGCTGAGATTGTTTCAAAAAGATCTATCGATATTCATAAAAAGATACAGGGTGATCCATCTAAAATAAAAAAGTTTGTCACATTTTTGACTCACCCTGTATATTTTTGGAAACGAAATTATTTTCATCTTATTCCTTGTTGAAAGTTATACGGTTTGGAAGATATGAGCAATATTCCAGACTTTTTTCCACCCTGTATATTCTATATTATAGTAGTGTGTCCCCGGATCCCGGATCGACGCATGAGTAGGTGAAAAAGACAAAAATAAAATGAATTGAGATTTTATCTTCTGGGATTCAGCCCTGCTTGGATGAGAACTAATTTGTGTCATAATGTTAGTTAAAAATTAAGTATGTCTTGGAAATTTACCCAAAAGCTAGTAAAAAGCTTCTTCTATAAAAGATACGATGAAATGTTATTGAATAAAGTTGTTCAGAATGAAAAACTGGGTGAGAATGCAAAATTTTAAAACCCTCAGCTTATTTTGATATTTTGAAGAAATCGGAAAAGTTTGTCAGCCATTTCTTTTCGATGAATTACGCGATTCTGCAAAGGATTAAAGTATTTAAAATTAAGAAAACATAACAAAAACCTTGAAAATATCAAGATTAATAGTAATTTACGAAACTATGGCGGTAAATGACTTTTTAAATGACGAGTCGAGAGGTTCATGGACGAGGTGACGAAGGAACCGAGTCTGGGTCTGGAATTTCCAGACGAGTAGTTAACGGCTGTGTATCGTACATTGTTCTGTTGCATACTGTGATAACCTTTTTTAATCGGTTTAAAGTGCTTTCTTGTCAAACAATACACGAATGCCCGTTTGCACCGTTCCCTTGAACAACTGTTTAAAAATATAAACAATGATTATTTGTGAAACGTATTGCACCGTCCAGTAAACACTCGAGTAAACAATGTTTAACGATCACTAAACGATGATTAAACTAAACAGCCATATTTGGACGTTTAAACTTCAAATGTATGATTAGCATAGCAATTTTTGCGGTGAGCAGTGCGTGATTTTTTCCTGGATTCATTATTTCGAATATTTCTATAGCTCGTGTCATTTTGTTTAATACACAATGGATCTTGACGATATTGACGATATTTTCATAAATGATGATTTGGATATTTTGGACATCATTGATTATGGATTTCCTCGAAAAATGTATGCCAGAAAAAAACATTTTCACGATTTGGATGATTTTGATCAGTCTTTTTGTTTTCTAGTACGTGCTTATATTTGGCACAAATATTTGCGATTAAAAGTTTTTCATCATTTGAAAAACTGATGCACCGTTGTCTCTTCATTTTCGTCGTCGTCGTTTCCAACTAAATCCACTCAACTTAAGACCGGCACTAAAGAAATTCAGATGAAACCGTTGAACCGTTCACAATATGTATTTTCAAACCGAAAACAACGAACAAAAATACTCGAAAGTCGAAAGTGAAGTGAAATCACAACTGACACTAGCCTAGTTTACACCGACAACTTGGTCCGCGGACCAAGTACTAAATTCGAACTATATCAGAACCAAATATTTGGTTCGAAAGGTGTAAACAGTTGCGAACTAAGCTGGTCCGCTCTTGGTTCGGTACTTGCCAGCAGGTGTACCGAACTAAATTTGGTTCGATCTCGATCAAAATTATGAGGTTATGTTGATTGTTATTATTGTGAATTGTGTTGGTTCTGAGTTTCTCAAGGCAATCTGAGCGAACTCACTTATGTTTTTTTTGATTACGAATTGTGTTGATAAATAATTTCGACTTGTTTTTGACGTTTGACAAATTGCGCGCGTACTCATTTAGTTCACGCGTTGCAAGGCTGTGTAAACGAACGAGAAGCAAGCATTGGTCCTACCGTACTATCCCCACCTACTTGGTCCTATCGGACCGAACTAAACGAGCTTTCGGTGTAAACTAGGCTACTGACTATTGACTAAGGTTAGGTATGTTCTGGGTATATAATATTAGTCTATGGGTATGTTCGGTTAGCTTGTTAGCTACCACACTGAAGTTAGCAACACTTGTGAAATGCGTTGTTTTCGCTGATTACCTAAACGGTGTTTCATTCTTTGCGGTACAAACCTTATGAAACCTAATCAATGATTAAATTAAACAATTGATTAGTTGATCAACGTTTAAGGCAAGAACGGTGCAATCGGGCATAAGAGTGAGGCATGGGCGCCGCCATGATGGGACATATTGTGTTGGTATCTCTGATTTTTTTGACGTGCCACTTATGGCTGCGTTCCGAGAACTAGCGCTCTATTTGAGCGGTCCTACTAAAATGACATGATTCGCCACAGTAGTCTAGCGAAAAAGAGTGTATTACATTCGCTTCATCGCAGGAACTGTGATGCAGTGGTGGAAATTATCATTTATGTCATTTCAGTGAGATCGCACGAAAATAAGCGATGCAATTCCTCTAATGCGACCATTGGAAAATGCAGAAAGAAAGCTGATTGTTTTGTTTTTGAGGTTACGTGACCTATTCCTATTATTTCGATTTGGATTTTGAATTATTGGATTTTAAGGAGATACCTATAGGTATACTCAAAATTCAATATTCACATTATGATTTTGTGCAGGGTTTGACATTATTCTAGAGACTTATAAAACTATGAAACGTTTTGTGTTGGATTATTATCAACATGAAAATGAGCCTTCATTCAACTCAATTTTTCAAAAATATCATATCAAGCGGCCTTTATTCAAACGTTATAAGTAGCGAATAGCACTTGATCTATATTGTAGGTACCCTACCTTTACCTACCTACTATTTCGTAACGAGTTTAACTTGGACTTGGACCCTGGAAAATAGGTAAAGGTACTTGAGATACCTAGTCGATGTTTCAAGATTTATGCATTCTGCGATTTTAGAATTGATATAGGTAATAATATTCTCTTCAATATGCACAAAAACCACGGGAACGAGAAGTCACAGACTCTTGAAGAAAAAAAAAAGAGATATTAACCAATATCCTTCGTCCTTTATCTTATTATAATAATAATTATATCAATTTATTGATTAATATAACCTGAAATCGACAGTGGCTGTATGTAAGGTTTGTATTCAATTTGTTTTCGAATTGGAACTGTCAAATTTCCGCTAGGCAAACGGGAACCATATGCGACCATCTACATTGTATTTGTGTCAAGCTTACGCCACGTTCAATGTGAATGGTGACTTATGATTCCTGTTTGCCAGGCGGAAATTTGACAGTTCCACTTCGAAATGGAATTCAATGTAAATCAGGCATAACAGATTTCTGCATTTTTCAACGATGGCACCACTGAAAATCAAAAGCACCAACTTAAATTGTCCCATCATGGCAGCGCCCATGCTCCAGTGATTTCCTTCTCATTGCATTGGCAGTCCATTTTTATTTATCAAGTCCGTGGCTGAACCCCAGAAGATGAAATTTCAATTCATATTTTTTGTTCTTTTTCACCTATTCATAAAGGATGTATTGTAAGTTGGGCTTTTCCTTTTAACACGGTATAGAATGCAAATAAATGAGAAGATCTTTCAAATAAAATTATGTCCTAAATTTGGTACACTTCTTTTGACCATTAAGCTACATTTTTTGATGTAAAAGTTTTTAAAAAATTTCTACTAGTGGCGTTCGAACAGGATTTGAATTTATTTAAAGAAACAAATAATAGAACGCCACGATTGATTCGCTGGTCAATGGTCATAAATTTGATGATAAAATCTTCCACGATAAAAACTAGGAAATTGTTGAAAAGTTTTCCAAATCTGATCAAATTCGCTACAATTGTTGCAAAGTTTTCCATTACTCATTGAATTCGCTACAATTTGACGCACTATCAGCATGTTTACAAGAGTTAAATTTTTTTTGTTTAATCTTCCACGATGGAAACTCAATACAATTTGACGCTTGAACCTCATTAATTTCAAGCAAACAATACCTTTGTAGGTGAACTTCTAGAGCGCGCCCAACGCCTGTGGCAAGACAACGAACGCAACAAAGATTTACCAGAAAACGTACCACTCGAGGAGCTGTGCAAACTCTGCATGGATGCTCCTCTAGACTGTGTTCTTCTAGAATGCGGCCACATAACCACGTGCATAGAATGCGGAAAAAAACTGGCAGAATGTCCCATTTGTAGACGATATGTTGTTAGAGTTGTCAGAACGTTTAAAGCGTAGGAAAAAAATGTGATCCAACCATTTGAGTGATAGAAATATAGATAGGCAGAAATTTTCCATATAGCTGTTAAATTGTTAAATCAATAAAGTTTTACAATTCGATCGATTTATTGTATAAGATAAGCAACAAAATACAAAGTTACAACTAAAGTGTATAAATGGGCAGTGATAATACTGATTTTCGTCTTATTTCTCTTCAATTTGTTTCAGCTGTTCACTGTATTCTTTATACAGTCGCTGCCAAGGAAGCCGGGTTTTGATATTTGCTAGAATATCTTCCAGCAAGTTTTTCCTGGATAAACCCTGAAAACCCCAAAGAAAGTTGCCATTTCCAGTCCTCAAAATTCTCACCATCACATCCAACTTCCGTTTCTTGACACACCCATGCGTCGGGCCCATCAAATCATCTAAAATCTGTTTCAACCGACACTCCGGCCCTTTTTCCAGCAAATGATTGACCTGCGCCATCAACCAATGCCGGTACTCCACGCAACTATTCAACACCCCTGTGGCCGCCACCTGTGATTCGAGAAAACTAAGCGTTACGCCAGAGGGCAGTGTTGCGTCTGTCGGTCTGAAGGGGGGCATAGTGCGCTGCAGCGACGCTAAAGGCAGATTAGTCGGCACCTTCCTCACTAACGAAACGGCAGACCGACTTACTGGGTCTAGAGGGTTGGACAGCTGCACCCTTTAAGATCTTGGTAGAAAAGGTGGTAAGTTAGTGACTGACTTACCAGGTTTGGAGGTTGAGGCTGTACGAATAGGCTCGGCCATCGTTGAGGGTAAGAATGGGTTGGTTTGAGGTGGTAAGAGAGCATCCACTGACCGTTGCCTTGCCGGACATTAGACATCGGATGGACGTCCGATTTAAAACACATTGTCCATTTGGTAAGTCCCACAAGTGCACCAAGCCGGTTTTGGTAAGCACGAGCAGAAATCCGGCTTGTGATAAGCTCATGCAGCTTACCACGTCTTCGATGAGCAGTGGTGGTAGGCTTCTTCCTCCTAAATTCTGTGTAAATGTCGATTTCTAGAAAAATTCTCACCAGTTTTTATGTCGTAAACGTTTATCGTCAGATCCTCGCAGCAGGCTATCACCATTTTCCTGTTCGAGGCTATAGTTCTGACAGGAGATCCTGCGAATAAGTTTGTTTGAATAATTCCTGAAACAGACTAACATACCTAGAAAAGTTTCCCAAATTGGCTCGCTTTTTTCGGTATTTGGGCCCACTTCTACGCGCGATAACGACGATGTTTTAGAGATTTTATGGCAGTTGTTGCTGACCTATAAAATCACTTGAAAAACTGCTCTTGCATTTCGTTAGCAGTACCTGTATCTTCAAGGTACCAGCCTGTTTAGTGACTGTAGGAGCCGAGCTTAACTTGACAGGATCCAAAATGTTGATGAGTTTGGTGATGGGTTCATCCCCAGGCACTTCGACGCACATCAACTGAGAAATCCCAATGCCCGGCGGCTTGGAGACTACGTCCGAACTGGAGAACTTTTGGCTGTAGGAAGTGTGATATTGAATCATGTGATTGCTGGTTCAATACGTACACGCACGAGGGAGCTGGCTTCGTCTGACTAGGAACTAGTTGCAGCGCTTGTGGCGCCTCCACTTTCTTCTCCACAACAATCTGACTTTTACTTGGCGACGAGCTGCTGAAGGTGTTGGATTGGGTGATGAAGTCTGATGATGTCGATGTATCAGCCGCATTAGGAACACTGGTTAGCAACATCGGGGTAATTCTACGTTTTCCCGATGGTAGGCGCGTTTCAACTTGTTTATTTGCCGGTACCAACACGCTCTGACTCAACTTGGGACTCTCAAACGATACATCTACCTCTCGCACCTCCCGCTCCTCCTCCACCTCTACTATTTTGTTCATCTCCTCCATGGCACACAACAACTCGGGATCCTCGACAATTTGCGAGCTGCTAAAATTTAAGCTCCAGCTGCTCTGTAGTGTTTTATGATAGACACGTTCATAGAGGGCGTTTTTTTCGTCGATGCTCAGCGGAATGCCGATTTCGGCCTGTTCGAACATGACACAAGCAACGGTGCCGTCCCACGAACAAGCCAATAAAAAGTCACCACGGTGATTCCACGATATGTCGAGGACGCTGTCATCGAACAAGTCTTTGACGACTACCAGGGGGCGCTTCAAGGATGTCATCCACACGCTTATGGAGCGGTCACGTGAACCTATGGCACAGCAACAATAGGGGGCGCTTTTTTTTGGACTACAGTCTTGGTGTTTTTTCAGGATGTTTGGATTGAAGCGCTTGAATAATGAAAAAATATGAACAGAATAACCCTGTGTATTCTTCTTTCATATGCTATAAAGCTTATTAACGATTTTGTAAATTGCTGCAAAATTACTTTACTCTATAATGCAATAGGACGTGACTAGCCAGCCGTTAACGGTTAAATATAAACAGCCGGGAAACTAGTTACGACGTCATCAGTGACGTATTTTTCTGGCTCTGAGATTACGGCTGAATATAAACAACGGGGATATTTTCGAAAAATGATTTCTCGGGTACCACTATATCAGTATTTTATTCAAGGGTCCTTTATTTAAAGAGGGCGGAAGAGAGTTATAGTACATATACTTGGAAAAATACAGGGTGTCCCTGAAAAGACTGTACAACGCTTGACCACAAATTCCTTGACCAAAAATAGGGCGATCTAGGTGAACTAAATTGCGTTTTTTGTTTCTGTAGCGAACGACTGTACTTGATTGGAAGTGTTAAAAAAGTGACTTCACATGTTATTTCTTTTGATTTTTTTTTGGAATTGACTTTTTCATAATTAAGATGCTTTTATCTGATAGTTCAATGTATTGGGGGGTTTTTTCTTTCTTGAGATATTCCGCTGGGATAAGTGGTTGTGCCAGAAAAAAAATATTTTCAATTAGGTACACAGATATTTTACATGATACTAAAATTAAAAAAATAAATACTAAATTGTTTTTTTTATCATTGATTTATTTTTTGCTAGCATAACTACTCATCCCAGCAAATTTATTCAAGATAAGAAAAAACTTTCTTACACACTGTGTTATTAGATGAAAACATCTGAATTAACATAAATTCAATTCCATAAAAAATCATATGACGTCAGTGATTTTTTATGAAAGTGACTTTCTGATGATTCAGATGTTTTTATCAAATAACACAGTGTGTAAAAAAGTTTTTTTCCTCTCTTGACAAAATATGCTGGGATAAGTGATAATGCTAGAAAAAATAAATCAATAGTAAAATATCTGTGAAGCCAGTTGATTTTTTTTTTCTGGCACAACCACTTATCCCGGCGAAATTCCTCAAGAGAGAGAAAAACTCCCCAATACATTGAACTATTAGATAAAAGCATCTGAATTATCAAAAAGTCAATTCCAAAAAAAACAGAAGAAATAACAACATGTGAAGTTACTTTTTTAACACTTCCGATCAAGTACAACCGTTCGCTATAGAAACAAAAAACGCAATTTCATGGTCCAAGACTAGGTACCAAAAATTATCAAAATCGATTTGTACGTTTTTGAAAAATGTACGAAAAATCAAAATTTTGTTGAAACTTTGATGCCCTCTGTAGACTTAACGAACCAATTTTGGATATAGGTAAGTTCACCTAGATCGCCCTATTTTTGGTCAAGGAATTTGTGGTCAAGCGTTGTACAGTCTTTTCAGGAACACCCTGTATATCACTTTTAATAATTTTTTCCATATTGCACTGGACAGACAGACAAGAAATATGGTGAAAGATATTTTTAACACAATAAACTCAAAATATGTATTATAATTTACAATAATTCTTATTTCTGCCTAAATTATACCAGATAGGCATGCACTGCAGCTCCATCGTTCCCGTTTATTGTTTCCACTTTCCAGTAAACCTCTTGTGCCATTTTAAGAAGAAAATTTCACAGGATGCTCTTTTCATTTTGATGTACAGACTGGGCAATAGAGATGGAACTCACTGTGTTGTATTTTTGTAAGTAGCTGATGGAAACCTGACTCGGTAAAGGAAAGCCTAGAAAACCGATCGGATCAATGATTTTCCAACAACTAGATATAGCCCGACGTCTGTTTGTGTTTCACATGTTTATACATTGAGGGGAGAGAGGAGTTCTTGCGAGAATTCTTGTGAGTTTGCCAAACTGCAAATTTAATAAGTAGCTGTTCAAATTTAAATTACAAGAAAATGTGATTTACCTAACATAGCTTTGCCGGTGTGTTGTCAAGTTTTTGACAAAAAGTCATTCATAAAAAATTCATAGAAATTTCACAAAAAGACACACAAAAAGTCTATCAAAAATTGACACGAAACTCATACTTTGCATAGCTATGTTGCTATAATAACCCTTAGAGTTTATGTGTTGAACTAACTATCATTAGTTGATCCCAATTATTGTGCTTCAACAATATAGATATATTTGTAAACTCAAGTTGGGTTTCAATATACAGTCCATTCAAGTTACAAACAAAATCCATAGAAGCTATCGAAGCTGCTTTATGAATGAGCCTATGTTGTGTTCATCATAAACATTTTGGTCCTACGAGGCGGATTGCAATATTCGTATTGAAAACAAAAATCTGAGAGAAGAGAGAGGTGAGTCCGTTGGCACTGGAAAAAGTGGAAATTGTGTCCATTAAAGAAACCAGAGCCGTATCGATCATCTACTGCTGGATGCTGTGAGTGATAAGCTGCGTAGCTGTCATCGAATTGACAACTAATCTTGTGTCCTGAGAAAAAGCTGAGACATTCTAGTGTTCCAGAGTTGGAGTAACAAGATTAGTGAAGCTGAAGGAAATTGTGGATTCCAAGGTCAGATCTTTTCATTTTTATTGCAACACAGACTGAGTAACTGACATTTGTATTCCTGGTTGACAAATATTATTTTTTGAAGTAAGAAATGGCAGAAGTTGCGAAAAAGCTGAAACAAGCAAACATAGATTTGAGAAATTCAAAACAAAGCATCTCCAAAACTGAGTCCTTTTTAAATACAAATGTGAATGTTGTATTGCATTATATTGACTATACAAACAGGCTTGATATTTTGGAAAAAGCTTATGAAAAATATTGTAAACCTCAAGATATTATTGAGGATTTGGAAACTGATGAGACTAAAATTCAGTTTCGTGAAGATATTGAAGAAAGATATGTTACTTGTAAGTCAAAATTGCAAATTTTGATTGATGAAAATAAGCCTCGTCAGGTTTCAATTCCAACAGCAACTGTAACAGTCAAATCGAAATCAAATTTACCTGAGATAAAAATTGAAAAGTTCACTGGTAAGCCAGAACAATTTGCGAGTTTTTATGATATTTTCAGCGCAATTGTTTTGAACGATTCAGAGCTATCTGACGCTCAGAAATTAATTCATTTGAAAACTAGCCTTACCGGTGAACCGCTCAAACTCATTGATGGTTTGCAATTTATTGATAGCAACTTGAAAGTTGCATTAGACATTTTGAAGACTCGATATGAAAACAAATTGTCTACGATATATTCACATGTAAAAAACCTTTTGGAAATTCCATCTGTCAGTAAAAGTTCTTGTTTGAGACAATTTATCACAAATATCAAGCTTCATACCGAGTGCCTAAAAAACTTAGGAGTTCCTATAGATCAATGGGATCTCATTCTACTTTATTCACTCTCTCAAAAGTTAGATGTCAGCACAAGACGTGCATATGAAGTTGAGAGAGGTCCTACAAATTTGCCAAAGTTGGACGGTTTTCTAAAATTTCTTGAAACTCGTTGTCAAGCAGCAGAGAATCTATCTTCTCCAGATACAGTAAAAAGGTCTTCACATTTTGTTGAGAAAAAGATGTTTTGCAATTATTGTAAAATGAACAATCATAATTTATATAAATGCATAGAATTCAAGGCATTGTCAGTGCCTCAGAGAAAGCAATTTGTTTTTACAAACCATTTATGTTTCAAGTGTTTCTCGAACCATTCACAAAAGCAGTGTGATTGGAAAAATTGTCCCATATGCGGTGAACCTCACAATGCATTGTTGCATTTTTCAGACAACAGAAATACAAACAAAACAAGTTTTCCAAAAACCAAACCAAATCAAGAGTATGTAAGTTCTGGGTCACAAAACTCCAAATCAGAATCAGTTTTTCCAAATCAATCCCATGATGAACCAACTTATGAGAGCACATCAAAGACTTGCAATTTTATTGATCAAAAATCTCACGTTTTGTTGGCTACAGCTAATGTTAGCTTGCTTAGTAATGATGGTGTTTTTATTCAGGCCAGAGCTGTGATCGATTCAGGTTCTCAAGTGTCGTTAATTACTCATCGGTTAGCTAAAAAATTGAATTATCCTATACACAAGCAGAATATGTTGATTTCTGGTGTGTCTGGAAGCATGCAGTGTAATGAATCTGTGGAAATTGAAATGGTGTCAAATGTTGACAAAAACAAGAAATTCAAGGTCATTTGTTCAGTTACCAATAAAATTTCGTCAAAACTTCCTCAGTGTCCCATAGATTTTTCCAAGTTGGACATTCCAGTGAGTGTCGTTCTGGCAGATAAGAACTTTTATATTCCAGGTCAAGTTGATCTTCTGTTGGGAGCTGATTTTGCATTCTCAATTTTGTTGCCTGGCTTGATAAAACTTGGAGATAATCTTCCTGTATTGCAAAATACTTGTCTTGGTTGGATCTTAGGTGGTCAAGTACCATCCATATTTGCTTCAAATTTTTTCATGCATAATGAAGATCGGGATTCCAGAATTTCCCTGTTCTCCAATACTCTACATATTGATGAGTTGATGCAAAAATTTTGGAGCTTAGAAGAGGTACCTAATGACCAGATTTTATCAACGGAGGATGAACTTTCTGAAAATGTTTTCAATGCTACAACAAAACTTCTAGATACTGGTCGATTTCAGGTTGATATTCCTCTTAAGACAGAAAATGAGCATAGAAAATTGGGCGAATCTTTTTCGTTGGCAAAAAGGCGCTTCTTATCGTTAGAGAAAAAACTTCATCAGAATAGTGACTTGTTTGAGCAGTATTCTGAATTCATTGATGAATATGTGAGCTTAGGTCATGCTAGGTATGTTCCACTTGATCTAAAAAATCAGGAAAACGATCACAAGTATTTCATTCCACATCATTGTGTGATCAGAAACGACAAAACTAGTACACGTTAAAGAGTAGTTTTTGACGCCTCAATGAAAACAACTTCGAATTATTCATTGAATGACATATGTTTGAAAGGAATGGTTGTTCAGCCAGAACTGTTTGATATTTTGTGTCGATTTCGTAGTTATTTGTATGCTGTTGTTGGTGACATAACGAAAATGTATCGTCAGATAATGATCAACCCCAATCAAACTTTTCTACAAAATATTTTGTGGCGAAAAAATCCAGCAGAGGATTTGAAATGTATAGAATTATTGACTGTCAGTTATGAAACTAATTTTGCTCCTTATGTTGCAACAAGATGTCTTCTTGATTTGTCTAACAAATTCGAAAAAGAGTATCCACTTGCTGCAAATGCTATAAAATCACAAACGTACATGGATGACATATTATGTGGTACACAGTGTTCCGATCAAATTATAAAACTAAAAATTGAGTTGATCCAGCTTCTTGAACAAGGAGGGTTTAAGCTTCATAAATGGTGTTCGAACTCTGAAGAATTCAATAAAAATATCTTACTGGAAGAAGAGCTAGAAAAATTTAACATCACTTCAGAAGGCAATTCTAATAAAATTCTTGGAGTTTTCTGGAATCCCAAATCAGACAGTTTCTCGATTTCTTTACCTAGAGATATATTGTGTATCAATGGCCCTGTCACGAAAAGAAGTGTTCTGAGTGTCATCTCCCAAATATTTGACCCACTTGGACTGGTTGGTCCGATTGTAGTGAATGCAAAGATTTTTATGCAAAAGCTTTGGTGTAAGAAATTGAATTGGGATGACCTGTTGGATGAAAACTTGAAAAACATGTGGCTTAGTTTTTTTGAAGGTCTTTATAAACTGTCAGAATTAAAAATTCCAAGATGTCTTATCAACAAATCAGAATTTGAGAGAATTGAAATGCATGGTTATTCTTGATGGCTTACGGTTGTTGTGTGTATCTGAGAGTGATATATCAAAATAATTCTATCTCAAGTCATTTAATCTGTGCCAAGTCTCGTGTAAGTCCAATTCGAACAGTAAGTTTGCCGAGATTGGAACTTTGTGGTTGTTTATTGTTAAGTGAGTTGATTTACAGGTTATGTGATATTTATAAAAATGTTTTCAACATTGAAAGTGTCAATTTGTGGACAGATTCGCAAATTTGTTTAGCATGGATTCAATCTCATCCAAGTGATTTGAATATTTTTGTGTCGAATCGAGTAGCCAAGATTCAAGAAAAAACTTCTGATTGTTGCTGGAGGTACATTCCATCCAAAATGAACCCATCTGATCACCTGTCCAGGGGTCTTACTTCTGAAGAACTAGTCAAATCTAAATTGTGGTGGAATGGCCCAGAACATTTACAAGACTGTGATTTGAATTTGAATTCCTTCAATTTTACATATAATCTAACGGATATGCCTGAACGGAAAAACGAAAAAGTATTGAGTTTTTCAGCAATAGTAAAGCAGAATGATATGATAAAAATATTTGACAGATTTTCTGATTTCACAAAGTTGCAAAGAGTTGTTGCATATTGCTTGAGATTTCACTATAATTTACGAAGTGAAATAAAAGACAGAAAGTCTGGAACGCTCAAAGTCCATGAATTAGATGAAGCGTTACATGTTATCATTCAGATTCTTCAAAACCATCATTTTTGTCGTGAAATCGATTTACTCAGAAAAAATAAGGTTAATACGAGTTGGAGGAAGATTAACTAATTCTGATCTACCATTTTCTCAAAAACATCCAATACTTCTTCCTTCCAAATGTCATGTTGTCAAATTGTTTTTGAAAATAGAACATTTGAAGCTTTACCATGCTGGTCCACAAACTGTATTGACGAAGTTACACCTCAGATTTTGGCCTCTTGATGGTCTCCGTACCATGAAAAGTATAATTCACAATTGTATGCCCTGCTTCAGATTTAAAGCAAAGTCGGCAGAGCAAATCATGGCAGATTTGCCAAAAGACAGAGTCTCTATTTCCAGACCATTCTTGAAGGTTGGTGTGGATTACGCGGGTCCTGTTTTGCTAAAATCTTCAAACTTAAGACGAGCACCCAAAATCAAAGCTTATATCGCTATATTTGTCTGCATGGCAGTAAAATGTGTTCACATTGAACTAGTCTCATCATTATCAACTGATAATTTTCTTTTGACATTAAAGCGTTTCATTTCAAGACGAGGAAACCCTGCGGTTATTTATTCTGATAATGCTTCAAACTTTTTGGGTTCAAGTAATCAGCTGAGAGAACTGTATGCATTTTTCAAAAATCAAAGTAACGATGAGTCAATTGAAACTTATCTTTCAAGCAATGAGATTCAGTGGAAATTTATTCCGCCGCATTCACCTCACTGGGGAGGCCTCTGGGAGGCAGCGGTCAAAAGTGCGAAACATCATATTATTAAATCTATTGGAGACACTGCCTTGACGTTTGAAGAGTTAAGTAAAGCTTTGGCTTCTGTTGAAGCAAATATGAATTCAAGACCTTTGACAATATTATCAAACGATCCCACAGACTTGAGTCCGTTGACTCCTAGTCATTTTTTAATTGGTGATAATTTATCAGCTTATCCAGATAAATCTATTTGTGATGTTCCAAATAACAGATTAAACATTTATCAACAAATTGTGAAACTCCGACAACTGTTCTGGAAACGATGGAGTCAGGAATATTTGAACCGACTACAAAAAAGACCTAAATGGCTAGCGCCATCTGAAAATTTGAAACTTAATCAAGTAGTTTTAATCAAAGAGGACAATCTACCACCATTGAAATGGGCACTTGGTAGAATAGTTGAATTGCCTCAGTCTACTGATGGCAAAGTCCGTTGTGCCAAAATAAAAACGCAAGATGGAATTTACTTTAGGTCTATTACAAAATTGTGTCCGTTGCCAGAAACTGTCAATGATTTGTAATATGTGACCTAGATTAAGAGTTGTTACATTTCAATTATTTGGAGTTTTTGTCAAAAATCTCCAAGGTGGGAGTTATGTTCAAATTTAAATTACAAGAAAATGTGATTTACCTAACATAGCTTTGCCGGTGTGTTGTCAAGTTTTTGACAAAAAGTCATTCATAAAAAATAAATAAAAAATTCATAGAAATTTCACAAAAAGACACACAAAAAGTCTATCAAAAACTGACACGAAGCTCATACTTTGCATAGCTATGTTGCTATAATAACCCTTAGAGTTTATGTGTTAAACTAACTATCATTAGTTGATCCCAATTATTGTGCTTCAACAATATAGATATATTTGTAAACTCAAGTTGGGTTTCAATATACAGTCCATTCAAGTTACAAACAAAATCCATAGAAGCTATCGAAGCTGCTTTATGAATGAGCCTATGTTGTGTTCATCATAAACAGTAGCTACCTTGTATTCAAGGTATTTTTATTCTAATGTAAAATACTCTATACTCTATGAGTGCATCTCCGGTTTACCAATTATATAATATGTACATTTTTAGCCCACTAGTGATAATAAAACATTATCAATGAGACTCATATTTTTCCATGAACCTTAGTTACTTATGTAGACACGATGCAATGAAATACATCTGGCAACACGACACAAATGCCTATTTGAGATCAACCAATCACAGCTGATAATCATTTTAACCAATCATAGCCTGTAGGAACACTGTTGTCGGCTTGTTCAAAATCCAGTATTTTTGAAAGCCGAACAGCTGATTTATGTGAACAAAACTTATCAATAATCAGTAAATCATAACTGTTCTATAACAGCAACGATATTGAAACAAATAAAACATTAAAACATATCCTCGTTTATAAACTGGTTAATCCCTCTTGATCAAAAGTGAAAATTCTGAGTGCTTTCTATTTGCAACAAGGCAAAGTTGAACGAACGTTGAACGAGTTCAACGGACGAGATGTAAATAATAACATGTTTATTATAGTGACAAACAATTGGCCCGGAATCTAGGGTGTACGCTAGTTCTAGTTCCTTACTAGCTGCAAATTAATCCACTCATTCGAAATTATAGGAGATAGTTCATCCTTTCAAGTCTTTTTCGGTTAGAATCAAGGTGTTCGAAAAATATTGGGAAGAGATGAAAGGATTGATTACTGAGGCCATTCTAAGGGAAAAAGTTCCGATAAACATAGGTCCGAAAACGCATCGTTTCTATGATACAGGGTGGCAAAGTTTTTTTTATCAAATTTTTTCAATTATTCAGTGAAATTTTGGCCGATTTGTTTGAAATTTCGCAGCGTTGTTGTAAGTAATAAGGAGCTAATTTTGACACTAATAGATAAAAAATATTGTGTCCAGAGTGGTTGAGAGCGAGCAAGATAACATCAATTTTTGAAAAAAAAACTATGCGTTTTCGGACCTATGTTTATTGGAACTTTTTTTCTTAGAATGACCTCAGGAATCACTTCTTTTCTTTTTGCCAAATGTTTTTCAGACACCCTGTATATCAACTTCATCCTTCAGAATTAAATTTGATATGATTTTTTCTTATTCTTGTATATCAAGTTTTGCATAAGGAAGCGGTTTATTTTTTATTTTTTTTTTGGTAGACCAATTGCTGTTTCAAGAGCTCCTTTCGGCCGGTCTCTTTTTTTAATTTTGTTTGCCATTTTAATTTCTTGGAGGTCTTCTTCAAAACCGTTATCTCAAAATCTGGAGAGGAGAAAAAAAATAATGCTTTTTATTAGATCACAAATTGCAATTCATAAGTGACAATAAATAGGAGCTGATAGGTGCATAAACTTTTGTTTAAAAAGTTTCTTATTTGCTTTTTAAGTCAGTTAATCACGGGCTGCGTCTTTATTGTCGTTCGAAAGCTTCCTTTTCGCTGGGAATGGCAATATTGTTCTTGTTAATTAATAAGACCACAAATGAAAATATCACTTACTTCTACATTTTCAATATTTTACTTTTATGATTTCATGATTGTGTTCATTTCTCACTGCAGAACTTCCAATTAGTGACCATCTTTTGAAGCTTTTGGGCGGATAAAGAAAGGACATTTATTCCTGTTCTAGAACATAAGGAATTTGAAGAAACGTCCATATTATCGAAAAAAATTAAAAACATACGATGTCTCACGAACACCTTTACTTGTAGTGAACCCTTTTCCTCCATGAATGCATGTATATTTTCATTCATAGTAGACCAATTTATCGTCAATAAATCGTTCAACCTCACTTGATTTGATGGTCCTAGCTTCTCATTTCCATAATATAATGAAATGTTGTTTGGCAAATGTTTCAATTGCCAAATCATCTTCTTCATAGGTATAGAAAAGCGGATACCCGTTTTTATTTCTGGATAATGAGGAAACGCTTATTTTGTGATTGAAGTTAATCACACAATTTTAACACGAAATGTTTAAACATACCTCATTATTTTAAACGGTTTGATGTTTTGTATCCAATAAACTCCAAATTGTAAGCAAACACTTTTCCCGGTTGTTTCTCACTTATAACCTATGACCTATACCTTAAGCCGCGACGCCACCGTATGCATTTAGACATCACATCATCTTTTTGGCACCCAGTGCATTCCGTACATCTATTTGGCACCCAGCGCATTTTCATTGGTAAGATCTCGATTTTAAACGGATCACGTTCGGGTGCGAAATCTGTATACAGAATGAAAACAATCGGTACCAAAGACGCGTATAGAATGTCATCGCTGCGGAAAACTATCGAAAATTTGTACTTTCGATAGTATCGAATACTCTACAAAAAACTATCGATACTATCGATTATACTTGAAGTTAAAAGGGTTCCTTAGCGTAAAGTATTCCTTAAATAGGTTAGTGCAATCGGCCATAAGGATAAGAATTATGGATATTCTCAATAATATTAATATTTCTGATGAGCAAAATCACGTTGCCATTTGGAAACACTTGTAATTGATTGTCACGTGATACTGGTATGAAAAACGAACGATCGTCTCCGGGTTTCAGGATATCACATATTTACTCATATGACGTCAAGCTGTTACCCGTCACTCTGTCACTCGTTTCGAAAATATCAACTGTTGGATGATGCATTTCAATTTTAACTATTTCAGTCATGGACAGTTCTTGGTAGTTATATGATTTATACTTAACAAAATGCTGAAATCGTTACGACATTCCATACGCACGTTTGGCACCGATTATTTACATTCTGTATACAGATTTCGCATGCACTCGGGCGTGATTGGTTCAAAATTAAAATCTGACCAATGAAATTGCGCTGGGTGCCAAATGGATGTACGGAATGTCTAAATGCCCATCGTTTCGTATCTCACTCGCTCGTTGAGTCGTTGCCGGCATTCTATCTCGATGTTGCCGGCAGAATAAGATTCGCGTTGAACAGCCGGGAAAAACGTTATTCGTGACGTCATGATAATATTTCCCGGGTGTCTATATTCAACCGTTAACGGCTGGCTAGCCACGTCCAATGCAATAATTCCCAAACTCCCCAAATAACAAAGTTGAAATTTCAGTGAAAGTAGTTGAAAGTATTGACAGAATGTGGTTTGGGAGTAGTCACTCGAAAAATCAGGTATTTATTAACCCATAATGAGGCGATAACTCGCAAACTCCTCAAGTCACCAAGTTGAAATGTTCAGGAAAAGTAGCAGAAATTATGTACAAAAAATGTTTTAGAAGTGGTCATTCAAAAAACCAGGGTGTTGTTAAAGAGTCAATAAATCACAAAGTTAAAAATTTCAGGTAAAGTAGCAGACATTATTGATCAGAAGTGTGGGAACTTTGAAAGTTATAACTCAAAAAATCAGTGAGTTATTGACAGTTTTATAATGGCCAGCAAAATTGCCCTTTTCAATTAAATAGTCAATAACTCTCAAACTCCTCAAGTCAAAAACTTGAAATTTTCAGGAAAAATACCTGAAATTATTGACAAAAAGTGTGGAAAGTTTGGAAGTTGTCATTCAAAAAGTCAGATAGTTATAGACGATTTTTTAACTTACTCAAAAATAATATCACTCAAAATAACTCCTAAACTCCACAAATCACAACAGATAAAATCTTTATTTTAACTGTTTCCACTTATAGATTTTTTTGTGGTTTGAACATTTTCTTGAGTGTTTTTCAACTCCCAAACTTATCAAATCAAAAATGAACTTTTTAAGGAAAGTAGCTGAAATAATTGACAAAAAATGTGGGAAGTTTGGAACTTTTCACTCCAGAAATCAGGGAGTTATAACACTTTCATAAATCACTTAAAAAATATATCACTTAATATTGTGTTAATAATAGGTACATAACTCCTAAACTCGCCAAGTCACAAAGTTTTTGATCTTTATTTTAATGCAGACTGCTTTCACTTCTAGCGCTTTTTTGAATAAGAAATAAGAGAAATCCGAGACCTCAATAATTTTAATTTAGTATGACAAAGTGTGAACTCACCACACAAGTGATAGCCTTTCTATGACCCACAAAATCCTTATCCTGCTTCCAGCCCTCCCTCTCAATAATCTGAGCCGTGGGCCCCCCTCCATTCATGGCATGCGCAGACACCAAATACTGCCCATCCGGCGACCACGAACATCTCAAAACATGCGTGGTTCCTGAACAATCCTGGAACGGATCTGTAACAATTTCCTGCTGATTCCAGTCGGAAGTCCGCCAAATTCTCAGCGATTTGTCATCAGACTGACTGGCCAGGTACTTCCCTACCGGGTCCCACGTGACACCTTTCACCAATCCGGTGTGGTTCTTCAATACGGCCATTTTTTCGGGAAACTTGTGGGCGTTCCAGACAATCACGGTGTTGTCAACGCTGCACGAAGCCAGCCAACCGTCATGGGGCGCCCATGATAGATCCAGAACGTCTCCATTGTGAGAGTTTAAGGTGTGGATGCACTTCCAGGTTTCCACATTGATTTTTCTGCTGCCGAATATCGACGAGGTTCCTTCGCTGGTTAGTCGCCAGATCATAACGAGTTTGTCGTCGCTTCCCGAAGCAAGGAAATGACCGTTGTTGCTCCATCTTACCACGTTGACGCAAGCTGGGGACTTTCGTAAGTTGACGGCATCTTGGAACCAGGTTCTTACCTAAGTGGTTGTCCATTTGGCAAAGCATTTTGGCCACCTTTGGATCGGCCTCATCGTTCTCGTTTATTACAGGGCTGACGTTCCAAATTACTATTCTGCCACCGGAACCTCCTTGTCCTCCTGTGGCAAATCGATTGCCTTTTGGGTGGACGTCCACGGAGAATATTGGTTTGTTATCTGAAAGGAGAATAAAAGGAAAATTCTTTCACACAGTTATTAAATAAGTCGAATGTAGGAATGATAGGTCTGCGCGGTTTCAGAAATGTGTTGCAATTTTTGTTTTTCAACAAATGTGATAGTGGAACAGTGGTGATGGACGGAGACAAAACAGTAGTAGTTTAACTGGAAATACACATGAACTATATATGCCGTATCACGTCACTAACGACACTTTTTCTAAATGAAAATATAAAAACTGTAAACATCCATTGATTCTATATGCAAACACATTACAGGGTGTTACTTAATGGTATATCATAATTTTAAGGGGGAGTTCCTGGATGAATTTTAAGTCGAAAAGGTCATATAAACTTGGGTCTTGAAATGCTTGGTTTCTAGGATACAGGGTGTTATTATTTTATTTTCAGTTTTTAATACATTTTCCAAAGACGGTTTGAGATATTGAACTGAATTTTGCCACAGAATATTATGTTATAGGAACACACTTTTTTATTATTTTTTTTTCTTTGATTTTTATTTATTTTTTTTTAGACCCAAGTTTATATGACCTTTTCGACTCAAAATTTATCCAGGAACTCCCCCTTAAAATTATGACACATCATTAAGTAACACTCTGTATATCCAGTTTGTACATATTTAGGAGAACTGAGAAAGGCAGGGTAGATTTAGAGGTTCTGGTGGGTGGCCAAAACCTGCTTAGGCCTCCTGGGCCCATTGCAACCCAAAACTTATTGAAGTAAGTGGAGGCACGACGCTTTCGCGAGGGTCCTTCACATAGATCGCTTTCCTTTCCTGGACTGATCGCAACTCAAAAGTATTTTATCCAAGTGTTATCAACAGCCGGACATTCCGTTGGAATGTTTCGGATGTGGGCTACGGGAGGTAAACTGCCACCAAAAAAGATTCGAGTCATGTAGTCAGAGAGCATGAGCAGCACTCCATCCTTTAACTGGTGTTCACTCATGATGGAAGAGTGCCCCTCGCTTCTCAGTTTCGGATGTCACAGACAGTTCAGGTGGTAGCCGTCCTGATTGCAACGCTCTCTACAATCGTAGGTAGTGGTGTGGGTCCAAGATCACTCTAGTTGGTGTGTGGTCCGTACTACGCCTTTTATACTGATTCTTGTCCTGTTGCCGATGTATATATGCTTTGCATATTATGGCTCCGCAGGTGATCAGAGGTCTGATAACCATCGTATAAATCCAGTATACTAGTCATTGTTTCAGCCCCCATGTTGTCCCTATAGCTCCCTGACATGCCCATAAAGAGCATAATATGGCTTTTCTAGAGCGCTCTTCAATGTGCTCATTCTGACCAAGGGCAAATCCTAGTTATTTGACCATTTTTCTGTATCCTAGGACTCCGCCCGAGAGCGATATCTACGGCTTGAGTTCTGCTTTGTTTTTCCTGATAAATAACAGGATTTCGATCCTTTCAGAGTCGACCTCAAGTCCTTCAAGAAAGCACCAATCCTTTAGGTATAATTCTCAAGGCTCGCATTGAAGCAGTCCTTAGTTCTGGATGTAGCACCCCGACGCACATAGGAGTATTTCCATATAGATCCCGATCAAAAGTCGAATTTATCATGTTCGGTAAAATCCTACCGAAGTCACATATTTTCAAAGCTCAATAAATGCCCATCAAATAAGAAAAACAGTAGCTCCCAGAAGTCCCCTCTCCCCGCACTGGTCGTCGGAACTTAGTTAGCGTCTGAACCGTATTATATCATTATTTTTGGTGCTTGTTTTGTATTCACTGCATTTTTGTTTGAATTGTACTCCGGTGTAATTTTTTTGTGGAAAATAAACATTGCGGCCATGGAAGTAAAAGGTAGTGAGATCATTTTAACACGGATTTTTTTTTGTTCTTCTCCATATAAATGTTGAAAAATTATGGAAATTTTAATTATTGGTGTGTATCTCTATTTGTCAAGGCTTGTCAAGCCTTTATTTCGCCATCAACAGGTCGAAATTTCATGGCATCAAGGCATCAACCAAACAAAGTCCTAAAAAACCTGTTGATGGCGGAATAAAGGCAGTCAAGCCTTTATTTTGCTATCAACAGGTCATCCAGCACAAGGATGTGACTTCGGTAGGATATTATTTTGATATAAACATAAGTAATTCGACTTTTGACCAGATTTTATATGAAGATACTTCTATATGCGACGTTCGAATTTCCAGAGCCTGTGTATGCAATACCGAGTCATTCATATGCTTCAACAGGATGTCCACCACAAGACTACAATAGAGAGGGTACAAAACTCACTTCTGAGGACAGCCTATGGTATCCAGAGTTCTGACATTTTGATCGTTAAATTCGGCAAATATCATCCTTTGTGAGAGCATATTCGCTGTCCACTGGATCAATGTCCTTTCTGGGCCTTTGGCCTCCTTTGCTCGACAGATCGATTCGAAGGTGATCTTACCGAATGCGTCATCGATGTCTCTAAAAGCTCCCAATACTGATCCATTTCCGTTAAGCGCTTCTTTCGCCTTAGTGACAAAGTGGTGTAGTGCCGTGTCAGTCGATAGACATTGTTGGTAGGCATATTGATTATTATGCAGTGGCAGTGTTGCTGATTTTTTTTATTGAAATCATTGTTTCATATGTTTTGTGTGTGTTTTTTTTTGAAATAATAGGTCTGTTCGTATAACAATCACAAATCGATCAGCGCTTCATCGATTGTCAAAATGATCAGAAATACTTTGAAAACTGCAAAAGGTGAATGCTGATTGACTCTGACTGGTTTTTGTAGGAGAGCCAGTGACATTTTTCAGTGGTGATTAAGTTAAGGCCTATTTTTTGAGAGAATGTTGTACTCATCGGATGCCATCCGAGAGGGTTCGCCCTGATCGCGGTTTTTAAGGGGTGGCGGAACGCCCCAAACATGTAAAAAAAATTGCATCTTTTTATGATTTAGTTGAGGCTGAATTTTTCACCACTTGCTCATTGGTAGTCCCGTCCATAATCATCTAGAAAAATTGGCGGATCGATTGGCCGGTTCCTTAAGGATGGCGGATCACCCTCAACATGTCGTAGGAACGATGAATTTTTTATGATTTAGTTAAGGCTGAATTTTTTACCAGTTGTTCTTTGGTAGTCAACAATCATCCAGAAAAATTGGCAGATCGATTGGGCGGTTTCTTAAGGGTAGCGGATCAGCCCCAACATGTCGTGGGAACAATTAACTTTTCATAATATGATTCAGTTAAGGCTGAATTTTTCACCAGTTTTTCTTTGGTAACCTACAATCTTCCAGAAAAATAGGCGGATCGATTGGCCGGTTCCTTAAGTGTGGCGGATCAACATGTCGCAGGAACAATGAACATTTCATAAAAATGATTGAGTAAAAGGCTGAATATTGTAGTATGTTATTGTGGCAACTATTTCAACTGCATAATATGTCAATGGATAATTTGCATATATTTTCAAATGACTTGAAATTTTATATACGCATTCTAGACAATATTAGATGGTCATCAGCGAAATTTTTTTTCCAAAATACCCAGAAATATACTAAATAGATAAAAAAGAAAACGCAAATTTCTCTGTATGATCGAAAACGGGGAGGGGCCATATTACCCTTCCGACAGAGGGTCATCTTAGTCAATACACCAGAAAGAGATAGATAATGTATTCTGTGACGTAGTGGATGTTGATTGGCGCTCTTAAACGGTGATTACTACATTAATAGAGCTCGTAGGTTGATTTTTTAAACATGAATGGCATCAGTGCTCACTGATCCTTGTATTTTTCATTTTCATTTCATTTCCAAAAAATGCGCAAATTGTCCATTGACGGACAAAATAGCGGCTCTAAGTACCTGGCGGAACGACTTGAATATTACGAAATACGAATGTTCTCATTTTTTGAGAATCTTCATAGTAATCAAAGCTCTTCAATTAACTCCAGAGATAATATTTTGATAATAATTCGATACAAATGCAATTAAAAAATAAATTTCTTCAGCGATATGAAATCAAAAAAAAATGATCCAAAGTTTCCGTGACTTGTATAGTTGCAAAGCTATTTTCTCGCTGCCTTTCGAATAAGAGTGACAATATTATCTTCACCGGAGGTAATTGAAGGGCTGTAATCACTACGAAGATCATTATATCCCACGACATTTTGGGGGTGATCCGCCACCCTTAAGGAGCTGGCCAATAAATCCGTCAATTTTTCTGGATGATTGTAGGTTACCAAAGAACAACTGGTGAAAAATTTTGCCTTGACTGAATCATATCATGAAAAGTGCATTGGTCATACGACATGTTGGGGGTGATCAGCCACCCTTAAGGAGCCGGAAGTTGATACGTCAATTTTTCTGGGGGATAATAGGTTACCGTGAACAACTGGTGAAAAATTCAGCCTCAACTGAATCATATTATGAAAAGTCAATTGTTCCCACGACAGGTTGGGGCTGATCCGCCACCCTTAAGGACCCGACCAATCGAGTCGTCAATTTTTCTGAAAGATTATAGGTTATCAAAGAATAACTGGTCAAACATTCAGCCTTAGCTGAACCATATTATAAAAAGTCAATTGTTCCGACGACATGTTGGGCTGATCCGCCACCCTTAAGGAACCGGCCAATCGATCCGTCAATTTTTCTGGATGATTGTAGGTTCCAAAGAACAACTGGTGAAAAATCCAGCATCAACTGAATCATATTATGAAATGTTCATTGGTTCCACGACATGCTGGGGCTAATCCGCCACCCTTAAGGAACCAACCAATCAATACGTCAATTTTTCGGGAAGATTATAGGTTATCAAATAACAACTGGTGAAAAATTCAGCCTTAACTGAATCATATTATAGAAAGTCAATTGTTCCCACGACATGTTGGGGCTGATCCGCCACCCTTAAGGAACCGACCAATCGATCCGTCAATTTTTTTGCATGATTGTAGCTCACCAAAGAACAACTGGTGGAAAATTCAGCCTTGACTGAATCATATAATAAAAAGTCAATTGATCCCACGACATGTTGGGGATGATCCGCCACCCTTAAGGAACCGGCCAATCGAACCGTCAATTTTTCTGGATGATTGTAGGTTACCAGAAAACAACTGGTGAAAATCCAACCTCAACTGAATCATATTATGAAATGTTCATTGGTCCCACGACATGTTGGGTCTAATCCGCCACCCTTAAAGTGCCGGTCAATCGATTCGTCAATTTTTCTGGAAGATTATAGGTTATCAAAGAACAACTGGTGAAAAATTCAGCCTTAAATGATCATGAATCATATTATGAAAAGTTAATTGTTCCCACGACATGTTGTGGCTGATCCGCCACCCTTAAGGAACCGGCCAATCGATCCGACAATTTTTCTAGATGATTATGGACTACCAATGAACAACTGTTTACAAAATTCAGCCTAAACTAAATGTTAAAAAGAAGCATTTTTTTTTACATGTTTGGGGCGTTCCGCTATAGAAATCGCGATCAGGGCGAACCCTCTCGGATGACATCCGATTAGTCTCCGTACAACATTCTCTCAAAAAATAGGCCTTGACTAAATCATCTCTGAAAAATGTCACTGGCTCTTAGACTATTTGTGATTTTTCTACGAACAGACCTAATAATATTTCAGGTTTCTTTATTAGGAACATTATTTCATTTCAAGTTTAGACACATAACACAACGCAGCTCAACTACTGTCACACTTACGGGTCATATTCAACAGAATTTGTGAAACATAAGTAGCCTAATGAATACTAACTCTCAACTGACATTTTTTAATCATTTTTAAAAAAACAATAAAGCATCGGCAAGACTAAATAAATGTATTTTCGAGACTTAATTTAATTTCACTCTTCAAAAATGGAAGCTGTGAAGAAAAAATATATGTATTTTTTTGATGATGTGATTTAAATCAACGATTATAAAAAAAATGTGATTAAAATCGCTATTCAAATCAGTGATTTAAATCGCAACCCTGTGCAGTGGCATAGATTTCCTTAATATGTCTGTCAACAAGTTTTTCTAGTGACTTGAGTAGAAAGCTTATCGGTAGGAAGGACTTGGGGTGTTAGTATCACCTTCAGTTTCCTCCAGCTAGATGCAATGGACAATTTGCATACATTTTCAAATGAACTGAAATTTCATATACGTATTCTAGACAATATAAGAAAGTCATCATCGATTTTTTGTTCCAAAATACCCAAAAATATACTAAATAAATGAAAAAGAAAACGCAAATTTCCAACGGGGAGGGGCCATATTTCGCTCCCGAGAGAGAGAGAGAGTCATCTCGGTCAATACGCCAGACGGACACAGATGATGTCTTCTGTAACGTAGTAGATGTTGATTGGAGCTCTTTAATCGGTGATATTTGTACATTAATAGAGGTCGTAGCTTGTTTTTTCAAACATCAATGGCATCAGTACTCACTAATCCTTATATTTTTCATATTTCCATAAAACGTGCAAATTGTCCATTGAATGAGCATGAACGATAAAGCTCCAGTAGAAAAGCGGTTATTCGGTTTCCAGCAACCTGTTAGGCGTCTCTTCGGACATTGTTATACTCCCATCCGCTCTAACTATGCATCCTATTTTGGCTGCAGGACCTTTTGCTAATATCTTGCAAAGACGGAGCGTGGACGGAAGGTCGTTCAACACCTCGTAAAAGCTTTACGAAGCTCGTATGACCCTCTTGTAGTTTCTCTGGACTGTCTTGTATCCATACCAGCTTCCGGTGTGCGCAGTTCTTTTGCCCTTCTGAGAAGCTTGTGAACTTTGCGATGGTGGATCTCCGTTTGTTTATTCCACCCAATGATCTTATAACTATAGATTAAACATCTCAATCATAAACTGTGAAAAATTTTGTGGCCAACATCGAACATAGAAGAGACGTGAGGAGGAGTTGAGCGGGGCACTGAGTGGGGATACGTTTGCACCTCACTAGAATGTGATTCGGTTACTACACGCGAAGCTGCCAGTGGCCTTACTATTTTACAGAATTCTTAAATTCTCATTTACTGCAAGCTTGACACTTGCGAGTCATTTCAATATACCATATAAGTGAATAATGAAGTACTACAAACTAAACCAGAATAAAAACACAATAAACATTCACAAAATCAACACCCAACCCCACTCAAAAAACAAGAGACGCCAATGAGACGAAATATGAATGAAACGTGTAGACAAAATCCGATCGATAGGGGCGGACCCAATTTTGGTGTGCTGCCGTACTTCAGCTTTTTTAAGTTTCAGAAAAAAATACTGGTTTTTCTAAATCCTAAATACCTAAACAAATCTTGAAGAGATGTTTCAATTCAAACAAAAAGGTTACCATCAACTTATTTGAATAAATTCATACATAAAATGGTTTGAAAAATGATTCCAAACAATGTTTTAATCTTTTTGCTGCGTAGTAATACTTTCAATAGAGTAAGTTTGGCAAACAAGGTGGTGGGAGAAACTCTGCACCCGAGTGCACAGCTCGATGTTGTCCTCATGTTTATTTCGTTATGTTTCATCTATAGTTATTAGATCATTGATTCCACCAGACTGTCTTGGTGTTGTTTGGGTTAGGGCAGGCAGGGTAGTTATGAACATTTGTATGGAAATCCATAACGGAGAATTTCATGTTTTTCCCATTTTCTAAACTTTTCCGATGCATCTCGATTTCGAATTGCGAACACTATTTCCCATTGACTATAAAAAAACAATGCTATTTCCCGAGCTATTTCCGTTGGCTGCTTTCAAGAAAAGTTACATTTTTGATAGTTAACCGCTTCGACCATATAAGTTTTATATGGTCGAAGGTTAACCGACCTATAGGAATGGTTTTCGCAACTCTTGATTCGCATTCATCTGCATTGATTGATAATCGTTGCGCAAAAGCGTGTCAAGTCAATCTACATAAAAGTAGCCGAATCTAAATTCAATGAAAGGCGAAACACAGCAAATAACTAAAAACCATGTCACGTCAGCAACCTTCAGCCAATCCACAGCATTTAAGCACGTGACTGATTACCCTGTAGCGATTGCTGTTCGTTGCGCAAGCGGGTCCAATTCAAATAAGAGGTGTGTGTTAGTTCGGTGTAGGATAGTGTAGTGCAGATTGCTGATGTGACTTATGGCTGCGAGTGTGAAGGAGATTCACCAAACGCGTTAAGTACCTTTAGCCTTCAGTGCAGATAGCCTAACATAGAAAACAGACAAAGATTTCACAAACACCGCAGAATATTCCAACACGGATTTTTCCCTCCAAATTTTCTTTTAACTTTATTTTGGATGAGGTTAAGAGAAGCTTTGTTTACAAAATACACGAAATAGGCACCTCGCCGTATCCCACACTTGCTACACCTAACCTACACTGATATAACAAACACGTTGCACTTAACGCGTAACACACGACGCAGTGTAGAAAAGTGTATATTCGTGTGCACTTGTCGAGGGTAACAAAAACACACCTAATAGTGACTAAAAAGTTTTCAATACTAGAAAAAAAACACAGTGGTTCATAAAAAGCAGTTAAAAAACTTTACATTACTTGAAACCATGCCACGTCGTCAACTTTCAGCAAATCCCAGGACTTGTTTAGGCACGTGAATGTTTTACTTGCGCAAGTATGCCAAGTGCTAAGGCAATCTACATAAAAGTGGAGCCTCTTTTATTCTCTGCAGCAAACCATAAACATGAATGCGCTTATCATGCAGACCCTTCCCGACATTTTTGAACATCTACCTTTTTTTTAGTTTTTATAATAATTTTAGTCAGAAGAAGTGACGTAATATACAGTCTGTGTATGTTTCCAGTTGGATTACTACTGTTTTTCCCCCCCAAAACCCCTGTTCACTCCGACATCCTACATCCTATTTCTTAATAATAATAATAAATTATTGGTTCACATCTTTAAAGCAGCGCAGACGGATTATTCTTACATTCAACCTTTTCAAGAATAGTATAATATTTTCTCTAAATCTCTTATGGTTGGGTAATATAGGATACCTAACTAGGTATGTACTGTGGCGTTCAAAGATCAGTTTGCATCTTAAGCTTAAAAGGAAGTAAGAAATTACAAAAGTGAGCAGCGTGCGAGTATATAAGTGGAACTTCAAGATTCATCAAAATCCACCTTTTCAAAGATTACCTCTGCACAAAGTTAGCTAGTTTTTATTGTAAAGTATGGGATTTTGATACTTTTGGGCCTATGACTGTATAAAATTTCATGATTTTTTGTAAAATATTACCCTCAATTTAGAAAAACAACTCTCTCGTCATTATTTACACAAAATTCTATCATAAGCTAAGCCCTTTAGCCCTTATTCAACTCAACCAATCAATTCTTACCTTCATGAGTGATCCAGGCCGGTTTGAAAAACAACATTCTGATACTTTAGAATCGTTATTTTTTGCAGAACCATTCACTTTTCCATTGTTTGTAGGCAAAACAACGAAAAAGCGCTTTTATTTGAACATTTTTCAAAAATAAACACAAAAAGATCACGAATTAGTTCGCGAATTTTGTGAGGTTAGGTTGAAATTGACGGAAATGATACCAGAGAAAATTCAACTAGAAGAGAAGCGACAGCGGGGACAGCGTCGGTTCCGTTTTTGTATATGCATGACCGAAATGTGTGGTAGAATGTACCCGCCCACCGGCACACATTTAGTCCGTGAGCTTATTCAGTTTTAATTCGACTTATTGGCCGAGGCGTATTTTTGATTGACATGATTGGATCGATCGAACTTATAACAAGTGATATGATCCGTATTTGATTGGAAATGGTTCAGTATCTGCACAACCTCTGAACTGATCTGAGATCAGTTTTCAATGATCCCAATATTTTAGCAGTTGGGATTGATCATTTGATAATCTAACTTTTTCCTATTTTTCTCGATTTGATGATTATAAACAAACATGAAATCTTTGAAATCTTCCTTTACGAAGGAAAACCGTGAAAACTAACTTTTATAAAGATGGTTTTATAAGAATTAGAAAAAAAAAATTAAGATGAGCTGATCCGTCGTTAATGTATATGTCAATCGTTTTATCAAGGGCTTTCGGATCAGATCACTTCAAGTGAAACTAATCGTATTAGCTTATTTCCAATCAAATGTGGCCCTGATCTTCATTCAATTTGACTCCGAATTGGAAGTGACAGATTTCCGCTTACTAAACGAGAATCATAATTATGCTACCATTCACATTGAATTTAGCGTACCCATGCCTGTGAACATACATTGAAAGTACGTCACGTTAAGGTAAAAAATTGCTCCAAAATCCACCAAAATAAACTTTGAAATATTTTTAACACACAAAAACCACAACAAAATTACGATTTATATCAAATGTCTAACATGCACAACAGCACAACTCAACCCTTAGTTGATGGCAGAGCAACAAGAATAATTCAGCCTTTATTCTGGGAGGCACGAAAAAGAAATTGATAAAACAAAACAGCATTCCATTGTTTGTGTATCGTGGATGTTATGATATTATGACTTCCGAATGCATATGCTTGTAAATACTTGTAAGCGTGCCAGAGAGGAAATTTTTAATTTGTGTCTTCTAGTCGTGATTATCATCATCATGCCTTATAGTTGTGCGTTCCGAGGATGTCATATGATGACAGTCGATGATTTAGGTTTTTTCTCTTTTCCTAAGGGCGATCCAGAACGGTAAGTAGTTTTACGATTATTATACACACTGAATATGTACTGATTTATTGGAGTTTCCGTCGATTTTGTAAAATGAAAATGAAATTAAGAATGAGAAATAAAGCACAAATGCAACTTTACATTTAATAAAATATTTTCCCAAATGATATAAAAAAAATATCCTTTAAATGGCTATTAAAAAATAGTCCATTAAAAATCGAATTTATGTCGAACACCAACTTTTTCTCAGTGTTGCCGTGTAGCCAGAGAACATATGCCCACCGTCTATTACCGCCAATTTCTTTTTCTCGGTGTGAAACGTGGTGGGGTCGTCAAATTGGCTCGACCGAAAACGGAACACCGACATCAAAGGAACCGACGAGTTTTGTCGCTTCTCTACTAGTTTGAATTTTCTCTGATGAAACGATGTAGCCATATATATATTAAACCGTTGTTTGAGTATACTATACTCAAACAACGATTAAACTATGGATGTAGCTCGGATCTTGTCATTTATGACAGATATCAACAAGATCTATGGCCGATTGCACCAATTTATTTTGAGGATACTTATGGCCGATTGCACCAACCTATTTTGAGGATACTTAACGCTAAGGGACCCTTAACTTGACAGTTTTGCATGTAAAGTTGTCAAGTTAAGGGTCCCTTAGCGTTAAGTTTCTCAAAATAGGTTGGTGCAATCGGCCACTAGGTCCGTATTCTCCGATTCTACACTTAAACGCCTTCAACTGAACGCGTTCAAATAGTTAAACGTCCACGACTTTTTCTCGGTATGCACGGTGCAAATTTTCGCAACGTTTAGTTAAACCTAGAGAAAGGTCGGCAACGTCGAAAATTCTGGGAACATTTTGGTGGTATTCAGTTGATTGGAGACCATCATGATGACAATTGACATTAATGCCTGGTTTACATTCAATTTCACTTCGAAGTGCAAGTGATAAATCTTCGCTTGCCAAACAAGAATCATATGCTACCACCTACATTGTTTTGGCGGGAGCGTGATTTTGAACACAGTTTCGATGAAGATGGTACCATACCATATGATTCCCATCCGGCTAGCGGAAATCTATCACTTTTTCTTCGAGATGAAATTCAATATAGACTCTACATTAATGCATGGTATAATGGAAATAATTTTAATATTTTTTTCAAGGTTTAATATTTGTGTCTGCGTCCATTTCCGTATGTGAATAGAATTATTAAATTTTCTGTTACTCGATTTTGGCTTGATTTTTCTTGTCTTCTCAGCACCACCAATAATTTCATCAGAGCTATTGATAAAACTATAATACGGGAAAAGGACAGGAAGCTTATGAATTAAAATAAAATTACACGAGTTGAATTATTTTACGGACATCCCAAAACTATCGGGAAACGTGATAGGTATTGGTATTATTTGAATAAGACCATTTTGTACTTTAATTATTTCAGCAATTATTGCAAATGGTATTTTGATCTATCGACAAACATCTGCTATGGCATTGATGACTTTGTACAGCTGTTTCGTAAAAAAACTGGTATTGCTCATAGAAATGTTTAAAAAATTGAGCAGTGTAATATTTGTTTTGACAAAACAAAAAAGTATGACGTCATATTTTTACCAGGTTGATACTTTTGAATATTTTTTTCAAATGAATCCTCACATGAGTACAGGAAGTAAAGCGAAAATATTGAATTGATCGATTGTGTGTATCAAAATTTGCAAATTTACCTGATTCAAATCAATTATTTACATACATACATCATAACATACCCAAACTTTTCACTTGAATGACATCTCACTGTCGTATAGTTTTGTCAAAACAAATATTACACTGCTCAATTTTGTAAACATTTCTATGAGCAATACCAGTTTTTTTACGAACAAGCTGTACATAACACGAAAAAAAGCAAAATCTCCGGAAAAAGTCATAACGTTCATTGAATTATAAAAATGGTCCGCCCGCTTATAATATTTTTTATTTTCAAGAACCATTATTATGTCATTTCGAAAATATCGGTTTCAAGAAGTAATTCGTCTTCAAACTCCTTAAAAGTACTTACTAATCGGCCATTATAGTGTTTTCGATTGGGAAAACAAGGGTTGGCACTGGGTTTGACCTCGGGCAAAACCAGTTATGATGAAAATTTGCTCCCCAATCGAACGACATACATTTTGCGTCGAGTGCTATAATATTGCACGGTGAAATTCCGATTGAATTGAGATTGGAATCATTAAACTTCTCAAAAATCAATATTATGTTGTCTCTGCGTAGTGGCTGAAGTGACTCTGGAACTAAACTAATTAGAAGTCCATCTCTCATTGCCAAGTGACAAAATCTTGAGACCAATCAATAGTTTTGTATTATATAGATTATACAGGGTGTTTCCTAAAGATTGGTAAAAAATTCGTTGTGTGATTCCTGGGGTATTTTCATGAAAAAAAGTTCCTATAAACATTTGCCGAAAAATGCTTCCTAAGGGAGCTACGCCCCTTTAAATAGGGCACCCCGAAGACGGTTTTTCCTCAATATTTCCGAAACCTTACATACAAAAATCATGAAATTTGGTACATCATACAAACTTTTAATGCTGAATGAGAATTTGAGCTCAGAATTTCAAAATTTTAATCAGGGGCGTACCATACTGGCGGGGTTAAAGGTTAAAAGAATCCAATTTTCTTTTAACCTTTAACCCCGCTAGGTACCTGACTCAAAATTTGTTTTTCATGTCCACAGAATCACCTTATATCGACTATTTTTCATGATTTTTTTTTCAATTTTGCTAGTGCACTGAAATTGCACTATACCAGCACGAGCTCAAAGACCTCGTGCCGAGAAATCTGCACTGACTGCAAAACTCATTGACCCAGTTCCCCAATTGGAGAAAAAAATCCGCTCGATTTCTACCAATCGAACATAAATATTGCCCGAGTGTTGCACTAGTGCTGCCCGATTTTACCAATCGAAAACGCTATTAGTTTGAGACAACTTTGCCAGATAAGAAATGTACATATAGAGTTTGTCTTTTTTTTTTCAAATAACTATATAAGCGCTTTCATGGAGTTGTATCATGAGACCATTCCAGTTTGGTCTGTCATTAACGTCAATTGCAGCTCACCGATTGGCTGAAAGTGACGTTACTGACAGACCAAACTGTAATGGTCTCATGATACCATACTCCATGAAAACGCTTTACATTGCCAGAGAATGAAATTCCATCGACAAGGTTCACTAATAACTATGATAATAACTTATGCTAACTTGAAACTATCAATATGTAAATGCACGTAGACATTATTTATACTACTATTCAAAATGCCTATAAATTTTTCTTCAGGGAGTAAATACATATAAATTATCACACACTGCAGAAAACATGAACATCACTAGCCAAAAGAACACTTCATAAAACTCCCTCAAGCAATAAAGTGGATTTTGTATCAAATCAGTGAATTTTTGAAGGGTCAATAATAAAAATAAGAAGAAAAGTTCTTATACAGTCGACCGACAAGCCAATATTCTATAATAATATATAATAATATTACAATGTCCTATCAAATCAATCGATTTTATGGATTTCTATTGAGATTTATTAACACAGGGAAATCAGGGATAAGTTTACAATTTTATCATTTGAGAAACTCTAGACTAGACATTGGTCCTACCGTACTATCCTCACCCCCTTGGTCCTATCGGACCGAACTGAACGAGTTACCGGTGTAAACTAGGCTAGTGCGACAGATCAAAATTGGACGTTGAAGGTTGGCAAAAAAAATGACATAAAGTGTGCTTGCTAATTGAAATGAAAAGATAAAATATTTGATAATAGACTTAATTTTCTCGAATAAATAAGGAGTTTGATCATCAATTCCAAAATCATCATCACTCTCTATTCTCGTACGTTTTTTCTGTCAAATCAAATACATTTTGAAAATAGCGAAATAAAACGAATCACAGCTCAATCTATGACTATCGTAATAAACCATGTTTGCCAACCTTTAACCTTCAATTTTGATCTGTCACTGTAACTTTAAATAAAGAATTAATGGCCGATTGCACCAACCTATTTTGAGGATACTTACCGCTAAGGGACCCTTAACTTGACATATTCACATACAAAACTGTCAAGTTAAGGGTTACTTAGCGTTAAGCATCCTCAAAATTGGTTGGTGCAATCGGCCATAACTGTACCTATAAAACTAAATACCACCAAAATGTTCCCAGAATTTCCGACGTTGCCGAACTTTCTCTAGGTTTAACTAAACGTTGCGAAAATTAGCACGTTGCATACCGAGGCCCGTATTCTCCGTTCGTACTTAAGCTCGTTTAAGATTTGACGGCGTTCAACTACAAGATTTCGTATGCACCGGCGAAATTAGACACGTTCAAGTCGGTTAAACGCCTTCAAAGTTAAACGCCCGATTTGGAGCGTTTAAGGATTTAAACGGCTTCAATTGTGGCGGAAGATGCGTGCGTCTTGAAAAAATATATCATGACATAATATAAACTAATACCACCGAACATATTATTTATTATATATAATGGATATTAGGTGCTGATACCTAATTGTTTTTCATCCCACTGTGAGTGTGTTTATTTTACTAGGAGTCTGGAGACGAATTTACTTCTTGAAGCCGATATTTTAGACATAATAATAGTTTTTGCATGTATTTACATGAAAATAAAAAATACTATAATACCATTTTAATAATTCAATGAACGTTATGTCATTTTTCAAATTTCATTTTTTTTGTGTTATCTACAAAGTCAGCAATGCCATAGTGTGGTTTCAAGATAAATCAAAATGCCATTTGCAATAATTGATGAAATAATTAAAGTACAAAATGGTTTTATTCAAATAATATCACGTTTTGGGATGTCCGTGAAATAATGATTCACCACGTAATTTTAATTTAAATTAATTAGCTTCCTGTCCTTTTCCCGTAGATATTATCATTTTATCAATAGCACTAAAATTATTGGTTCTATAGGTGAGGTGGTGCTGAGGGGAAAAGAAAAATCAAGCCAAAATCGCGTATCATAAAAAAAAATAATTCTATGCGTACCTAAACACAATTGACCCAGACACAAATATTAAACTTGGAAAAAACTATAGGTTTAAACTTTATATGGCGGAAATAATTCAATATAATAATAAGAAAATAATCTTCAACCTTATGAATGCCTTTGAGATTTTCGTGTGGTTCACTTCTGCATGATCATTATCAAATATGGATATTTTTTAATCATCCTGAATAAAAATCTCATTTCTGCTGATTTTTCGTTTTGTTCTTTTCTGCATCAAGATCAAGATTAAGCATAATTACGTCCATGTATTAAAACAATAGTTATTTATCAAAAAATATTCAAATTATTTCAAATATACCATGCATTATGTGAAGTTATATTCAATTTCACCTCGAAGAGAAAGTGACAGATTTCCGCTAGCCAAACGGGAATCATATGGTACCATCTACATCGAATATGTGTTCAAAGTCACGCTCACGCCAAAACAATGTAGATGGTAGCATATGATTTTCGTTTGGCAAAGGGAAATTTATCACTTGCACTTCGAAGTGAAATTGAATGTAAACCAGGCATTAATGTCAACTGTCAACATCATATGGTCTCCAATCAACTTGAATACAACCAAAATGTTCCCAAATTTCCAACGTTGCCGACCTTTCTCTAGGTTTAACTAAACGTTGCGAAAATTAGCACGGTGCATACCAAGAAAAAGTCGAGGACGTTTAACTATTTGAACGCGTTTAGTTGAATGCTTTTATCTGTAGAATCGGAGAATACGGGCCCGAGAAAAAGTCGAGGACGTTTAACTATTTGAACGCGTTCAGTTGAAGGCGTTTATCTCTCGAATCGGAGAATACGGGCCTATATACCCCGAGGAAATAGCGACTTCCGATTACAGTGACTATACAGGGTGCCACAGATTCGAGTGCATGCATGGGGATCTCAGTTATTAAAAGAGATATAGGGTCGGTTAAATGGTTGCAAAGTTGCACATTTTTATGGTCAACAAAATGCCGTTTTGAAATTTAAAAAATGTCGACTACTTTCGAAGATATTCGAGAAAAATCGAAATTTCGCAAAAACGTTATTATTATTTCTTGAGTTTATTTGGGAAGATATTGTAAAATGGATTACTCTCTCATTGCCACTTTTTCTCCTCTACAAGATGGTGGTATCAAATTAAAAATCTGATGTTTCGTCTTTGAGCGGCCATCATCAAGTTCATTTTTTTAAATACGGACCTGGATTTTTTATTTTATTTTTAATTATCTTTTGACGTCCTTGTATCTTTTGACGACCCTGTATCTCTCATAATAACTGAGATTCCCATGCATGCACTCGAATCTGTGGCACTCTGTATACAATATAATATATAGTCACTGTACTTCCGATCAATCCGATCATCTATCTCTCACGGCCTTACATTTGCACCATAACGTCGCTCTTCCAGTTCTTGAGGTTGAGCTCACTGCCTGTCACACACCCATATAACCTCACTTTTTTATCAACTCCAAAAGTAAACAATGAACACCTCACGAAGTTGCGGCTGTAAAGGCTACAGAACCTGTCTATTCTGCGAAGCCCTATTCAACATAAAGCTTGAACAACCACATAAACCCCATGAAAAAACCGTAGTCTACTGTCCATGGTGCAACCTGTGCTACTCAGAATCAGCCAACACCCACCCCACCCACCCCAAAACCGCCTACCAATTTCCCGGAATCTACATCAAACTCGACTTTCTATCTGAAGAGGAACACAATTCGCTGATCAAAACCATTGATGGGATGCCATGGAACCCATCACAGAGCGGCCGTAGAAAACAAAACTTTGGCCCCAAATGCAACTTTAACGGCCGGAAAATGCGTTTGGGGGATTTCGGGGGGTTTCCTGAGGGGACAAAGTTCATCCAGAATAAGTTCCACGAAGTTCCTGTATTGGAAAACTTCCAAACTATCGAGCAGTGTTCGTTGGAGTATGACCCACAAAGGGGGGCCTCTATTGAGCCCCACGTGGACGATTGTTGGGTGTGGGGGGAGCGGGTGGTGACTGTCAATTTGTTGTCAGATTCAGTGTTAACATTAACCCCCAATAGATACCCTCACAAGTATAATTTAAATTTAGTACCAACGTACCCATCTGTGGTAGAACAATCGTTCAATCTTAAAAATGATTTAAAAGACGAGACTGTTCTGGTACCCATGCCCAAAAACAGTCTTTTGGTGATGTTTGGAGCTGCGAGGTATGAGTATGAGCATAGGATTTTTAGGGAGGATATTAGAGAGAGGAGGGTATGTTTGGCTTATAGGGAGTTTACGCCGATTTTTCTGGATGGAGGAAAGTGTGAGGAGGAGGGGAGGGCTGTGATTGAGAAGGCTAAGGTGTTTTTTGGTGGTAATAAACAGGTTGAATGTTGATGTGTTGTTTTTTTCATTTTGGTCCTGCACTTTGATAACTGTTGATTTCAGAAAAAAAGATTTTGGGAGTGTGTGGAATTATGTTCGTTACACATTTTTTGATAAAGTTGAGGGTTTTTGAAACATTTCCAAAAAACTCAAGACGTCGTAAATTTGGAAGAATTTCGTCACTCACTTGCTCGCTGACTTGTCAGCCCTGTATTTTTGTAACTATTGGCCCGAGAGGAAAAGTTTTTTATGCAAAATTTCATGTCCATCAACTTCACTTACTTATCAAGGCATTGCCGAGACTATTCAAAAGAGTCTTTGGAGTTGCGGTGATTTTTTCTTCAGAAACGCCGTTTTCGTCCCGTCGTTTTCCGCATATCCCGCTTACGCTACGCGCTATTCGTCCCGAATTTTATCACTATAAACGCTTCGTAGATCCGTCTTCTATCACCGTTGATTTTCACAAAACTCTGGCGCCACTGCGCCACCCATTGTATTTTACGTGGTAGAGGGTTCACAATGGCCATCGGTTAGCTTTGAAACAGTGAAGAAAGTCCAGGCGTTCGTTGTTTCCAAGATTCCGCAAATTTTCGCTCTGAAATGGATTACTGATGAACTTATGAACCAAGTTTTGAACAAAACAAACGAAGATAGAAAATGTATAATTTGAAGAAGACGTTATATACACGCAGTACGTAACTCCAGACGCTTCTCTATACTATTTTCCCTAAGTATCTCAAAAATGTTAGAGTAAAAAGACTATTACCGTTGAAATACGCCATTTTGAAAGTTATCTGAAATTTCCCACCCGGCAAAATTCGTTCCCCTGAAAATAAGTTAAATTAAGAAAAAAATAGAAACCCCAGAAACAGAAGGATTTTGAAAAGATTCCATGAGTCGAGTCTTGGCTCCTGGAAATCAATTTGATTGTCAAAACAAGCCCACCAAAAAGATATCCGATTAACTTTATTCCGAAAATGAAACCCACATTTTCCGAGAAAGATACCTGAAACTTATGACTAGGTTAATTATGTTTAATCCCACCCGGTTGCATTTAAACATTCCGGTATACAATTCAGCACCCGCTCAAATTCTATTGGTCGATTTCAACTTCTCGACCAATCAAAGGTGGAGTGCCGAAACCGATGCCAGTATGTTGAGCGGTGCTGAAATCTAGGTCGGAATGTTGATGTGATTGTGTAGTCTGCATGGAGACTTGGTGACTATGGTCAGATTTTTTTTTTAAATTAATTAATTAAGTTTTCTCGGCAGTAACTCAACTGCTAGAAAAGAGAACTGGAATTCACGACCCTGTGTCAGGTTTTCTTGCAACTTTGAATTTCCTAACGAGATTTGTATACTAAGTGGGTATTTATTTCATACGTAATGAACAGGGTGATTCATTTTCAACGACAGGGTGCCAGTTCTCGTGAACTATTCATCATAGAGACCCAGGAAAAAGAATCTGTTTGTAATATGTGCCCAAGAGAAAATGCTGGAAATATATTTCAAGCTTCTAGGATCGCCGCAAGGGGGCGTAACGGTACTGTGAAAACAGAAAATCGATAAGTTTTCGATTTTTTCCCGGTAAACTACCAAATAAGAATATGGGAACAGATTTTGGACGATATTCTCCACAAAATTGCTCCTCGACACTTCTCTCTAAGTTGTCAATTAAGACAGCTACAGGTCGTCAAACTTGATGTTACTAAATTGCCTATAACTTCGAAATTCCTCAACCGATTTGACTGTTCTTAAGCTGATTCTGAAGAGGAATATCTGCTGTTGTGGTGCTGCACAATCGTACGGTAATTACCGTATTTGTATGGTAATTTTGGTAAGTGTACGGTATACGATCCAAACTCATTACCGTACACAGAAGTACGGTATTCACATAGAAAACAAGGTAAACGTACGGTATTTTGAATACAAAAGGCAAAAACTGAGTTAAGTAAGAATATCACTATACCCATAGAAATAATACTGTCACCCATATACCTATAAAACTATAGCCTAGTTTATACCGACAACTTGGTCCGCGGACCAAGTACCAAATTCGGACTATATCCGAACCAAATATTTGGTTCGAATGGTGTAAACAGTTGCGGACTAAGCTGGTCCGCTCTTGGTTCGGTACTCGCCAGCAAGTGTACCGAACTAAATTTGGTTCGATCTGGATCAAAATTTTGAGGTTATATTGATTGTTATTATTGTGAATTGTGTTGGTTCTGAGTTTCTAAGGCAATCTGAGCGTACTTACTCATGTTTTTTTTGGTTACGAATTGTGTTGATGAATAATTTCGACTTGTTTTTGACATTTGACGAATTGCAGGCGTACACATTTAGTTCACGCGTTGCAAGACGGTGTAAACGGGCAGGAAGCAAGCATCGGTCCTACCGTACTATCCCCACCAGCTTGGTCCTATCGGACCGAACTAAACGAGTTATCGATGTAAACTAGGCTTATGTCACCCAGACCTATCATTGAGAAGTACTATACATGTATTTCTTTCAAGATCCATTCGCCCCTGGGTGACTCCGAGCTGCTCTAAAAGGAACGCGTTTTCCGGCGTCTAAAAGGAAGTGGAACTGTCAAATTTCTTCTTGGCAAACGGGAATCATATGGTACCAACCACATTAAATTTGGCGTAAGCGTGTCTTTGAACACAAATACAATGTAGATGGTAGCATATGATTCCCGTTTGCCAAGGGGAAGTTTGACAGTTCCAATTCGAAAACACATTTAACCCTACATTACTGCAATGGACTGAATTCACAAGAATCGCAAGTATGAAAATCGGTAATTCCCCGTAAAAATTCGACATTTTTTTTTCATTTGACCCAAGAAAGTCAGAGTAAGGTTATTGTTATGATGTTATGATACTTGCTAGAGTTTTTCATGTTAAGTGTATAAATTATAAATATGTTGAAAGAAAACAGGTGAGTGGTCATGTCTACATTAAATTAAAAAATTGCTTTAAGCGTTTGTGCCCAATTTTTTTTTATTTCTGTGTTATACTGTGAATCGATTTGTTTCGTTTGGTTATAGAAGTTTAGCAAATCTTGGATGGATGTGCCTGCTTATAAGGGGTTGTTGAAACATGTCGCCAACAATGATTTTAAGGCACAATGCCTCTTGTGCAAAAACGAATTTACAGCCGAATTATCCAGCATTAAAAAACATGCAAACTCTGAAAAGCATACTGCTAATGTCGCAGCTCGTCGATCAAGCAGCTCCTCAATAATGAAACGATTCGTTTCTTTATATTTTTGTACAAATACTTATACCTACATAATATTATATTTTTGTGTTGATATATTGTTTTTAATACATGTTTTTCATCAAAATTTTTTTATCTATTAATTATTATTATTATTACGTTCTTTTTACAAAATAATCGTGTACGGTATTTACTTTGGTATTAAGAAGTCAAATACGGTAATTCAAGCTACGCCACGCGGTACGGTAGATGAAATTTGAAGTGGTGCATTTACTCGGGGTCCAGGGGGTCTCTCACTGCCCACAATACTTGGACGTTCTCGATCACAATACCATGACAGTACTCAAAATACCTTAACAATACCTCACAATAGTTGGCAATACTTTACAATATCATACAGTACTTTACAGTAACGACAATAAGTTGACAATACACACAGTACATACGCAGTTCCGTATAAAGTGAGGGCCGAGCGAACGCGTTTTGACATATTGCGCAGACTCAAACTGTGAGGGCTCTGTTTCTTAAGAGCTGTGAGAACAGTGAGAACAAATCTAGTGTTATTAAGCCTTAACAATGGTTCTAGAACTTAGAAGTCTCAGTACTGCCCGATCCGCCTTTATAAATAAAGCTAAGCACCTACCAAACCACACTATCAAGCATCCAAACTTTGTAGTGAAGGTATTAGTCATTACCGTTACTAAGACGGTAAATTACTTTTTAAAAATTAGGAGTCAAGTCCGGAAGGGAGTCCGGTATTTCTGGACGAGTAGTTCAATGACATTTAACGGTTGTGTGTCGTACATTGTTTTGTTTCATACTGTGTCGATCTCACATTCTTACCATGAGATGGCGTCAGTCGAACCATGTAACCACTCAGGTAATATACCTAAATAGGTTACTTATGTTAGCAACATTTCATGTCAAGTCAAGTTATTAATTAAAACCATGAGATGGCGCCAGTTGAACTATGCTGCCACTTGGTTAATGTAGATAGGTTACTTATTATATGTTACCAACATTTTATGCCAAGTTATTTACTAAAACCATGAGATGGCGCCAACCAAACCATGCTACCAATGCAATTTCACAGTCTTTGAGAATGCAAAGTGTCATTTAGCGGAGAAGTAAAGTAAATTTGTATTACAGTCTCTGATGATGTAAAGTGTCATTTACCGGACTGGTAACCACTTTACAGTACGATATGAAATAACATATCATACATATCCTCAAACAATGTAAGATTGATAGCTGTTTAACAATTATTATATAATTATACCGCAGCATGATTAGTCCGAAAAAGTAATTGCTGACAAGCTGATCTTTTATCTGCAGACTCCCTCTTGATGATGGCTAGATAAGCCGAAACGCGTCGAGGGTTTTAGTTAAATATTAAATTTGTGAAGAATTGAGGACTCCACTTTCTTCTCCCCTAGTATACTATGGATCTTCATCCTGGAACTTCGATTGATAAAATTGATCTTTTCAAGGTTAATGGGGGGAGGTTTTTTATTACTATAAACGCTTCGTAGATCCGTCTTCTATCACCGTTGATTTTCACAAAACTCTGGCGCCACTGCGCCACCCATTGTATTTTACGTGGTAGAGGGTTCACAATGGCCATCGGTTAGCTTTGAAACAGTGAAGAAAGTCCAGGCGTTCGTTGTTTCCAAGATTCCGCAAATTTTCGCTCTGAAATGGATTACTGATGAACTTATGAACCAAGTTTTGAACAAAACAAACGAAGATAGAAAATGTATAATTTGAAAAAGACTTTATATACACGCAGTACGTAACTCCAGACGCTTCTCTATACTATTTTCCCTAAGTATCTCAAAAATGTTAGAGTAAAAAGACTATTACCGTTGAAATACGCCATTTTGAAAGTTATCTGAAATTTCCCACCCGGCAAAATTCGTTCCCCTGAAAATAAGTTAAATTAAGAAAAAAATAGAAACCCCAGAAACAGAAGGATTTTGAAAAGATTCCATGAGTCGAGTCTTGGCTCCTGGAAATCAATTTGATTGTCAAAACAAGCCCACCAAAAAGATATCCGATTAACTTTATTCCGAAAATGAAACCCACATTTTCCGAGAAAGATACCTGAAACTTATGACTAGGTTAATTATGTTTAATCCCACCCGGTTGGATTTAAACATTCCGGTATACAATTCAGCACCCGCTCAAATTCTATTGGTCGATTTCAACTTCTCGACCAATCAAAGGTGGAGTGCCGAAACCGATGCCAGTATGTTGAGCGGTGCTGAAATCTAGGTCGGAATGTTGATGTGATTGTGTAGTCTGCATGGAGACTTGGTGACTATGGTCAGATTTTTTTTTTAAATTAATTAATTAAGTTTTCTCGGCAGTAACTCAACTGCTAGAAAAGAGAACTGGAATTCACGACCCTGTGTCAGGTTTTCTTGCAACTTTGAATTTCCTAACGAGATTTGTATACTAAGTGGGTATTTATTTCATACGTAATGAACAGGGTGATTCATTTTCAACGACAGGGTGCCAGTTCTCGTGAACTATTCATCATAGAGACCCAGGAAAAAGAATCTGTTTGTAATATGTGCCCAAGAGAAAATGCTGGAAATATATTTCAAGCTTCTAGGATCGCCGCAAGGGGGCGTAACGGTACTGTGAAAACAGAAAATCGATAAGTTTTCGATTTTTTCCCGGTAAACTACCAAATAAGAATATGGGAACAGATTTTGGACGATATTCTCCACAAAATTGCTCCTCGACACTTCTCTCTAAGTTGTCAATTAAGACAGCTACAGGTCGTCAAACTTGATGTTACTAAATTGCCTATAACTTCGAAATTCCTCAACCGATTTGACTGTTCTTAAGCTGATTCTGAAGAGGAATATCTGCTGTTGTGGTGCTGCACAATCGTACGGTAATTACCGTATTTGTATGGTAATTTTGGTAAGTGTACGGTATACGATCCAAACTCATTACCGTACACAGAAGTACGGTATTCACATAGAAAACAAGGTAAACGTACGGTATTTTGAATACAAAAGGCAAAAACTGAGTTAAGTAAGAATATCACTATACCCATAGAAATAATACTGTCACCCATATACCTATAAAACTATAGCCTAGTTTATACCGACAACTTGGTCCGCGGACCAAGTACCAAATTCGGACTATATCCGAACCAAATATTTGGTTCGAATGGTGTAAACAGTTGCGGACTAAGCTGGTCCGCTCTTGGTTCGGTACTCGCCAGCAAGTGTACCGAACTAAATTTGGTTCGATCTGGATCAAAATTTTGAGGTTATATTGATTGTTATTATTGTGAATTGTGTTGGTTCTGAGTTTCTAAGGCAATCTGAGCGTACTTACTCATGTTTTTTTTGGTTACGAATTGTGTTGATGAATAATTTCGACTTGTTTTTGACATTTGACGAATTGCAGGCGTACACATTTAGTTCACGCGTTGCAAGACGGTGTAAACGGGCAGGAAGCAAGCATCGGTCCTACCGTACTATCCCCACCAGCTTGGTCCTATCGGACCGAACTAAACGAGTTATCGATGTAAACTAGGCTTATGTCACCAGCAGCCCAATTCCGTTCTAGATCGATCGCCACGACCACGATTCGACTCCAAATTCGATCGAATCTCAAAACCCTATTCTCTCTTACGATCGAATCAGTCATCGGAAATCGTCGGCTTTTCGATTAAACTACACGGCCACTTGAGCTTAGTTGAAAGAAGAGCTACCTACATAACCACAAAGTTTTTCTAGGTTCTGGATTATTCGGACATTTTGATCATATACTTATAAATACAAAGTATATGGTTTTGATGCAAAAGAAGTACCATGACTGTAGCCCATGGTACGAAACCGAATAAGAGCTGCAGCTGCAACCTGCAACACACATTTATTATTAGTATTAGTTCGACGAAGAATTGCCGTGAGGAGGCAAAATCGACCCATTACTTTGAGTGAAGAAAGTTTGATCGAACTTTTGCGATTGAGAAAGAATGTTGAATGTTTTGTTTTTGTCAAACAACGCTCACTTTTGGTGATTTTAGCATGGTTCAAATCATCATTGTTATTTCAAGACCTCATGAACCATTGGGGCCAGTGAATAGTGAAGCGCCCTGTAGCCAAAGTTTACTATATTAGTAAACTTTGCTGTAGCCAAGTCTCTTTTGCTTTTGTATTCCATAAAATTCACGATAATTTCCCAATGAGCTTCCCTCGCACTTTAAAAGTCATATTTTAATTCTAAATACAAACAAATCCGAAAAAAACGGCTGTTACAAAACATAAAACAAAATATTAACGGATATTTTGTGAATATATAACCGAGAATGTCAAATTCGATATGAATTCGATTGCTTCACAGTCATCGACAAACTCGATCGAGTTGTGAATCGTGGATCGAGGAACGGAATGCGCCTTATCGATAGCGTTCTTGAATTCGATCGGATCTCGTGTCGATCGTGAAACGGAATTTGGCTGCAGACCTATCAATGAGAAGTACTATACATGTATTTCTTTCAAGATCCATTCGCCCCTGGGTGACTCCGAGCTGCTCTAAAAGGAACGCGTTTTCCGGCGTCTAAAAGGAAGTGGAACTGTCAAATTTCTTCTTGGCAAACGGGAATCATATGGTACCAACCACATTAAATTTGGCGTAAGCGTGAACACAAATACAATGTAGATGGTAGCATATGATTCCCGTTTGCCAAGGGGAAGTTTGACAGTTCCAATTCGAAAACACATTTAACCCTACATTACTGCAATGGACTGAATTCACAAGAATCGCAAGTATGAAAATCGGTAATTCCCCGTAAAAATTCGACATTTTTTTTTCATTTGACCCAAGAAAGTCAGAGTAAGGTTATTGTTATGATGTTATGATACTTGCTAGAGTTTTTCATGTTAAGTGTATAAATTATAAATATGTTGAAAGAAAACAGGTGAGTGGTGTCATGTCTACATTAAATTAAAAAATTGCTTTAAGCGTTTGTGCCCAATTTTTTTTTATTTCTGTGTTATACTGTGAATCGATTTGTTTCGTTTGGTTATAGAAGTTTAGCAAATCTTGGATGGATGTGCCTGCTTATAAGGGGTTGTTGAAACATGTCGCCAACAATGATTTTAAGGCACAATGCCTCTTGTGCAAAAACGAATTTACAGCCGAATTATCCAGCATTAAAAAACATGCAAACTCTGAAAAGCATACTGCTAATGTCGCAGCTCGTCGATCAAGCAGCTCCTCAATAATGAAACGATTCGTTTCTTTATATTTTTGTACAAATACTTATACCTACATAATATTATATTTTTGTGTTGATGTATTGTTTTTAATACATGTTTTTCATCAAAATTTTTTTATCTATTAATTATTATTATTATTACGTTCTTTTTACAAAATAATCGTGTACGGTATTTACTTGGGTATTAAGAAGTCAAATACGGTAATTCAAGCTACGCCACGCGGTACGGTAGATGAAATTTGAAGTGGTGCATTTACTCGAGGTCCATCAGGGGGTCTCTCACTGCCCACAATACTTGGACGTTCTCGATCACAATACCATGACAGTACTCAAAATACCTTAACAATACCTCATAATAGTTGGCAATACTTTACAATATCATACAGTACTTTACAGTAACGACAATACGTTGACAATACACACAGTACATACGCAGTTCCGTATAAAGTGAGGGCCGAGCGAACGCGTTTTGACATATTGCGCAGACTCAAACTGTGAGGGCTCTGTTTCTTAAGAGCTGTGAGAACAGTGAGAACAAATCTAGTGTTATTAAGCCTTAACAATGGTTCTAGAACTTAGAAGTCTCAGTACTGCCCGATCCGCCTTTATAAATAAAGCTAAGCACCTACCAAACCACACTATCAAGCATCCAAACTTTGTAGTGAAGGTATTAGTCATTAACGTTACTAAGACGGTAAATTACTTTTTAAAAATTAGGAGTCAAGTCCGGAAGGGAGTCCGGTATTTCTGGACGAGTAGTTCAATGACATTTAACGGTTGTGTGTCGTACATTGTTTTGTTTCATACTGTGTCGATCTCACATTCTTACCATGAGATGGCGTCAGTCGAACCATGTAACCACTCAGGTAATATACCTAAATAGGTTACTTATGTTAGCAACATTTCATGTCAAGTCAAGTTATTAATTAAAACCATGAGATGGCGCCAGTTGAACTATGCTGCCACTTAGTTAATGTAGATAGGTTACTTATTATATGTTACCAACATTTTATGCCAAGTTATTTACTAAAACCATGAGATGGCGCCAACCAAACCATGCTACCAATGCAATTTCACAGTCTTTGAGAATGCAAAGTGTCATTTAGCGGAGAAGTAAAGTAAATTTGTATTACAGTCTCTGATGATGTAAAGTGTCATTTACCGGACTGGTAACCACTTTACAGTACGATATGAAATAACATATCATACATATCCTCAAACAATGTAAGATTGATAGCTGTTTAACAATTATTATATAATTATACCGCAGCATGATTAGTCCGAAAAAGTAATTGCTGGCAAGCTGATCTTTTATCTGCAGACTCCCTCTTGATGATGGCTAGATAAGCCGAAACGCGTCGAGGGTTTTAGTTAAATATTAAATTTGTGAAGAATTGAGGACTCCACTTTCTTCTCCCCTAGTATACTATGGATCTTCATCCTGGAACTTCGATTGATAAAATTGATCTTTTCAAGGTTAATGGGGGGAGGTCCATTGAGTGTAAAACCAAAAAGATCACGATCGCCACCCTTGTGTTTTTTTTTTGCTATAGGGTTGTTTATTATTTATAACAGTTTGAAAAAAAATTACTGATAAGCAATTTTGCCTTTATAGACCTTTTTTAGTGTTAGAAAAAAGTACAAAATGCCATACAAAATCACTTGCGCAGATGAAAAAAACGGTTATTCAAAAAAAAAAAAAGTGGCAATGAGAAAGTTCCAAAAAGTTTTTCAAGAGTCTTGCAAAAACCTGGTCAATTGAAAAAGATAACAAGAAACCACCCCCGTTTTATACTCAGTGGATGTCAACTCATCAACTAACAAGAAATCAGCTTTTCAGCATTTTTTTTGTACCCCATATCGGACCGTCCAAGTTTAGGTACTGTATTAGATAGCGAGGACAAGGTAAAATTTGATGGATTTGTATACAGGGTGTCCAGAAACTAGTGGTCGTAAATGATAGGACATACAGAGAAGTTTAAAATAAAGTGGGTACTTCACATACATTTGTTTTTCTATTTGGCCCGGCTTCTTTATGGACATAAAGGGTTTCTAAGTTTTACTTAACATTTCTTAAAATTCAAGCAATTTTGACATTTTGTATTGACATTTCAGGGTTGCCACAGTAGAGCTACAGAAAATTTGATTAAACTTAGAGTAGGTATATAAATTTGGTATACATAAGAAATCCAGATAGCAAAACAATTTATATGATGTACCCACTTTTTTTGACCGAGATTTTGACCATCTCTGTATGTCCTATCATTTATGACCACTAATTTCCATCGATCGAATTTACAAATCCAAATCACTCTTCACTTACAACGGTGAAACTTGGATAAACGTCATTTGTTAAAATATCTGAAGTACAGATACCTACACTTGTTTTTTCCGAAATGACCGAAAAATGTTCCATTCACAACGAACAAATCAAACTAGGTACTTCCTGTCAAAATTGGAAATTATTTGGAAAAATGACTGAGGACTGAAAATAACCTAAACGGAAAGATTAAATTCTGCAATTATTTGTCGCAACTCATGAGTATTCACGTATTCACAGTGTGATTCACACTAAAATGGAAAATTCTATACCTTTCGAAATTTCGGCCGACTTCAAAAATAGTTTTTTTCAGCAACACTTAAAGCACCTATTGTTATGTTCGGTGAATATAGAACTCAGAGAGATCCATCGCTGAATTTCTCGTATTTTTGTGACCGCACTCTTAGCGGTTCTGGGAGGTACTTTATATTTTCCGGTATTGAAGATTCGTGTTTTTTGCAGGGTTTTTTGTCAGAAGAATTATCGTGAAATGTAACTTGTTTTCAAAATTGTTATTTATTCAATATGAACATGAAGTCAGATGCAAGTTTTATCCTCGGTTTTATCTTTTGACTACTATTTTTGTTACCATTTCTATGATTACACTTAAACATAAAACTGAGCATGGAACAGCCTCTGTCTCGGACCCTTTTCATGACGTCATGACTGTCAAAATTGCTTTAAAGTTTCGTTAATTTTTTGCTCGATTTTTTGCAACGTATTTTTTTGTTACATGAACCAGAAATTATCACATTTGCAGTAGTCTTCAGATGCATTATTTTAAATGGTACAACCTTATTTAGACGGAACCGTCAATTTTACTTTTTCAAAAATTATCAATGATTTGTTGATTTACAATGGATTCAATAACTTGAAATCACTGCATTGTATGCTCTTAAATTGTTTCTATCAAAGTTGATATATCTTAAATAAAGAATAAAAGGTTTGATTGGTTCACATTCAAATCTACAAAAAAAAATCATTTTCTTCCTTAAAGGGATTCTTGTTTTGCGCCTTATAATCAGGACTTGGCGCGTGAGCAAAGTGCAGTGAATTGATGAAAAAATAAACACTTAGTATTTGAGCTCTACTGGTTCTGCAAAGGGAAGCACACAAGGTCGCAATGTTTCACAACTACCCACAATACTTCACATTACCTCACAGACCTTCACAGTACTCCACAATACATTGCAATACATATCAAAATAGCCACAATACACGACAGTACTCTACAGTATTGAAAATACATGGTATCGTCACAATACTTGGATAAAATTTGGGTAGTGAGAGACCCCTCGTCGGGGTCGATCACACAACAAAAATTGTGAAAGTCAAACCTGTATTATTGAGGTTCTTTCGAAATTTTCAAATGCAAACCTACTAAATAGATGGCTCCATCGTGTTATTTGGATGATTTCTTACCACTTTCATGAAGGTAATTTCTTTATATTTTGAAATAGAAAAGTTACGTAGACTTTATCAGGAATCCTTCGAGGAAAACTTTTGAAACAGCCCCTGTGAATTTGAATGTGTCAGAAAGATAAGAGTGCCCGCCAACGGTGTGGATTTTGAGCATTCGCACTAGTTTGTCTGTTTTTTTTTATTGATAGCATTTTTTTCGAATATTTTTGGAATAAGGTGTTTGTTGGTCCACCGTATTATTTTTGGCGAGTGGTACGACACTGTATTCCACATGTCTGCTGCTCGTATAGAAAAAAAAAACGAAAAATTGTTGGCATTCTCACTTATGGGCTCTTCTTTTTACCATCCGCTGAAGAGAATGTTAAACGCGAATCAAAACAAATCTGATGTGTATCTTTTTGACACATTAAAATTTATAGGGGCTGTCTCAAAAGTATTCCTCGATGAAGTTTCCGTAACTCTTCTATTTCAAAAGATATAGAAAAATGATCTGTATGAAAGTTATAGGAAATTATCCAAATAGCACGATATGGAGGCATCTATTTAGGTGGTTTGCATTTGAAAATTTCGAAAAAACATCAAATACAGGTTTGACTTTCACAAATCATGTTGTGTGGTCGGCTAAAGCAGATAAAATCGACCTGGAGTACATGTACCAGAAAGAGCAGATTTTCTTCATTAAAATGAGCTCAAGAACCGTCCAATCGGTCAAGTAAATTCGAAGTTATAGGCAATTTAGTGACATCAAGTTTGACGGCTTGTAGCTGTCTTATTTGACCAACAGACAGAAGTGTTGGGGAGCAATTTTGTAGAGAATATTGTCTTAAATCTTTTTCCATATTCTTTTTTGGTGGGCCGATATTTCAATGTCCATTTAAGATTAAGGTTCACTCAAATGTTATTTTGGGCCTTGAATTTGTCTCCCGTGAGTGCCGTATTTCAATTGCGACACTCACATTAGATCCCCAGCTAAATGAAAGGAGTGGCGCAATCGAAAAACGGCACTGTTGTTGGCCAATTTTGAAATTCACATTAACTTTAAGTATACCTTGGGTAAAATGTCACAAGGTGACATTGAAATATCGGCCCTGAGTCCATAGACGAAACCTAAGTCTGAGGAAATCTCACACCTAAACATAACCTCATATCACTTGAGTGATATGTGAACATAACGTAATTGATAAAAGGAAAAAAAAACATACAAATTAAAATATAGTTTCTCTTAGAAAAACTCGAGGAAAAACTCAATAGTTTACCAAACTAGGAACTTTATTTAGTGACCAGTATCGTGGGACTTGGCCGAGGACTTGGCATTTGCTTGATTTTTTGCAACGTTACACCTGCCAGATTTAGCTTTCCTTTTTTGGGTTTCGGCTCTTCCTTTGGTGGCCTACCAAGTGGGAGAAGTTCACAGCCCGTTTTTATAGCTTTTTGTTCGCTGGCACACGATGTGCCGGAAGTTCTATGATGTTCTCGCAAAAACTCCAATATTTTTTCAAATGACTGCATCACTTGAGTGAGCATCATGCATGGCCTCTGTCGTCGGCGTCGCTATACCTTCATCAACATCGAAGATATCTTCATTTCCCGGTAAACGGATATTAACAGAACTCTAGTTTTTTCATGATAGATTTCGGAAAGGTCGGAGGATTTATTTTCAGTACTTTGCAAGGGCTTGTGAAAAGAAATTGGTTGGACCTTTTCCCCAAAAGCTGCTTTTGCCATCAAATATCGTGAGTTCATGGTCACTGGAGGAGCATGCAAGATTTCGTTATCAAAACAAAAAAAAAGCAGCCTGATGCTTGCCGAAATTGCCAAGCAAGTGCAAGATCCGTTGGTCGCATCCACACAATAAAATTGGTATGCAGGTACCTACATATTAAATCTGAAAAGACTTAAAAAATGTACCAGTTAATAAAACTGAACGGGTTACATCCCCCTCATTTTTCATCTTGCCCCTGAACACTTGTTCTGTTACTTTTTTGAGATGCTCCATATTATTTATATTATTTACACCTACGCATCAGTATGTTAACTCCTCAATAAATCTCAGACAAATGTATTCATTCATGCTCAGACGAGCACGTGACCATGGGCATGCAGTAAATATGTAATACGGGGTAAATATATAGCTAGATACAAAAAAAGCACGCAAAATGCAGGGCAACGTTCAGACCTCTATTTCAGCTCCGCTCAACATTCTGGTATCGGTTTCGGCACTTTGCCTTTGATTAGTCGAGAGTTTGAATTCGACCAATAGAATTTGAGCGGGTGCTGAATTATACCGGGATGTTTGAATGCCACCCGGTTAATTAATTTACAGAAACGCGGTTCCACTTTTGGAGAATATCAGCAAAATTAAGAAATAAGAACGGGTGGAAAAAGTTCTACCTCTTGGTAAAAGAATTTAAATAGAAAAACGAGATATGAAGTTTCGCGAACATGGCAACAGTTAGAGAATGGTTTCATTTCCGTACAGTTCCACAATGTACTACATTTACGAATCGATATCGATTGCACAATGGTGATATTACCGTATAGTCGTAGAAAAACGAAGTTACAGAATTTTAGAATTAATTTCGACGTATTTCGAGTAATTCACTTTTTGTCGTAACTCACTTCATAATCTGTCGAAAGAACCCGCCCCGTATTTTCTTTAAAACAATGTCTGTCATGTAAAAATTAATATTTTGCTGTTTAATTCGTAATCGAAACGATCAATATTGGTTTTCCACTATTCAATCGAACAATAATTATTTAATTTCACCAGCCGCGCGTCACCTAGATTCGAGCGCAGTTCAACAGAACCAATTCCCCTCCAAAAACTACTTTGACGCGCCTGAACCTTGGCTTCGAACCATGACCTGACCAGAGGCGAAGTTAGGTCTTTGTCTTAGGGGTGGCTGAAGCCCCTGTCAAAAATCATATTTAGGCGAAAAATTTTTGGGCTGCGCATTCGCCATTTTATCAAAATTCGCCAAAACTATTCACCAAATAATGTCAATTGAAAAATAATTTCATTAATTATTTAGCATTCATAAATCAGGATAAATAACTAAAACGTGCAAGCCCCAAGATCATATCTACTCTGGGTTCTGGGTAGAACGAAAGATGTGTGTATTTTTTGTGTTCATGTGTTAGTGGGGTGTGCGATGGATATAAATAACTATAGACTAAATGAAAACCTACAAGTCAAAAAACATCCAAATCTTTTTGTCTTGACATAAAGAAATAAAAATAAACAGCATATATTCCTTGAGAACTTCAACGTACGTTTTCAGCTTTTTTGCGTTTTGAGGAACTCTATGTCATTTTTATTGGCCAACTGCAACTCTTGTATTTGTAGCCACAACCGTTCAAACATATTTTGGTAATGTTTTTACTCCAATGAATCTATGATCCATCAATGATGTTTGTAGTTCCAGCTATCATTCATATAATTATTAATTAGTCAACAAAAAAAACAAAGAATTTTGATTTCATTCTACCGGATTAGACTCTGCAAGCCACAAAGTATTAGAAAAAGCATTATGGTTAATTTTCATTACATAAAAAATAGCAAGTGTTTATTTTATTCCAACTATGAAAATTAATTAATTAAACTATGAGTATATAGATACCTAAATAGTAAATAAATATCGCCCTTACCGTTTGCCTTACAGAGATGATTACTTGGTGGTCTTTTACTCAAGTCACAACACTAACAATCAAACAGAAAACTGTGAATAGGTATGTTATACTTATTTCTTATTTCAGAATTTCAGTGCACACATACATCGGAAGAACGAAATACGTATAATAATATGCATTCACTCATCCGGCACATTCGGTTACTCGACTCACGGCTACCGATAATCGTTGACCGATACCGATACATACTATCACTGCACCGAATGTTCGTTTTCCTAAAGTTTCTGCAATGTTGTCACTAGTTCTAGATTTACGTTGGGTCGTTGGGTTAGTGAATTGTAAATTTCAATACAATAATCCTTCATTATTATTTTTTGGGGGGGCTAATTTCTATTCAGGGGGGGCTTAGCACCCCCAAGCCCCCCCCTAACTTCGCCACTGGACCTGACCTGACCACAGCATCCATGACAGGGGAATGTTTTGTGTCCATGACCATGAGATTCAGAAGGTAACATTATGGTACGCCGACCATAGCCTGCGACAGTTGATTTCAATTCTCGTTTCGCGAATGCCATGGAAACGAGTGCAAACTGAATGGAACTGAGAATGGACTGACACCTCCACCAAAAACAAAAATCAAATCGATATTAATTACACAATAGTGATATAAATTAAGAGTTGTAGAAAAAGTATAGTGTACAACTCGCATGAAATGACCATTTCCTACTCGTATGAATTGCTGCACTCACCTTCGGCTCGTGCTACAAACCTTCCTACTCGTAGGAAATGGGTATCATTCCATGCTTGTTGTACAATATACTATTTTAGTCGAATAACGCGTTCCACAGCTTTGCATGCTGAACATTCCACCGTTTTCGCGTTTTTGAAGCTTCACGCACACAGCCGAGAGCCTTCCTCCTACCTTTCACCGTTAAACCGTTCAAATGTACTAGTTTGAGATATTTCTTTTTTTTTTGAGAGCGTGGACCTTCTGCCAGTCCTGGGTGTGGTGTCCGAGTTTTTGGAAAATATTATTCTGCAACTCTCGATGAAATCTCCGTAAACATCAGAAGCGCTTCTCAGTACCTATCAAACATTTTTTAATAAAGTTGATAGTTTTCAGTACGAAAAATTGATTCGCAAGATTTGGAAAGGGCTGTCGATACTGTATACAGAGTGACCCATTCGAAACCAGGGTCACCCTCATATTAACATTTAAAATCGCTCCAAAACAATGTTGATGATTTTTTTTTAATGTGAGGAGTTTTTTGGAGCCAGACGTGGGCGTCGTCCAGGTTTTTTGAAAACCAATGCCTATACTGTATACATATATTCAGATGCTGAAAAATCCAGAATCCATATTAGCGTTTTTTTTAGAAAAAATCTGCATACTCCACTGGATTCTGCGCCAAATTTCATGAAAAATTATTCAACATTAAAAATCACACTCCAAAATTTATGCCGCCAACCTCAATAAAACACAACGTCCTCAACATAGTATATTGATCTATACAGGGCACTTTAAAAAAGTACAAACGACCCACGATAATTTGACAAATGACTTTAATCCGGGCAAAAACTATCACAACACTGTTAAGGCGGCAACGTGCATTTCTGACAAAATACACCAAAACAAAAAGGTGTAACATCCTCAACACGTATTAAAATATAGATATGTATTGACTTACAGTACATCTACTTATATCAACATGTCTTTGATTCTGAAAGCAAAATATCAAATACAGAGCGATTAAATGAGGGGGAATTTGTCCCCCCATAAGCGCTACATTCCCCAAATTGGTCCACTTTTTGACTTGGAAACATTTTTACATGGTTTTGTGTCGCACATACGAGGCGAAATCTTGGCGGCTTAACTCGTACGATCTCAGCCTTTTTCGTACTAACGGAACTGGTAGATTGTCGGATATGTCTTTTTCTTCTTCTTTGTCGGTTCTGTAAGTTTTTCTTGTTAACACCTTGTACATATCATGCAAGATGTCCACGAACAGCCACTGAACAATGACAGGGATTGTATGTGAGATTTTTCATATGAACATAGGTTCGAAAATGCCTTTTTTTTTGTGGATCAGATTTGAGACCTACTTTTACAATGTTTAACACATTTTTGAAATTGATCAAAATTTTCTAAACGGTTTGAAATTTTGGCTTGAAATTCTAACGTCACAAGGAGTTCAAAAGGTTTTCTCACTCAAAAATGTAGGTTTCGAATCCGGAAGTTGATACAAATATTCAGCAATTTTTGAAATGTACCTACTTATCTAATATGATTATAGTCGAACAATATGTATTTTCAACTAAGCTCTGCTAGACACTCGAACTTATACATGTACTTTTTTATGTAAACCTCAAAGTCCAATATCGTCAGCAATAATAGAGAAGAGAATATAGAGATATTTCAATGCGGTTTGCGGATTTTGAAGCTAGTTTCGTTCGAATGAAGGTGCATAGAATCCCATAGAAACTCTTAAATAATCTTGATATCAGGGTAATTCATGAAGTCATGCAAAAAATCAAATTTTTTGTGAGTATGCCAATCCAGTGAGCATTGAATTTAGACGAAAAAATATGGTTTGTCTTTGTCACTATAAATACTATAGTAATGTTAATATTTAGTCCAGGCGAAGCGTACATTGAGTTTGCGTTGAGATGCCATGTTTGATTTCTTTTTGTCAATCGAAGTGCGATCATTTGATAAGCTTAAATCCAAATTTGCAACCTCGTGCGATTTTTTTTCGCGAAGATATTCGCGAAAATGCGTTTTGATGCGTATCTCGGCTTCTAATTGTCGGAAAGCCAAAATATCATATCTATGTATTCCTTAGGAAATAATGTATAACTTCTTCCCACTTTTTCTTTTAAATAATATCAGTGGTTTAAATGAATAGAAAAAAAGTTATTGCGCGTCAAAGATAAAAAATTTGGAAAAATCATTTTGATGATTTTTATTTTGCAAAAATGAGCAACAAACTTTCACTTTAGGGCAAATGTTGTCAAATACTCTTTTGTAGGCGAAGTAATTTCCAACAATTAAAAAAATATATAGCCCGATACGACTTATCGCGCATCAATGAATCGGCGTCTATTTTACAGCCGCATTTGAGTAGCTGTTTAGTCGACGGCAGGAGGAAAATGTCAAATTGTTTATTTGATTGTATACAACTTATCCGGTAACTATTTATGTTTCAAAAAGTGATAAAAAGTTATGGCGCGTGAAAGATGGACAACCATTTTGTTTTCCTAGAATTAAATTGTCGTTAACTCTTTTCACACCACCCAGGAGGTCGAGTTTTGGGTGCGTTTTTTTTATTGTGGTTTTCCCAGTAGGTCTATTCCACATCAAACTTCATGTTCTCCTTTTTCTCGGCGTTTTCTTATCTTTTATGGTTTTGATGGTACAGGGTTATTCATTATATTTTGACACCCATCTACAGCTCTTATTGCGAGTGATAGAAAAAAACTTTAAATACAAAAGTTTTGGTTTTTTTCACGTAGTATCTTCTGGTGATAGCGGAATCAACAAATCGAAATCATAACATAGAAAAAATTCATTAAGTCATATTTTTTTAAATGGAACACCCTGTATATTATTGACTAAAATGAAAGATCTCTTTAATCTGATTTCAAATATATATGGTTTGTAGTCATTTGGTTCAGTCACTTTGAAACTATTTGAATTCAAAAAATATATTTTTTTAAACTACAACAAATATTCACAACACTAACTTAATCATATAAACTATCAACATTCCATTAAAAACGAAGCTACATGTTTTCTACATAACCCCCATAACCAAAACTTTTGTATTTAAAGTTTTTTTCTATCACTCGCAATAAGAGCTGTAGATGGGTGTCAAAATATAATGAATAACCCTGTACATTCTCTACGATTTCCGTAACGCTCGATTCGTCGGGGAAGTCATTAGACGAAAGATTTCCGCCCTGTTGTGGAAGTGGTACTACAGTGAGTAAGTCGTACCGAGTTACACCGTATAAACTGACAACCCCCTGAACTTTTTTATTTTGTATCGTACAGCAAAATAAAAAATACTGATGACTTCAAGAGGAAATTTTTTCAGTCTAAATATCACTTCTTATTTTCTGTAACTGCAAAGCAGCTATACGGGGAAGCGACAACATTTTTTTTTTTTTTAAATGGAAATCCCCAATTATTTCTATCCAGAATGAAAGATCTTACTTTTCTGATTTCAGAAATGTCATATTTGTTGACATTTCGTTCAGCCGTTTTCGAGATATTTAGTTTTGAATTTTTACCAAATAGGCCGTTAAGTTCTATTTTGTTAATTTTTCACTGCCACAATGATCGCTCTATGGCAACTAACGACTTTTTGAAAAGTTGGCCATGGTTATCATAGAAGCGAATCAAAAAATTTGATTTCTCCCAGAATTTTAATGAGACAAGAATTGAATTATAATAAAAATTACAAAAAAACAGAAACTAGAGAACTATAACAAAAGACGAAACTAATCAAAGTGAATATCTTCCCCATATTGCCTTATTCACTCTGATTTCAAAAATGTTCCACTGCGTTTTCTATTTTCTGCCACAGAGAACTCCATTTTAATTTTTTTTGAAAGTATCGAATGAGCAAATAACTATTACCTATTTGAGTGAAGATGATCACCAGAAACATTGTTTTCATTTTATCCATGGTCGAAAGTCGTTAGTTGCCATAGAGCGATTATTGTATAGCAGTGAAACAAAATTAACAACATAGAACCTAACGGCCTATATGGTGGAAATTCGAAACTGAATATCTCGAAAACGGCTGAACGAAATGTCAACTAATAAAGTATTTTTGAAATCAGAAAAGTAAGATCTTTCATTCTGGATAGAAATAATTGGGGCATTCCATTTAAAAAAAAAACACTTTTTGTCGCGCCCCCGTACAGCTTTGCAGTTACAAAAAATAAGAAGTGATATTCAAACTGCAAAAAAATTCCTCTTGAAGTCAGTATTTTTTATTTTGCTGTTCGATAAAAAATAAAAAAGTTTATTGGGGGTGTCAGTTTATACGGTGTCACACGGTACACGTCTTCGTCATCGTCGTCGACGTCGCTATCTTTTCCATCCAGTATCTTTTCCATGATATTTGTGCAGGTTTGGCCAGAACAAGTTTTGCAAATTGCCGAACATTTCAAACCCGCCTTTCTGCATCCGAGCATCCGCATGCTCCACCGCAATTTTTCGTACATGAGCATGCGATTATCTTCAGGAGTGACGTTGAAATTGCGGTCTCCAAAAACATAACGGGTTCCAATTATCCCTCGCTTCTTTTAAAGCCCCAATTCTCCGTTTTTTCATTTTCATTTTCATTTTCAACAATACCTCTGAATGGTTTCCGTTTCAAACTTTTTTCACGCGCAGGAGTGAGAATCAAGTTTAATCTCTCTTCTCTGCCTCCAAGCGAATCTACTTCCGAACAACATTCATATCGAGCCTATCCCCAAGTGGGGCTGGAAAAGAAGCGGGGGAGGATTGGAACCCGTAATGTCTTTGGAGACTGCAATTCCAAAGTCACTTCTTAAAATAATCTCATGTTTATGTACGAAAAATTGCGGTGTAGCATGCGGATGCAGAAAGGCGGGTTTGAAATGGTCGGCAATTTGCAAATCTTGTTCTGGCCAAACCCCAATCAAACTTCCTACTTTTCTTGGTCAACTCGTGCAATGGTCTTGCAATGGTTGCAAAGTTTTCAATAAATTTTCTGTAAAAGTTACATAGCCCCAGAAAACTTTGTACCTCTTTGACCTTCCTTGGGGTCGGAAATTCTTTCACGCACGTGATTTTTTCGTCGTCTGGAAGTATGCCGTCTTTACCCACTTTGTATCCTAGGACCCTTATTTCTTCTTTCATGTACTCGCATTTGTTTGGCTTCAAAGTCAGGTTTGCTTGTCGAAGCCGATCAAATACTTTTCTTAATTTTGAAAGGTGTTCCTCTTTGATCTTTGAAAAAATGATGATATCGTCAAGGTTTATCAAGATTTCCTTCCATTTTAGGTCCCAGAATACTTTATCTGCCAATTCCTGGAAAGTGACTGGAGCGTTACACAATCCAAAGCTGAGTACATTGAACTCGTAGGTACCATGGCCTTGTGCAACAAATGCAGTGTACTGCTTGGAATTTTCTTCAATCGGTACTTGCCAGTAGCCTGAACACATGTCCAGCGTGCTGAAATATTTTGCTTCTCCCAGGTAAGTCAAAATATCATCGATTTGAGGTAATGGCCAGTTTGATTTTTTGGTGACCGAATTTATCTTTCTATAATCGACGCAAAACCTCGTCTTCCCATCTTTTTTCTTGACGAGTACCACTGGACTTGCCCATGATGAGTGACAGGGTTTGATAACTTCCCCTTCAAGCATCTCCTTTATTTGTTCATCTATGACTTGTCGCTCTTTTTGGGATACTCTATATGGCCTACTTTTGACCGGCTTGGCCCCATCTACGTCTATGACGTGCTCAGTCAAATTTGTTCGCCCCATCGTTCTTGTTGATTTGGAGAAAATATCCTGATATTCGACGAGCATATTTTCCATGCTGTATCTGGTGTCCATGTCCTCGATATTGTCCAGACTATGATCGGCTAAGGTTATTTTGTCTTCATTCCCGTCTTCTTGCAGATGAAAGTTCCATGAGCTACTCGGTTCCTGTTCAGCATTTCCCAGCGTGGCTATCGTCGTGCCCTTGTATATCCTCACTACTTCGTTAGATGTTGACCTCAGCTTTACGAACAATTTATCTCCATCCCAGAAAATATGCGAATGTACCTGCATTCTGATTCTGGCTAACCCGTCTAAATTGTATAGACATGAGTACGCCATCTCCTCCGCCATATTGGCGGGTGGCGACAATCCTACCGTGATTGTGTCCCCTGGACTGATTCTATGGTCGTCGTATGCCACCAATTTTTGTTTGACGGGCTCCACCTCTATGGCCATATTCATCAGAGCATTTTGTCCTACTGTTGTCCGTTTTTACCTGCATACTAGTACCCGTATTCCACCGTCTTTGAAGATGGTGTAGATCATTTTTTCAAAGACTTTCCACTCATCCTGGGACAAACGCCATCCTTTTCTTTCGACAGCCACCTCCTTGTAACCTTTTTCCTTGGCCAGTTGTTTTAGCGTCGACAAGCTTTCGTAGAGATCCTCCCATGCTGGCTTTTCTTTTGTTGATCTTCTCACGTGCATGAAGAATGCTGTTTTTCCCTTGTGCTTCGAGACCGAGACTGCCCCAAGTGACCGGCTTTGTTTTCTGGACACTGCAGGGAATGCCCTACGGAGGATGCTGCCGTTGTTTCTTGTCCGATAGTCGCCAGTCACCGCAAAGATCCGGGCTACCGACCTGTGAAGGTTGTAGATGTTCTTGAACTTGTCGGTTAGCACGGTCCCTATTCTATCATTCTCTATAAGAGAGTGACAAGCCCAGAAAGCCTCTGATCGGACCGCGGGTTTTCTGTTGTTCCTTAGGATGACACCCGAGATTGATGTTGCTTTTTGTTCTCCGATGTGCGTTTGTGATAGCCGAATGTTGAATCGTCCATTGAGGAGAGCTAATGTCTGTTTTGGGAGGTCTATGACCGCCTTGTTTTTAGTCAGGAACTCTATGCCGAGGATTAACGGGAATGGTGAACTCTCAATTACTTTGACGTCTATGATGCTAGTAAACTTCACCAATCACTGAGATTCTATGGCCTCCTGCCGTGGTTAGGACTGTATTGCTGTTTTTTATTGTGATGTTTTCTGCCCAATCTCGGTGTACCACATTGTTCTGTGCTCCTGTGTCTACCAGAGCCTGTAACACTTGATTATTTAACTTGACGGTGATGTGAGGTATGCTTGATCGAAAGGGGTCCCCTTGCGCGTGGATGGCTGGGACTCTTAGGTTTGCCATCCTCATGCGTTTGGGTACTGCGTTCTGCACGAGGCAGCAAAGTGGCCTGTCCTACCACAGTTGTAGCACCTGGGGTTGTTATTGACGTTCCTGGGTCTATAGGTCCTAGGTTGTTCAGGGGGGCGTCGATAGCTTCTTTCGGGCTGAGGAGCATTTTGCCAGTTGCCTCTGTTATTTCGGTATTCCCCATTCTGGGGACGGAAGTATCCATCTCTGAATGGACCATTGTACTTGTGATGTTGGATCTCCTGTGAACCTGCTGGTGCTATTGGCACCCTGACCTCTGGAGCTATCTTCTTCCGTGGGGCTTTATCAATGGTTAATGCAACCTTTTTCAACTCATCCAAAGAGCTCGGAGGACGATTGGGAGGACTGGTCAGCCAATAGTAGTGGTAATAGGCTTCCTCCGTCATGCCTTGCTGACGAATTGCCTGAATTCTTCCATGTCCAGCTCTGGTTTGTAGTTGTGATAAAGGACCTGTATGTCGTATATAAAGCTCATCACGGGTTCCCCTTCTGCCTGTTTTCTATTTTCTACTCTTCTCCTTCTTTCCTCTGTATAGTCGGTGTCCTCGAATTCTGTCCTGAAATCTTCTTCTATGTCGCTCCAAACGCTGTTTTGCCTATCTTTTTTGTATGCTTGAAACCAGATGTTTGCCGCGCCATCCAAAAACGTTTCGAAATAGGCTATCTTCAGCGAGTCATCCCATCCATTAGCTACCGCCGACCTCTCGTATGCTTTCAAAAACTCCCTCGCAGAGTTTTTCCCGGGGTGGAAAACTGGAGGGCTCACAAATTGGGGTAGCGTAGCTTGTCTAGTCGCGTTAAAAGCATCAGAAATTGTGATGTTGGCCATTTTGTTCGTTATAACAGTATGGTGTTGTTCTTGATCAGCTGGGAATGCACTTTTTGAAGGGCTATCTAGGAATTCCTCTTGGTTACGGGGTACTACTGTTATCTCCGAGATTTCAGTTTCTTCAAACGATTCTTCTCGTTGTACTCCTGGGGGGCTAAGAAACTGAACCTTTGTCACTAGACGTGGAATAGGGGATGTTGGTAGTGTAGTGTCTCGCGTTCTGGTGGGGGTTGATGTCTCTGGGGCTGTAGAGCTTCTTTGGGCAGGCTGAAAGTTGTCTGGTGCCCCGGTGTCGCTCGTGGATCGTAGATTGTACCGCGGCATTCAGGCTTGATCTATTTCTTATATTTTTCTCTTTTCTAGGCTACTGGGCTCTGCTTGACTGCGGGAGTGATCGGAGGCGCATCCACCAAATGTCACAATAGGCGTAGATTGGGCCTTCGACTGGACCCTCACCTATCGTGCGCTAGGGACGTAGTTGTCAGATGGAAGGAAAACTCCAGGAGGTTCCGAATAATCTTCTATATATTTGCTTCAACAGTTAATACAGCTACCCAAGTAATATAGGAACGAGCATGGCAACGTACAGCCGCAATCGCGTATGTTTAATAGTACGTCCCTGAAGGGGTTATAACTTCCCACTGACTGAGTAAATCAACTAGGCAGACTACGAGTCAAAGATTAACAGTGACTGTACGCTTCGTTGGTAGTTAGTACGATGACTAGGCGGGGTTTTAGCCAAAGATTAACAGTGGCTACACGCTTCGTCGGTGGTTAGTAGGTTTGAGTCAGAAGATGCTTCTGACTGGTTTCTGTAACGTTCCGGACCCATATTTATATCTGCGAAATTGCTGACTGCGTGCAATCTGCAAAGTCGGTCAAGCGTCGTTCATGGTAAAATCACCATTGAGGTGATTTACTCAGTCTACACTTGATCCATTGATCAATTAATTTGACAATATCATGGAAAAAATACTGGATGGAAGAGATGACGACGTCGACGACGATGACGAAGACATGCACGACTTACCCACGGTAGTACCAATCCACAACTGAGCAGCAATTCTTTTGTCTAATGACATCCCCTTCGAATCGAGCGTTACGGAAAGCGTAGAAAATGTACCATCAAATCAAAAAATATAAGAAAACGAGCATAATGTTTGATATGGAATAGGCCTACTGGGAAAACCACAATAAAAAAAACGCGCCAAAAACTCGACCTCTTGGGTGGTGTGTCAATTCCGAAAGTTGATATTACAATATTTTAAGAATTTTCGAAATATATCTACCTGAGATGAACTCAAAATTCAACAAGTACTTTCAACTATAGATACTAGATGTCAAAATTCTCGGACCTATGTTCATTAAAAAAAAAATGTGCTGCATTGTTTGGGAGATTATTGTTCAGGGCCATGGTCACCTTGTAGAAATCAAACTTTTACCTGGTTTCAACCCTACTGAGCCGCTGTTTCAATTTCGCTTGACTGGCTGTGAATTCGGCCAAAAGTCTTGCCAGTCTGGTCTGGATGTTTTCCACGTTTTTTTCTAGAATCTTGATGCTGTCCTCCATGGAATGTTGGGTTTGTTTGGCTCGGTCGAAGACGGCTTCGTCCAGGAGACCGTCTTTTCTCAGGAGCTGGCAGCCGCGTTCGATTAAAGTCGCTCTGGCCTAGAGATGGGAAAAATGCTCATTTTAATAAATATTGACTTTGGAAACCAAGTTTATAAAAGTATTTTGTGTAGAGTTTAACGCTTTTCAACTGTATTAATGACATTTTTCGATAAAATTGACAGTTTTTGAGATACTACTGCTCCAATGAATTAACCCATCAAACCTCACCAAAACTTTTTTTGATAACTGATGTAGGATATCAGTTATCAAAGAATTGATAGTGCATTCAAAAACGTGAATCCAGTAGCCCATTTTTCATGCTTATTCAAAAATGTGTCATTTTTGCCAAGTTCAAGATTTTATATCTAGACTATCCTTTATCCAATTATTGAGGAATTTTCAAAAAGTACATAATTTGTGCCCCTCTTTCGAATAGAGCTAGCCATTTTTATCAAAAATCGCGCAGAGAGATCAACCAAAACTAACCCTTTTTTAAAACGTGAAGAAGGGGCACTAAACAGTTTTTTGAAAAGAATCGCCAGGAAACGTAAACTCACAAATGGATTCAAGATTTTTGATGCACAATCAATTATTTGATAACTGATGCAGGATCAAAGTTTTGGTGAGGTTAGAGGTGTTGCGTTAATTTTTTGGAGCAGTTTTCTACAGGAAACTGAAAAAATGTGCAACATTCTAAAAAATATATCATTTCCAAGTCACCCGTGTTATTCAGTAACCATAAAAAAAAAAGAATAATCAATTCACAGACATCGTAACAACCTTTATCCAACAAAAGAGTGAAATTCAAATTCAAATTTCTTGTAAAACTCGTCTTGATAGCTTCACTCCGGAATTTAACCCAGTTTTCCCGCTGCACTTGAATGCTCGAAAAATAGAACAGAGAAAATATTTTGACAATATTATCCTGCTTCTGCTCGTGCGGTACATCCAACCCGTGTACTAATTGTTCATTAAGCGACTTAATCGAGAAAGCTACGATAAATCGTCCTGTGCTGCGGTCATTTTCCATTTTCTCTGATTGTTTCCTCGGGGTTCATCATCATTTGGGCGAATGTAACCAAACCCCTGCTTAATTGATTATGCTCTACTGTTCTTTGTAGCACAGCTATGATTCAATTAAGTTTAGCCATTCCACCACAACTTTTATATTCACTTTACCGTTTTTGGAATACTGGGACCTACCTCTGGATAATCAGCCAAAGCCACCAAAAGATCATCCTTAGCCAGACAAAACAGATCCGAATACCCCAAAGACCGGACGTTAGCAGTGCGTCTATTCCCTGTCCGGTTTCCTGCTATATCCAGAACACTCACCTGAACAATAATAATGCATATTTGCAATTAATTGCGGAAAATTGTTACCTCTCCAAAAACGCTTCCAGCCCCCAACGTTGCGAGAACAGTGTAGCCATCATCAGCTACAACTTGCAACCTTCCTCTTTTAACAATGTACATTTCCTTGCCTACATCTCCTTTTCTGCAGATGTAGTCACCAGGAGAGAAAACCTGCAAGCGCAGCTTCAACACCAAAGCCTCCAGCAAACCTGGTTCGCAATCCTGGAAAATGCGCACTTTCCGTAAAGTATCCAGATGCACTCGTATGGCGATTTCCGCCTTAAGTTTGTCCGGAAGGGCGGATAAAACTCGTTCCTCGTCCAGAGCGCCGCTTTCTTGCCATGTGTAGGCAAACCATCTAGAAAAATATGGGTAATGTATAGCCGCGCATCACTTACTTATGTCTTCGTTACCGGATGACTCTGGCTTCTAATTCCCGTCCGACTTTACGAAAAGCCATGTATTGTTTGACTCCGTCCATTCTGTTTTGAAAATCAACTCTGGCGACATTCATGTTGGATATCATGGAGCCAATATTTCCTGAAATTAGCATTATTTTACAAACATGTGCATTTTAAAGCTCTAAAGTTAAGATGATATTTGTGACAGATCGCAGGGTTGCCACATGTCCCTGTGTAAAGCCAAAAAATCGATCAGAACATAAACCTCTTTCCAATGCAGTTTTTAAGACTTATCTCAGAACTGCTCTGCTATTTTTATTTCGAAACTTTATCGCCGCTCTGCTCTATTTATTCCTGCTGAAATCACACATATCGACTGACACTTAACACAGTCGGACGGGGAAAAGTTTTATCGCTCGCGTAATAACACTTATTTCGCCATAAGGACCATTGCAACTATTGGGAAAAAAAGATTCTGGAACTCTTTTGTGTAGAATTTAATGATCTTCAATTTCATCTATTGAACTTTTTTCAAAAATGTTAATGGTTTTTGAAATGTTCACAAGATACTTTCAACTGGTTAAACCGCCAGCGCCAATCTATTTTCACCAACGAAAAATGACAGTGTGACAGGTAAGGTGTCACCCCTGTTATTTGACAAAGATGACTTGGGCTTCGCCTTCAACGCATAAACCACGTGGTTTATCAGTTTATAACATCATTTCTCTTGTTTAAAATGAGTTTTTCGAGCGGGTTTCGATTAATTATAGCCTCACTCAACAGCTTTATGTCGTAAAAATTAATTTCCCAGCTTCAAGACAAGCCGGAATTTCTCCAAAGAATTAATTATCGGGAGGCTCAATAATTGCTTATTGTGGAATCCTCAATGAATTCCTGTACATTGTTATTTTCCATTCTTCTCCACGAATCCACGCATCGATTTTATCATCAAATTTTATTATCAATAAACTGTATACGCTTTTATATGTGGCTTTATGTAAAAGCATCAAATGATTTGACTGTAAAAAATAACCAAGACTACAAGACGTTTCCATCCATCCATCATACTCACCAACAATGGTAGCAAAAATAAGCACACCGGCCAAAAAGTCAGCAACAACAAACAAATACTCAGCTTCGTTTTCAGGCACTGGAGTTTCACCGATTGTGGTCAACGTCAATGTTGACCAGTAAAAACTATAAATGTATTGTCTAGCTAGAGTGGCGTTTTCTGTTCCTGTTAAATTGTACACCCAACTGTCAGTACCAAAACCTGGAAATAGTGGTTAGTTTTCGTATAAGGCAACTGTTATCAGCTTTTATTTGGGTTTATTTTGAATTTTTGCAAGATTTGTTCTCAATGTCTCATTCATCGATCGTTTAAACAACTGCGAGTTTTATCTACAAACTCTTTACAAACTTTTTGGAAGACATAATGATTTACCGTTTTTGAAATACTGGGGGTCAATTCTTGACCCTTCGCAAATTTGAAACGCATACTCCAAAATGCGATCACCATGTTATTTCAAATGCCGATCGCTCAATTGCGTTTACGTTTTGAATTGCGAAAGCTCAAGAATTGACCCCCTGAGTGTTAAAAATGGTGGTCATAAAAAGGACATTTTGCATACCCTCTAAAGTCTAACTTCAAAGTCTTGAGTTTCATCGACAAACTCCTAACTTTTCTGATGATGAGGAGTTACTACTTTCATAAATATGAAGAAAATCTCTTGACAGTACTGGGTTTTTGATATACAGGGTGTCAAAAATCATACTTACCAATAGCATAACTGATACCAAAATACGCACACGCGTTCCAATGTATCAGCACTAAAATGGCGAGAACAACTTTGCAAATTCTAAAAACATTCGGATAATTTGTATCCGTTTCTGTCCGTTCGAACCACTCCCACAACCGGGGCAGTTTGAACAGTCGATTTATGCGCACAATCACACTACATGGCACGCGCGTTTCGCAATCAAACGGCCTGAACCAAAAATAGGCCAAATCGGTCGGTAGAACCGACAGCAGATCGGTTTTCCATGATTTTGATTGGAGGTAATGGAGGCGGAGTTTGCGTGGTTCGGTCACTAAAAGGCCTTGTTCTAGGTACCCTGTAAAAATTAAAGAACAACATCAGAATTCTGAATAACAACACAAAGTCCTGAAACTAAGTTTGGATATTTTGAAAACTTTATTCTTCGTCCAAATACCTATATTATGTTTTCAAGATATATAGGATGTGGAAGGTTATATCCTGACCTGCGAGGTTGGTTTTTTGGAAAATTTCCGAAACGGTGAAATTAATATAAGAGTCAGAGTTTGTACACAGCTAAGTCGATAAGATGAACCGTTTAGAGCGATATCGATTGAGAAGTTACCTTGCATAAGATTTACATTTTACAAGGAAATCTTTAAATCGTTTTCATTTGAAAATGGTGCGTGGGATCGACTTAAGACAAGTCGCTATAATCTTTTTATGCAAAAAAGATCAGGATTTCATATTTTTGCGTCAAAACTCAGTAAAATGTGCATTTTCTAAAATTATATTTTATTTTTTCACAGTTTCAAAAATTTACAAAAAAAACATCATCTTCATATTGCCTCCAACACCCGGTATCTCGAAAATGAAGCATTTTTGAACGCAGAACACGTGTTTTCAAAATTTTGAGTATTTTTGGGAATTTCATCAAAAAAACTGATTAGAAAAATTAGTGATGAATCAAAACTCAACAAAATATTATTGACAGTAGGTAGGTAGGTAGGGAGGTACCTACCAACTTTTTATTTCGAAAAATAAAGCTAGCTAATAAGTTGACAGTCTCAAATATTGTATGACAAAGTGGGTAGGTATTACTTTGACAAAAAACACTATAATTATTGATATGAAATCAAAAATCTATAGACAAACCACTATAAAACATATAAAAAATAATGAAACACTACAATAAAGACTACATCAAAAAATTAAAAAAAAAACAAAAATACAATATTCGAAAAAAAACTTCAAGTTGATGCTGAATACAAAATTATAAAGTGAAAATTGTATGTGAATCAATCAAAAAATAGGACTCAAATGTAAAAAAGAATAAGAGAATACAACAATAATTACTCAGCAAATGAGGTATAACATAAAAAAATGGACATTGAAATGATAAAAATATATCCGTATTTGTTTGCTTAACTCATCAGGAAAATATGATCACACAGAATTCAAACAACCAAAATAAAAAAATTGATGATAATAGTAATACCTACTTGAAAATAATAATCAGGAAGATCCAAAATTCTTAAACATAAAACAAGAATTGAAAAACGAAAAATGAAATGGATAATTTAGAACCAGAAACGAAGACAAACTTAAAAAAAAACAAGAATCAATCAGAGAAAAATACAGGATTGAATGAGAAATAAAAAGATGTAGGCAAACATTTTAAATAATCAGCAACATTCGAGAAGAGAACAATTTAAAAATAAAAATAGATGAACATCTAAATACCTGATCATACAAAAAAAATAAATATGTATAAACAAAAAAAAACAATAAGATGTCAAAAATATTAAAAATCAAAATGGTGCAATATGAAATTTCCCAAACCTATACAGGGTGTAAAAAATTCGATATAGCATTGGTATCATCATTATACATGAAAGTATGAGAGATACAACGTCGGTTTAATGGAGGCAAAGTTGCGCAATTTGAATCTTAAAAAAAAATCCGTTTAGAAAATTGGAAAATTCCGAAGACTTTCGGAGATATCCGGCAATAAACGATTTTTTCGAAATCCCTCCTTATTTTCTCCTGAATTCATTTGAAGAGATAATTGAAAACGAATGACACATTTTCATGGCCCCTTTTTTGCTCTTCCTGATAGCATGATCGAAATTGATATTCGGCGTTTCGAATTCTCGCAACTTTTTTCTCAACTCCACTCAACTTTATCAATTCATTTTTTGGTAACCCTTGGCTTCCTGAAAATAATGATGCATCATAGTCAACCATTTGTTTATTTATTTTTTTTTTATTTCTTTTATTTGTTCATAAACTTTTTTCAAACGTAAAGCTTGTTTATTCAAGCTTAAAAAGTCACAAGTTATTATTGTTACCATGACTACGATCCACGTGATGTGTTCTGAAAGGATCTAACACTTTTTTTTGATAACTTCCGTATCAACTGTCTGCATTATTTCAAAATGGAAAGTGTGAAAGATCATTATTTTCAGGAAGCAAAGAGTTATTTGAAAATTAATTGAAAAAGTTGGGTTCGTATTTGATAAAAAAGTTGATGATGGTCGCGAAAACTCAAAACATCGGATATCAATTTCGACCATGCAATCTTGAAGAGCAGAAAAAGTGGCAATGTGAATGTGTCATTCGTTTTAAAATATTTCTTCTAATAAATTCAGGACAAATGAAAAAAGATTCCAAAAAATCGGTTATTGACGGATATCTTCGAAAGTCTTTGGAATTTTTCAAGTTTTGGAGCGGAATTTCTTTGGAACTCAAATTGCACAACTTTGCTCTCACTCAACCCACGTTGTATCTCATATAGTTAACGAATTACCAATGCTATATACTCGAATTTGTTACACCCTGTATATGAATGGTTTACAGGGACTTTGAAAGTTTCACGTACATACGACAAAAGCCATCAAAACTAATCAAGGAAGGTCAAGTAAACGAAAAACAACTTCCAGCCAATAAACCTAAACGTCGCGTCTGAGAAAAAGCAAATGGACACTAATTAGAGTCTATTTGGAGGGCTTAAATGATATTTGCGGACAAACATACCCCCTTTAACTACACGCAATGACTTAATTGAATTGGCTTCTTGATTAATACTGCTGTTGTTAGCCCAGCGAAACTGAGCACTTTTTGACCAAATTTAACACTGTGCTTCAAGAAAATAATGATTAGACTCAAATCGTAGGTACAGGGTGATCCACTTTTTTATGATGTCGCGCTTTAACATTTTTATTTTGAGTGTCCCAAAAGATTTGAAAGTATGGGTGTATACATATATATATATATATATATATATATATATATATATATATATATATATAAGGAACTAGAGGTTAGTGGGGATGCAGTCTTGTAGATTCTTCTTTGAAGAAGAAAGAAGAAGAAAGAAGAATCTACAAGACTGCATCCCCACTAACCTCTAGTTCTTTCTTAACTAGCCAGTCGTGCTACCCTTCTGCTTATATATATATATATATATATATATATATACAGGGTGTCCGGAAATTATGAGCAAAAAAATCAGGCGGGCATTCTAGACCGAAAATAAATGCTACCTTTTCCTATAACATTTTTCCGAAAATTGGTTATTAACGGAGTTACAGGGTGTTAAACTTAAATTTTATTTGCAGTCTTTTGGCCATGCCTTCTGCCAAGCTCATAATATTTTGACGAAATCTCGTATTTTGGGCTTTATAGGGATGAGGAATTCAAATTTGCCCACCGTTTTTTCGTATTTTGTAGAGGGTGCCTCATACGAACCTATACTCAGATTTGAATGATCCTAACTTTTTGACAACCAACCTTTTGACATAAAAAAAGTATACCACTTTTGTTTCGATAAATCTAACCGTTTTCGAGAAATACGCTAAAATAACTTCGCTTGCATGTGATGAAAACGAAATTATTTTAAGTTGATTTAAACTTTTAACTCAGCAGGCTTTGGAATCATGCGCTATGAGTTGTCGTAGAAACAATTTTGATCAGAATCAGTTTTGACAGTTGGTAATTTTTCACATTTTTTTTATTTTCAGTATTTTTGTCATTGACCACCATCAGCGTAACAATAAATTTTCAAAAAATGACTTCAAAACCAATTTTTCCGAAACTTGTTTCTACGGCAACTATAGCGCATGTTTCCGAAGCATGCTATGTTTAAGGTTGAAAATAAATTAAAATGATTTCGTATTCATTACATGCCAGCAAAGTTATTTTAGCGTTTTTCGGAAACGGCTCGATTTATTGCAACATAAGAAGTATGCATTTTTTTTGTCAAAAGGTTGAGAGAAAAAAAATGTTTGGTCAAAAGTCACATACAGTGTAGCACAAAAAAGTTGGGATCATTCAAATCAAAGTATAGGTTCGTATGTGGCGTCCTCTAGAAATTGCGGAGAAGCGGTGGGCAAATTTGAATTTCTCATCCTGATAAAGGCCCAAATACGAGATTTCGTCAAAATACTATGAGCGTGGCAAAAGGCATGGCAAAAAAACTGCAAATAAAATGCAACTTCAACACCCTGTAACTCCGTCAGTAATCAATTTTCAAAAAAATATTATAGAAAGAGGTAGCATTCATTTTTGGTCTGGAATTCTCATCTGATTTTTTTGCTTATCATTTCCGGACACCCTGTATACAAGGTGTTTATTAATTGAATGCCGATACTTAAGGGTGAGAATCCTTGGATGATTTTAAGACAAAAAGTTCATATGAACATAGGTCCGCAAGAGCTTAATTTTCAAGATACAGGGTGTTGAAATATTAAAAAATAAATGATTTTTCTATAACTACTTTGATACTAGCCTAGTATACACCGACAACTTGGTCCGCGGACCAAGTACTAAATTCGAACTATATCAGAACCAAATATTTGGCTCGAATGGTGTAAACAGTTGCGGACTAAGCTGGTCCGCTCTTGGTTCGGTACTTGCCAGCATTTGTACCGAACTAAATTTGGTTCGATCTGGATCAACATTATGGGGTTATGTTGATTGTTATTATTGTGAATTATGTTGGTTCTGAGTTTCTCAAGGCAATCTGAGCGTACTCACTTATGTTTTTTTTTATTACGAATTGTGTTGATAAATAATTTCGACTTGTTTTTGACGTTTGACGAATTGCGCGCGTACTCATTTAGTTCACGCATTGCAAGACGGTGTAAACGGACGAGAAGCAAGCATTGGTCCTACCGAACTATCCCCACCCACTTGGTCCTATCGGACCGAACTAAACGAGTTATCGGTGTAAACTAGGCTACTATTCCAGATATCTTTATGAAATTTGGTACACGTCTTCTAGGCTTCAATATGCATTTTGTGATGTACAAACAATTTCATTATTTTGACCAGTGGCGTCCGTACGGGCTTTGCACTCAATATTTTTGGAGAAAAAACTTGTACGCCACTGCTTACTTCCAAAATAAAAATCATTTTTAAAATCTCTTTTTATTTCTGATCCAATTTGTTCTCTTGATTTTTTTCCGTCCGGCGCATGGTTTTCGCTTAAAAAAATAAAATCTACTTGATTGCATTGACACCCTGCTGTGTCATCCAATATTTTTAAAACAGTGGTGCCCTCTCTAACATTCCCATGCATTTTGATGCATAGAAGACGTGTACCAAATTTCAAAAAGATATCTGGAATAGTATCATTTTTGAAAAAATCATGAAAAATTGTTCATTTTTGCCAAGTTCAAGATCTTATAAATATCCTTTTGTTCAATTATTGTAAAACTTTCATAAAGAACATAATTTGTGCCTCTATATGTATAACAGAAAAAAAGGTTTTGAAAAGTGTCCATTTTTTAAACGTGTAAAAGGGCACTAAACATTTTTTTTAAATCGCCAGGACACGATAACAGACAACTGGATTCAAGTTTTCAAATGCACAATAACTTTTTCGATAACTGATGCAGGATCAAAGTTTCCTCAAATTTTAGGCGATTTCTCTACGTTTGTCGGTTAGTGTATTTAGGGGAACCAAAGTGTTGATTGTTTCTCAATGGACCACCTGATCACCATATATTTGAATCAATTTTTTGATTCCTCGTGAAATTCTAAACATAATTCACATAATATACCATCTACCTAAGTTCAACCGTTTTTTAAAATAATTCGTATTTGAGGCGTTATCATCAAATAATATGTTTCCAAAGAACTATCACAAGACACAAATAAAGAATATGAACAAATCAAGAGAGGTTTTCTGAATGGATCGGATAGGAAGAATAATTGCGCAAATTAAATGGCCTGTGAACAGCCCCCTTATGACACAAATGGATGCTTTCTTTCAACATTGTATAGTTGAAAATCTGGATATTATACAACCACCACAGACTAAAATAAATAATTTTAATGAAGATAACCCAGCAATCATAACAGATCCAATGGAGAAACTTATGCTTATGAGAATGAGATGAGAAGAAATTTAGGCCTGGTTTGCATACGTGGTAAAAAAGTTTATCTTAGTACCTACATGTACAGGGTGTCCGTTTTAAGTGTAACCACTATTGCTATCATCGAAACATTAAATGCTACGAGGTCGGTTGAATGGAAGAAAAGTTCAGTTTTTGATGCTCATTGAAGATCCATTCAATGTGTCGCAAAATTATTTTCAGTTTCCGAGATACAGGGTAAATTATGAAAGTGATCCAAATCAATTTCATTAAATATTTCAGAAACTATTCATTTTCGAGACACTTCTTATGATTTTTCCATTCTACAATATGATGTATTCAAAAAGTGTATACGACGTTTACCACGAGTAACCACCATCAACTTCATTTTTTTAAACACGGATCTGGATTTTTTATCATGATTTTTAAAAAAATTCTTCATCTCCTTTTCAATGATTTACCACACGAATTCCATTGACGACGTATCGTCCCTGTAAAATTTCATCATCAGGAATTACCACGAGTACGGTTCTGAATTCATCATAGATCAAAATTTAAAAGGCTTAAAAATGTCTTATCCAATTATAATTGAAAAAAATGAATCGAATTCGTTTCGTCTCGTATTAGAGCAAACAACATTAATTTGAGTCTTTTAAATACGGAGGTGGATTTTTGTCATTATGTGTGATTTTTTTGAACAATTTCTTATCTCATAAGATGAATCGGTAACAACCTTAGATCATAATAGGTATAGGCCTTGTAAACTGACCACCACGATCACCTGATATTACACCAATGGATTTTTCCATGTGGGACTTTTATTAAAGATGAAAAAGGATGTATTACCTGATAAATCAGAAGACTTCGACGAGTGATTTTGTTAGATAACAAAATCACTCTTGGAATATTGGAGAAAGTTGTTGTCAATTTGCAAAAAGTGCAAAGGAATTTTCTTTAAATTTCTTGATGATGGATATTTTGGATAGAAACGTAGGGAACTTAACTCGAAGAACAAAGAAGAAGATACAGTGAAACGTTCTTAAACCCTTTTAAATTTTTAAATATGATAAAATCAGAGCCGTACTGTTGATAATTCCTGATGATGTCATTCTTTACCTAACTAAAGATTAGGAAAACTAAAAAGACTCAAGATTTATTTCAAATCTCGGATTTTACTCACAAGCGTTATTCTAAACAACTTTTCTGATTGAAATTCTGCTAAAAAAATTAGGAATAGAGGTAGATTACTCTTGGGAAAAATTCAGGTTTTTTTAGTTTTATTTTTTTACAAGCAATTTTTTTTTATCAAGAATGAGTTTTTTTCAAAAAAATGAAGATTCATATCCATTTGTGCTCTTGTAAAACCATCCATGGACAGTCTGTATGATATGATGTATAACAATATATAACTTCCCATCAATATTTTGGGACCCTTGAAAAGAGAAAGTTGAAGGGGGGTGCATGACATTCTAGTGGATCACCCTGTACTTGAGAACATTCTCTATAACTTTCCCTAACGAAATTGGTTTATAGCTTTATTATTTTCGAACTGAACGGACGTTTAATGAGCACAATTTAAGATGGTTTTGAAAAACTTTATTTTTAAGCAAATTGCCTCTTAGGAAACTTATTCATAATAAAAAATGTACCAACAACTTTTCCCCAGATCATGATTAAATTAGGTGGTTCTTGATGTTTAACCAAAGAATATGAATAGTATTTGGTATGAATAAAACAAATCCATGCTTATGAAGCTTGTTACTTGTTGGTATACTATAGGCCAAAGAGTCAAACAGTATTGAGTATTCATTGGAATATGGTCACATGACTCGCACTTCGTAATTCTTCGTACTGTATAAAAAGTTTTTGTTGAAAAAATGCACATTCAAAAATATCAATCACCGTGTCCGAGCGTTTTTTCGAAAACGTCTTCATCCAAAAATAATTATCGGATTTATTCAATTTGGCTGATACACCCAGTTCCGTTATATTTGAGGGGTATCTCCCTTATGACTGAAGATAGAGAGATGCCTTTTTCGCGATGCTGTGCAACTACTTCGATAAACAAACGATGTCACATAATCTTCCAAAAACTTTCATAGCCCACTTCGTTTCTGATATACAGGGCGAAATCGGAAATTGTCCATTTTCAGGCACTCCTGGTATCTCAGGTGTCATATGTCATATATGATTTACTTTAAGAAAGGCATAAAAAAGTAATTTTCTGCGTAGAATCCAGTGGTATAGTCAGATTTTTTCCAGGAGTAACCGATTTGGAGATAAAACGCAAAAATATGTTTTTGGAAATAAATGTTTCCATTACCTTCCATAGCCCACTATTATCCAGAACCTGCTAGTTTTTTTTTTCAAATTTGTAGATTTCTACCTTACTATTGGAAAAAAGTATGAAGTGTATCATATTTTTTTGCCTATGCAAAAGACTCTGTATTTGCTTTCGGTCTAGATTATAGATATGACAACTGAGATACGAGGGGTGCCTGAAAAGGGACAATTTTTAATTTCGCCCTGTTTATCAGAAACGAATAAGAGATATGAACAATTTATTCGAGGCATGGTTCGTTTCTTAAAAATCTAGCACGCATTGCGAAAACCGCATCTCTTCACCTTTAATCATAAGCGAGATCATAAGGGACCCGCAAAGATAACAAAAATGGGACACCCTGTATACAGATCTCATTTCCACAGATTAATTAATTTTCTGGAAAAAAAAATCACCATAATTTGTTTCATTGAAGCTACAAAAACTATTATATCACAAAGTCATCATTTTGTTGGTACCCAATTTTTAAAAAGGGGAAAGTTTCCGATTTTGCTAATTTTACACTCAGAAGACAGTCGCCTCAAATGTCAGCTGGCCCCATTGACTTTAATACTAGCCTTATAGAACTCAATGGCTGGCCCCTATTTTTTCACACTCTGTATCCAACGGGACATATAATTTCACTGGATTATGACTTCTTGATCAATTTTTACTATAAATCCATTTTTATCGTAGAACACCACACCTTATTCACTCTCCCTCAGGCGCAAATATTTGTATTCGGAATGAACAAACTCATTTTTTCCCTGAGTTATGAATGGTAATTTTTCCGTTTTTGCGCGTTGGCAAACCATCCTACGAACTTACGATGCTTTTTGATTATTTTGCGTTGAGCTTCACCTTTGTTTGTTCCATGTGGAAGAAGGGGTGGAAAAATGATGTCTTGATATGCCACGTTGGTAATTAATGGCAAACTATGTAGGTTTGTTCACCCGATTATCGGGGAGGTTTTTTTTTCTTTTTTGGGGATTTGCACTCCATCGATGTTTCTGTTGAGTACATTGATTTATTCATTGAATCATCTAACAGTTTATTCAACTGTTTTATTCTTTTCTCTACAAACCCTATGTCCACCCCTTTCGATAATATATTCATCTCAGATGCAGTTAGTAGCCTTGACTTTTTTTAACTTATCGTAGGCAAGATTTTTTTCATTCTCATTTTATTGAAATGTAAAAAATATAAATATTGCAGAATCAATAGCTTTGTTCGGGGGTCATTATTTGGTGAATGATGAGGATGATGAACAACGACTTAATAATGAATGATCGATATCAAATAATAAAAATAGACAATGAATGAAGAATAATAACCAGCATTAAACGAATAATGCATAATCGATAACCTTCAACGAATAATCTATAATGAGAAGTGAATAGCGACCATTATCGGCATTATTGATATTAAACTATGGACAACGTTCAACGAATAATGGACAATCGATATGGAATGCTGAATAGTTTACAATCGATACATCACAGTGAATAATCGTCGAGTAGTGACTATAGAATAGACATTTTTCAACGATAATGGATATTCATGATTAATAATAATTGATATCAAATAATAAATACTTCATGATCGATAATCAATAATGGACGATGGTAAATGAATAACGGTAAGTGATGGATAGCCAGTTCATTATGGATATCGCACAATAGACATTTTTCAACGAATATAATGGATAATTGATATCGAATAATGAATATACAGGGTGGCCAACTAAGAATGCGAGGTACCGTTTCTCGGAAACTATTTATCGTAGAGGCTTGCGGCAAAAAATTTTATGACTAGAACGGCCAAGAGAAAAACCTGGAAAATATTGTCAAGTTTCTGAAATGGTCGCTAGGGGGCGTAACAACCAACACCAAGTAGAAAAATATGATTTTTATGGAATTTTGTCAAATTCGGATTAACTGACTATTTACCTACACTTTTTGTCTAAAACGTTTTTCTCTATCTATCATAATAAAGTGGTGGGGGAAGTTCAATTGTTTTTTTAAACAAACGGAGATTTCTTCCGTTTCGCTTGACCGATTTAAACGAGCTTGGGCTCATATATGAAAGAGCATGTGGCAAATGGTAGCATGTTTTTGAGTTTTTTCCAAAAAAATCAAATGTAATGGTATATTCATTTTTATATATTTTAAAAGGGGATACATTTTTCTTTAAAAAAAAAATAAAAAAATTAACGTTTTTTTTTGTTTTTTTTTGTTTTTTTTTTAATTTTTTTTATAGGAAAATGTGTCCCCTTTTAAAATATATGAATACCATTACGTTTGATTTTTTCGGGAAAGAACTCAAAAGTATGCTACCATTTCAGTTAACGCCATCGAGCGGCGACGGCGAATGTTACAAATTAAAAAGCAAATGAGCATTTTATAGCGCAGACTATTCTCTTTCATATGAGCCCAAGTTCGTTGAAATCCGTCAAGCGAAACGGGAGAAATCTCCGTTTGTTTAATAAAACAATTGAACTTCCCCCACCACTTTATTATGATAGATAGAAAAAAACGTTTTTGACAAAAAGTGTGGGTAAATAGTCAGTAAATCCGAAAATGAGCTCATCGATATATTTTCATTGGACAAAATTCCATAAACATCATATTTTTCTACTTGGTGTTGGTTGTTACGCCCCCTAGCGACCATTTCAGAAACTTGAAAATATTTTCCAGGTTTTTCTCTTGGCTGTTTTAGTAATAAAGTTTTTTGCCGCAAGCCTCTACGATTTATAGTTTCCGAGATACAGTACCTCGCATTCTTAGTTGGCCACCCTGTACAGGGTGTCCCAACGATTGAGTAAAGTAGGTTTTATCATATAGGATATGAATAATATCAATATCAATATGCGTCACAGGTTAGGGGTGTAAATAGCGCACATTCTGAAAATATTTGGAAACATACAGGGTGCGTCACAAAAGTATGGCACGAAAAAGTATGATTTTTTTAAATAGAATGCCCTGTATTTGATTATATTTCTGGATTCTATGTGTCACTATGAACATTTTTTGTTTTATAATATATGGGTCTAAATTTGATAGTTTTTGAATTATTCGAATTTAACGAAAAAATTTTGCATTTTAATGATATTGAAAAATGATTGTTTTCTCCTTATTTAAAATATTACACTCTTGAGATTTGGTAGGGATAAGGACTAGTGTCATATCAATGCTTGAACCGGAGATATTCGCTATTTGTTATACAGGGTGTTTCTTACTATAGTCCAAACTTTCCGATTTTCAAAATAAAAAAAATCATTTTTTTTCAAATGATACACCCCTTTTATTATTACGGTAGTGGATTGAGTATTTGAAAACCTATCATTTTTGCAAATAATGTCCTATACCTATCTTTCATGGTTATCGAGAAATTCCGAATTTTCTAAATCGCTACTTTGTGTTTTGCAATAAAACGATAAACTATGCCAAGTTTCAAGTTATTATTCAAAGGTAATACTAATATTCAAATTGTTAATCGATATTTTGTCTTAATATATGTTCAAAAAGGTGACCTCCCTGTTGAATACACAGATTCAGTCTTCTTTGAAGATTCAGCCTGACTTCTGATAACATCAAAGGCGTCACTGAATGACAAACGTCCCGTATTCTATTTTTCATATCTTCCATGGTGGTTGACTTGGTAAAGTATACTCGGTCTTTTATGAATCCCCATAAAAAATCGAGGGGAGTTAAGTCGCATGATCTCGGTGGCCACGGAATAGAACCTCCACGTCCTATCCATTTTCCTGGGAATTGCATATCCAAAAATGCCCGTACATCACGATGGTAATGTGGAGGTGCACCATCCTGTTGCAGCCACATATTTGCCCGTTCGACTTAATTGATATCTTCAAGTAGCAGAGGCATTTCTTCACGCAAGAAATTCAAATAGCTGCGACCCGATAAATGTTCATCAAAAAAGAAGGGACCAATGATTTGATTATGGTGGATGCCACACCATACATTTATTGACCAATAATTTTGATGTTGGATAATAATAGTGCATATTATGCCTGTTCACAGCCCCGTTGCTTCTAAATGTCGCCTCATCGGAGAACATAATTTTGCTCAAAAAGTTGTTATCCAACTGAATTCGTTGATTGATGATATTGCAAAACTGAACGCGTTTTTCAAAATCTCTTTCCAGCAATTCTTGATGAAGATGAATATGGTAAGGCTGGTATTTGAATTTTTTTGTTGTCCGATTCACAGTGGATTTTGAAGTGTTGCATATAGTTGATAATGCCCTACTACTTACATGGGGAGTTTCTTCAATATGTAACAAAATATCTAGTTCTTTTTCTTCGTTTGCTGCGTTCTTGTTAACATCTTTACGTTTCGTGTATGAAACACTTCCACTGGAATCAAACCTTTCTATCACATTTCGAAAACAGAGAGTAGTGGGTAGCCGCCGTTCGGGATATTTTGTTCGGTAAATTCTTTGAGCCAGTAGAGGGTTTCTCTCGGCTTCCCCCAATACATAGATCATGTCAATCAAATCATTCAGTGGATAGTCCATAGCCAAAAATATGGATCAAAAAGAAAGGATTAATTTTTACTTCTGTCAACAATAATTTTTGTTTTTTCCATGGCAACGGCCGGTGATCGCCATACATTCCATATAATATGACCGAACGATTTGGAAAATTCGAATTTTCTCGATAACTATTGAAGATAGGTATAGGACATTATTAGCAAAAATGATAGGTTTTCAAATACTCAATTCACTATAGTAATAATAAAAGGGGTGTACCATTTAAAAAAAAAGAAATTATTTATTTTGAAAATCGAAAAAATGGACCATTATAAAAAACACCCTGTATAACAAATAGCGAATATTTTCTGTGGAAGCTTTGATATGACTCTAGTCCTTATCCCCACCAAATCTCAAGAGTGTAATGTCTTAAATAAGGAAAATGCAAAATTTTCCGTTAATTTCGAGTAATTCAAAAACTATCAAATTTAGTCCCATATATTATAGAACAAAAAATGTTTATAGTGACACATATAATCCAGAAATAAAATCAAATACAGGGCATTCCATTTAAAAAAATCATACTTTTTCGTGCCATACTTTTGTGACGCACCCTGTATGTTTCCAAATATTTTCAGAATGTGCGCTATTTACACCCCTAACCTGTGATGCATATTGATATTGATATTTTTCATATCCTATATGATAAAACCTACTTTACTCTATCGTTGGGACACCCTGTACAGTGAGGACACGTAGGTTGGAATAAATTCATTAAAAATACAGGGGTTTGTTTTCTGGAAAAACGTTCGGACACATCGATTCTTATTTTTGACTGCGTTTTTTTATGGTTATTTTATTTATACAGGGTGGACCAAAAATAAGTTACGATCATCAACTTCATTTTTTTAAATGGAAACCCCCATTTTTTATTTCATTTTTGAATTCTAAATAGTTAGGACCATCAACTTCATTTTTTCAAATGGAAACCCCTATTTTTTATTTCATTACATTGTACATCAAATTCCAAGTAGGTTTCATGTACCACGTCCTTAGCCTAACCCCAACAGTTATCGGGAAATACGATTGTTCAGAAGCACAGTCGCTTTGATCAATCGTAAATTTCTCGACAACTGTTGGACGTTCAAAAAACTAATAATCGATAACCTTCAGTGAATAATCGATTTACACTAATGAATAATGAGGAACGCCCCATGCAAAATGGATACCTGTTATCAAGAAATAAATGGTTAGTAGCGAACAATAATGGATAATCGGCAACCTACAACGAGTAATCAATATTGAATTATAATTATAGTGCATGGTCGGTAATGAATAAACGAATAATAAAAAAATGATTACTTACAACGGATAATCGATATCGAACAACGAATAATCCATGATGGATAATGAATGATGAATATTGAAAATGTTTTCATTATTATTCAATAATGAATATGGATAATTATTGATATGGAATAATCAATAGGCAATCGACAATGGATGATGAATACGTAATCAGTAGGTTACAAATAATGGATAAACGATGATGAACAATGGACATCCACGTGGACATCATCCAACGAATAATGAATAGTCATGATCATTAGCGAATAAAGAGTTAATAATCGCTTACATTTAGCGGATGGATATTACGTTTGAGCAATAATAAATAAATAATCAAATACAGGGTGAGTTCGGAATAACTTTGTGAATAGAGTATAGCAAGATAATCACTTTTTGTAAAGGAACATGTCGCACCTCCTGTAGAACAAGGGGAAACCTCGATTTGTTTTAAAGTGGAATAATGCCCTTGTTGTACATACCTAAGGTATAAGAAGTGTCCGCAAACGTTTCGTTAAGAAAATAGAGGGTTTTGCGTTTTTTGGAAAATTTCTCCTGTATATGATGAATGATTAATATTGAAAATAATGAAGGTTTATCGGTAGATCAGATTCTCAATACTAAATTTGAAATTTCTTGATCCACTGCAGCAACATTATAATAATATGAATAAAATCTGACAAACATTTATCATTTTCATTATTATATGATTATATATTTTTTCTCACCTTCATGGGCATGCACCAGAGTATCTAAAATATATATCACATCGCAAAGGTAGTCCAGAGTCCACCATAGAGCGGGCTTGGAATTATTCAATTCCCAAAACACAGCTCGGCCAAGAACAAAAACTACGTTGTACAAAACGGCCAAAGAAACCACCATCAACCACTGCAAAAAAGTTTTATTAGTTTTCAACCCGTAGCGAACTTTTTCCTATCTTTGTATCCCATCAAAAAAGTATTTGGAGGGATCTTGTTTTTATCTGAAGACGTTTATTTTACGTGAACGGAAGTTTTTGGATGGAATATAATACAACACCTCATTGATAAAGCTCAACGCCAAACGAACCGCCACAGACTCAATCTTCCCCATGCAAGTCACCCACTCAATTTTCACTCTCATCTCTCACACGGCTGTAACTCAATTCGAAGCTAATCAAAATCCGAAGAACCTGAGATGCGAATCCATTTTGCGAAATGCGACAGTCACACTATCACCGTATCTAACTTTATTAATATTTTATCAATTCATGAATTTAATCAGAGGAGTGAATATTGGTATTTTATTTAATGTTGTGTAAATAGAGCTGGATTACTTTTTGTATGTGTTGTGATAGAGGGTGTGGAGAAAATAAACCATAACATATATTTTTTGGGCCATCTTGTTATAAAACAGGAAATTTTTCACCAGAGAATTTTCTAAATATTTTTATGCTTGAATCAATATGAAAAGGTACAGAATCAACTGGGGAAAAGTCCTAGAAAACTCAATTAAAAAGAGTTCCATTTTATTCATAAACAAAATGACTTCATCTAATAAGAAAATTCATAACTCGAAAACGAAGCAAGTTGGGATGCGGATTTTTTCACCAGAGAATTTTCCAAGCATTTCGCACTAGAATTAAGAGTAAAAAATACATAGTGATCTGGGTTAAATATTGCAAGAAGAACTCCAATTAAAATGAGTGCTATTTTTTTTATAAACAAACAACACATCTCCATGACTCGAAAACTATTCAAGATGGGATCTTGAATCACCGGTGAATTTTGCAGGCATTTTTCCATAACAATCAATGGTAAAAGATACAGTGTGTTTTGGGAAAAGTGAAAAAAAAAAACTTCAATTAGAAAAAATGATATATCCATAAACGCTCACCCACCTCACAAAACAACCGCAAAACATTCTTGATCGGAAGCCTCAAATTTGCGTCAAAGAAAATGGCCAAAATGTGATTAAGCAAGGGTATCAAGTTTCCTGGACAATTACCCTCTTAACTTCCATTTTGTATGATGGAAAATAGCCCTAATTAATTAAAAGAGGAATTAATTGAACGACTACGTTTTGAGCGAAGTGTCCATAAAGGCGTGTTTGTTTTGAGGACTATGATGATCGTGTACTCTTTTATCACCACTCGTAAAAAAGAATAATTAATGCCAATTGATTATGAATGTTTCCGAGTCCATTATTAGGGTTTTTGTGGTTTTTGTTAAAGAAATATATGTTTTTTTTCTGTAGAAGATTTCCAAATCTTCTTGTATTTGTATAATTCTCATAGAAAAATGTCTGGAAAATTCACTAGTAGAACAATCATTGTAGTTTGAGGATAAGGGATTCTTTTTTGATTGTTTGTTGATATACTTTTATGAATAAATATATACTGATTATATTATCCATCAATTCATCACCAATCTCTCCACAACTGAAATTTTACCTCGCACAGAAACAGGGAACTCAAGCACTCGATCAAGGACGAACTAAAATGGACGGAATCCATTACTCATTATGTCATCCTCTATCGTTACAAAGGCCCATTTATAATCCACCCTTACTTGCTAATGCCCAATTACCCATACAGGGTTGATGCGCAATCTTACCTTATAATAAATAGGCAACGTTGGGTCAAATACCAAACGATATCCCCAACAAGCGGCAAATCCATGATCGTCATCATTTTCATTGACGGAATCGTCTTGATGACTTTTATCGACAAACCAGTCGGGGGCGGTTGTGCCGCGGCGGGAGAACCGCCTGAAACGCACGTAAGCTTGGAGGGAGGCGGCAACGCGGCGGACGGCGGTAAAAATCCGGTTTGAACGATTGGTATCCTGAAAAATAAAAGACAATGTTCAACTATCAAACTCCCTATTAATTGTTTATTATTGTGTGATCATCAACTTGAATAATGATTGATCGGTTGTTCAATTGAATTATTCATTAATTAATTGATTAATTTAACGATTGTTCTTTTTTTATATTGACTGGATCGAGAATGAGTAAATTAAGATAATAATGAATATTCATTATCTAATTCTTCTGAATTCACTGTTCACTTCTTTATTCATGGATAGATTTATTTAATGAATGAATATCCGTTACCTTATTCATCTGATTATCGATTTATGTTCTATTCTTTTTTCATTGATGAATTGATTGATAGATTTATAGACTTTGGTTATTCATTTATTGGCTAGCCAAATAAATCATTAATTTGAGGGAAGAAGAATAAATTGATAAATGTTCATCATTTCATTCTTCTGATTTTCGATGAAAGTTTATTTATTGTGCAATACTTTATTCATTCATCAATTGATCGAGAGATTTATCAACTTGATTATTCATTCATTGGTTAGTCAGTTGGATCATCAATTTCCAATCAATTTTAGGGGAAATGAAAAGATTCATTCAATGAATAATAATTATTAATTACTTTATTCATCTGATTATCAATCTAAATATGTTCATCTCAATTCACATTCATCCATTGATTGATAGGCTCATCACGCAACTTGATTATTCATTCATTGGTTAGCCAATTCAATCATTAATTTCTAATGAGTTTGTGGGGGATTTAATAGATTCATTTGATGAATATTCATTTCTTTATTCTATCGATTTATGTTCATCTAATTAGTGTTCACTTCTTTTTTTAATTCAATAATGATTTATCGCGAGAGGTACGAACCTTCATTATTCATTCATGATCATAGCCAATTGAATCATCATTCCCAATCCATTTATTGAAAAATGAATAAAAAATATTTAGGTATTGTTTGATTCTCCTGACTTTTGATTCAAGTCTATAAATTTATTTTTCACTTCTTTTTTCATTCATGAATTGATCGAGAGATTCATTAATTATGGTTGGATAATTATATCATTCATTTATTATTAATTTTAGGGTTGATGAATAAGTTGATTATACATGCATGAATAAATTATTCATTATTTTATTCTTCCGACTATCGATTTATGTTTATTTATTTATTTGTTTACTTCTTTCTTCATTCATCAATTGATTGATAGATTCATTAGATTCATCATTCATTCATTATGGTTAGCCAATTATTTATTTCCAATTAATTTGAGGGAGGATGAATAAGCTGATTACATGAATCAATGTTCATTATTTTATTCTAAGGACTTCGCGAGACCACAAGACTTCTTGGTCTTGTCTTGGTCTTGGTGACAAGACCGAGACCAAGACCAAGACCAAGACCTGAAAATCTTCTCAAGACCAAGACCAAGACTTGACGTTCAAGACCAAGACCAAAACCAAGACTCTACCTCGAGAGTCTCGTCTTGGTCTTGATCTTGAATAAAAAAATCTTCACAATACTTATTAAATTCTGCAAATGTCTCTATCTACTTTCAATAAGTCTTTTATATGAATCAATTCTTTTTCTATATTTCAATTCTTCGAAAATATATTTTTGGAATTTTCCAATTCACAGTAGTAGGTAATGTAGGTATAGACCAGTGCATGATACCAGATCACTGACACGAATATCCGTAAATTTCATCGCAATTTTTCAGTAGATTCCGTGACAAATTAGAAGCTTCAAATTCATCATCTGATTGTGTCAAAAAAATGATCATAATAATCCATCTAATCAAACAATTACAATGATCAAAAAATTCATTGAACTCTGTAACAAGTTATAAATAAATGTAACAAAATGCTTAAATCATCAAGTAATGTACCAACATTCCTACGTGAAAGTAAAAATGTGTTAGGTAGGTACTGAAGATTGAAAATAATCTATATTCTTGTATATTCATCATAGTTCTAATGAATTAAGAAGTAGATATAGAGAACATTTTTAAGAGGAATAATTGTATACCTATTCTCTATACATATTGACAAACCGTGCTAAAATCGGTTTATCGGAAGACAAGGCAGCGTTGCCAGTTACACAGACCCCGCATCTCACACAAACTAATCCAAATCTACTTGTTGTGAATAGGCGAATAAAATGCTAAATGAGCTATGTGACGCTTTTCGGAAACCATGTGTGCCTTGATAAGTTCTTATGGTTGAAAAAGTAAGTGGAAAAGTAGATTCCGTACAATTTGACCCAATAGGCAATAAAATATGCAAACCATTCACAATGAAGAAAAAAAAAGACTGAGCGAGTCTTGTCTTGGTCTTGAGATATCGAGACCAAGACCAAGACCAAGACAACATTAAATTTTCGAGACCAAGACCAAGACTGGCCAGAGAATGGCCAGTCTTGGTCTTGGTCTTGGTCTTGCGAAGCCCTATTTTATTCTTCTAACTATCGATTTATCTTTAATTATTCATTATTCACTTCTTTATTCATTCATGAATTATTGATCGAGAGACTTATCAACTTGATTATTCATTCATCTCTGATCAATTTTATAGGAAATGAATAAATATTCATTACTTTTATTAAACTGATTGTCGATTTCAATTAATTTATTTATTGTTCACTTCTTCCTTCATTCATTAATTGATTGATAGATTGATTAACTTTATTATTCATTAATTATGGTTATCCAATGAAATCATTCATTTCTAATTCATTTGAGGGGGGAAGAATATAGATAAATTCATTTATCAATAAATATTCTTTATCCAATATACCTAATTTACCTGAGTCTCGGTTATTTTAATCTTAACATGCACCATTATATCACTTAATCCAATCAATTTCCATCAAAAACTCAATTTTCATCACTAAACCTCGCATGATGCCGATTATCATAAAACTAACAAATAAACAATAATTCTTTACCAAATTCGTTCTACCATAAATCGTACCATTGATGGTATGGAACGACCATTGAGGAAACCCATTTGTTTACAGGGTTAAGTGGTCGATAAATGTTTGTGGTTTAGGAAATGTGATGTAATAATTTGTACAGGGTGATGGTTGGTAAGGGCACGTGTTGGTTTTTTATGATTCATTTCCTAAACGGATCATGTAAGAGGAAAATTGCTTAAAATAAAAGTTGTAGGACTTGTATTTTTTTATAAAATTGCATTAGAGATTTTCTGTAGAATCTGCAGTTTGGAAGACGAATTTTATTCACGGGCTACACGGAAGCGGATATGGAAATTCAAAAACAGAAAATTCCCATTCAATGTCATTTATAGTCGACACCCCTGAAAACCAGTGTGTCAGAAAATCGACTTTATTGCACATTAAAAAGCCATAAATTTCATCCGAACCCGTTTCAACGTCAATACATATTTTCCCTGATATATTTTTCATTTTCTTCTATCAAATGTGATGCGATCTTGTGGAAAACACGTCACTATACAAAGATTAGTTTACTCTAAAAAATCCCTAGAAATTGTCCATTTCCTGTCTACGAACTGCAAAAAATAAAATCGCTTCTGGATATCAACTATCTTTAGTGTTTCCGATTCAATCTAATTGAAAGGAACGGATCAGGTAACGGGGTTTAATGGATAAATAAAAATAATTGAAAATAGGGGTTGTGGGTGATTCTGGGCAATTACGTTTTGGGATCTCGTGGAGAATGGTTGGCTTTATTGTGTTATAGAAAGAACACGTGAACATACATCGATTTTATCCGGAAAATGCCAGAAAACACAAAATGCCTCTAAGTCGATTGAAAAAGTTAGCCCAATGTTGTTCGCCAAATTTCGCAACTTTAACGATGGAAAATTATTCAAAATCTACAAGTTTACCCCCACGTCGAGCGTAGAAATGTACGACTTTAACGAGAAAAAAGTTCAAATTATCTCCACGTTGGGCGACAAAATCCGCCACTTCATCGATCGAGAATGTTCCAAAATTAACAAGATATCATTTGCTTCAAAGACACCAATTCAAGTTGTTAGTTGGCCCCACGTTGAGTGTCAAAATTTGCGAGCTTAAAGTCGAAAACATGAAGTTAGCTCCACGTTGCGGGACAAAATTTGCCACTTCAGCTATGAAAAATTATTCAAAACTAATTGAGGCTTCATGTCATCCGTTCCGACGTAATAAACTTGATTTAGCGCGTTGGGAGTCAAAATGAGTGACTTTAGCAATAGAAACTTCAAGTTAGTTGCACGTTGGGCGACCAAACTTGCCGCTCTAACGATGGAAAATTATTCAAACTCCAACAAGCTTTAATGTGATGTACTTTAAAATGACCACTTGAAGTTGGCTCCACGTTTGGCGGCAAAATAAGCGATTGTAACAATAAGAACTTGAAGTTAGCCACTTTAACGATGAAAAATCATTCAAAATACTTCAAATTTTCTGTCAATAGTTTTAAAATAACAACTTAAAGTTGGCCACATTTGTGCGTCGTCAAAATTTATGACTTTGACGATAACGAATTGTCATCCCACGTTGGGTGACAAAATTTACGACTGTAATGGTGAAAGATGGTTCAAAATCAAGGAAGTCTTTTCCGATGAAAACTTCAAATAAGCCCAATGCCGGATGACCAAAAATGCTGTTTCAACGATGGAAAATGATCAAAAACTCAAACATTTTCTTATCATTTGTTTCAAAGTGACAACTTTGAGTTTGCGCCATGTTGATCGACAAAATTTGCCATGAAAAATGAATGCAAGTGAAAAAAAAATCATGTCATTTTTTCTAGAGTAACTTTGGGTTGGCCCCGTACAAAATTTGACACCTTGACGATTGAAAATTATTCAAAATCAAGAACATGTTCGTGGCATTTGTTTTGAAGTTACGAATACCAAGTTTGCTTCACGTTGGGCTTCAACATTTGCGACTTTATCACGGTAAAACCCTTCCAGTAAGCTCCACGTGGGGAGACAAAATCTGCCACTTTAATGATGAAAATGATTCAAATCCAGAGAATGTTCATTTCATTTGGAATAAAGTGAACATTTCAAGTTGGCCCCAAGTTGGGCGGCAGTATTTGCCACAACGACGAAAAGTTGTTAAAAATCACTACAAATTTTCTGTCAGTCGTTTTGAAGTAACAACTTCAAGTTGGCACCACATTTGTCGTTTCCGGTTTTTAAATCAAGAAAATTCTCATTTGTTTAAAGGGGACCCTCTCTAAGTGTGCCCCACGTTACGCGTGAAATTTCCAAGCTTGATGATAAAAACTTTGAGTTAGCGGCGACAAAACTCACCAATTCAACGATTCAAATTCAAGAAAAATTCCTGTTCACTTAAGTTAGCCCCACGTCAGGTGACAAAATTTGCCACTTTATCAATCAATGGGAAAATATCGTGAATGTTCATGATTATCTCTTATCAAGTGATCACGTTGACAAGCCCCGTTGGGCGATAGAATCTGCGAATTCAACGTTCAACGATGCAAAATGATTCAAAACCAAAAAAAAGTCAATCACATTTTTGGTTTGAGGTGACAATCTTTAATTGGCCCCGTTGGAAACTGCCATGAAAATGTTCATGTAATTTAATTAAGATGAGCCTAGTTCAAGTTAGCCCCACGCTGTGCGTCAAAATTTGCCACTATAACCACGAAACATAATTAAAAAAGCAAGAACATTTTCATTTTAAGTTAGACCCACGTTGTGTGTCAAAATTTTCCACCGCAACTATGAAAAATCTCTCAAAATTAATACAATTTTTTTATACCATTTGTTTGAAAATGACCACTTCTCACGTCGGGCGATAAAATTTGCCACTCTAACCACGAAACTCACTCTGGGTGAGCCCCACGTTGTTTGACAAAATGTGACACTTTGACGATGAGAAATCATTAATTTTTCATCCTATATTTTCATGGCATTTGGTTTTAAGTAGCAGTTTCAACTTTCAACGTAGCCCCAAGTTGGACGTCAAAATTTGCGAATTCAACAATGGAAACTCTCAAGTGAGACCCACGTTGGATGACAATACTTGCCTTCTTAACGATGAAAAACGATCTGGAATAAAGACCATTTGCATGTATGTAATCTGTTTTGAACTGATCACTTCCAGTTGAGCCCCACGTTTGGCGACAAAGTTTTATACAGGGTAATCATTTTTACACTTCATCACACCCTTATTCACCTCTTTCAAACTTTCAACCCATCCGGCAAATATTTGTCACAAACAAACCATTGCCAGTACATTCACCTGCAATTTATTTTGAAATCGTCCCTTTTCCAATCACATCCCAATAAATTTATTGTACTATTCCGTCTTAAATCTGGAGCACGTACAGATAGTTTCCCTTATGGGAGGGCATTATGGCGAATGGAAAAAATTCCATTATTTAATATTCCTTCAATGCACATTTCGCAAGTGGTTTAATTGGTATTTTTCGTATCTGCTTCACATCGTCACACCGTCGCGACGCTTTTCGCATAACAATTGACTCTGTATTGATTGAAAATTCATGCGGGAAATTGTCAGCTTGAGAATAAATAACGGGCCAAAGAGTACCGTCGGGTGATTTTTTATATAAGGGCGACAGACGGCTCAATCTGAAAAAAAATAAATCGGGCAGAAACGAAGCTGTGATTTTTCAAACGAAACAGATATTTTTCATCGGAAGAGTAGGCGTTGAATAACACGATATAAGAGCCTCTATATTTTTCCGGCCCCAATCATTTTTCATGTTGGAGTGAATTTTTCAAGCTTGTTTTAAAATGAAGAGGATGGAACGCGTTTCATTTTGTCTGTAATTTACAAGGAGGAAATGGGGCATGTTATTGTTAATTTATGTGTATTTTTCCAAAATCATTCAGTAAATTATAACTCAAAATCGTAGACTTAAAAACAATCTATACATAATAACTTGGCATAACCAAAGAATATTCAAATTGATATTTTTTGGTAAAACTCAAAAATGGTATTGAGCAGGTTAATCGCTTCATATCATTTTTCAAAGTCTATAAAATCTCCTACAATTTTTATTTGAGAAAATTTTTTGTTCTATTCATAGTTCTCTCTGTAGAAAGCGCAATATCAGCGATTCAATCAATCATGGAGAGCGTTGAATACTGTGAGCACTAAGTTCACATTTTCCGGTATAACTAAAAAAAAATTGAGATCTATCAAAAATATTCATATGATCTTTCTTGAAGGCAAAAAAATGTCATAACTTTTATCCAGAGAAATTTGCATCGATTTTTCTGTTGAGCGCTCTGTAGAGCTGAGTTTTAACTCAACAAACTCAAGGTCCAAGGTTTATCAAAAATATTGATGTTATCCTTCTTCAAGACAATAACATCAATATTTTTTAACAGAACCGTTTCAAAGGCAAGAAAACTTCAACTTTAATTGGAGACACCCAAATGTCTGTAAAACTCCTGGAATTCTTCATAACAGACCAATTAGAAAACCCGAACGCCATCAAAAATGCACTTTAAGTTTAATTTGATACGAATCAAATTGTGTATGAATATTTGAAAAGAGATAAAAAGAATTTCTTAAAAGTGCCTGTATTGCATAGAGCTAAAAATAAACCAGAACCGAATTTGCCAAATAGACAGCAAAGCCTGAAGCAAAAAATACATGGGTTTACCGACAAATTCTCACCTGCCCACTTTCCAAAGCAGTCTCCGACAACGGCGTCTGAACCCGAACCTCGGCCAGTGCATCTCTGGACCCTTCTCTAGACAGGGTCGTATTGAAATCATTTCTGGAAAAGCTTCTTAAAATTTGTTCTTTGCTCTCGGTTGGCTTGAACCGGCCTCTTGGCTGAAATCTATATTAGAAATTAGTTTAATAAATAAATTTTATTGAAAGCAAAACAACATCAGATGCGATGCAGGATGCATGAGTGACGTAGAATGGAGGAAACGCAGCACTGCCAAAGTTCTACGTGACTCACTATGACGTGCATGAGATATTGTTTGCCGGTAAGTATACAGGGTACTGCCAAAATAAGTTCGCATCGCTTGGACATGACATACATGATTCTATACAAAAAGTTAATCCCACTATACTCTTCTTACCATGCCAAGATGCGCACTTTTCTCGGATTCACCCTGTAGAGGAAGCAGAGTAAATTACCTGAGCCCGTCCCTGCACGGTCCAGGTCCACTACAATTTGCTGGTACTGTGAAAACCGAGCCTCTTCTGTTCAAGTTACCCCTTGCTGAAGCCATAACATAGCTCCACATTGCCTCTATGATGCATTGCCACTAATTGTCTCTGGAAATTATAAAAAAAAGTTTTTCTAGACGAAAAATAATCAAGCTTATCTCTAGGTTTACCCTAAACTAGGTCGGATTTAATAGAATCCCGACACAAACGAATGGATGTAGAACAAAAGGATAATGACTGGTTTTTGTGTTTATGAGGAATTGACGGACGTTTAAGGGAAAAATATAAGTACACAGGATTCCACGCAATTTCCATGTAACCTACGGGTTTCTATCGAGATAAGGAAAAACGAGGGCATGGTTAAATAAGTGGAAATTTCCAGACTAGAATTAGTCGCTTCCTTCTCATTTACCCGTAATGGAGTCATTCTGAGACTCATTTCGCTCAACTGAGTTGCCTATCTGTCACTGATGCTCATATGCATGCAAAATACTAAGAGAAAATTGTATGGGAATTGGTTTGGTCACCCTGTATAGACGTTACATCTAAAACATTCTCTCCTCTTTTCAATTATTTTCTTCCCTTAAATATATTCAGTGGTTGAGTTATGATTTTTTTTCTACAACCCTGCAGTTTTTGACTCAATCCTGAATTTGCATGGACAATTTTCTTCCAAATCTCGTCAAGTTATCCAACGAGGTTTGGAAAAGTGAAAATGGTGTGACAGATACAACTTTTCTTTTTTGATGGGTACATTCTATGATAGGTACATTTTTTTTCACTTAAAAATATTGAGAATTATGATTTTTTTCCACAACCCTGCAATTTTCGACTTAATCCTTGCATGGATAATTTTCCAGAATTCGTCAAGCTTTTTCTACAAGGTTCGAAAACTGAAAATTATGTGATACATGCAACATTCCTTTATCTTTTCAATTGAATTTTCTTCACTCAAAAATGTTAAATAGTTTGGGAGTTACAATTTTTTTTTCACGACCCTGCAATTTTTTACTCAATCTTTGGTTTGCATAGTCCATTTTCAAAAATTCGTCAAGCGTTTCCAACAAGATTTGGAGAAGAGAAAATTATGTGACAGATGCAATATTTCATCCCCTTCTTAATAAATTGTTTTCCATGCAACATTAATCAGTGGTTTCGGAGTTATGAATTTTTCTCTGCAACCATCAATTTTTAACTTTTGACTTCCTTAATGGACAGTATTCAAACATTCGTCAAGCTTTTCCAACGAAGGTTGGAAAACTAAAAATTATGTGGCAGATGCAACATCTCATCCTCTTCTCGATAAATCGCTTTCCACTCAAAAATGTTGAGTTGTTTCGGAATTTTGAACCCTGCAATCTTTGACACAATCCCCAATCTGTATTTTGAAAGATGCATCAAATTTTCCAAACGAGGTTTGTGAACTATCATCTTTGGTGGAAGTGAAATGACGTGGTAGATATAACATTCCATCCCTTTAAATAAATTTCTTGTAGGTAGTCACAAATATCGAGTGGTTTTGGCGAGTTATGATAATATTCATTTCTCCAGATAAACCACTAAAACTTTAATGTAACCAAGAAAATCTTTACATAAATGATGATTCATTTCTCCATATGTCCCAGACATCCGTTTTATCCCCAAAAAACATTTTACCACCAATCGGCAATAATCTACGACATCTGGACTGGATGACCTTAAAGGTTGCGATAATCTTTATCACTTTGCCAATAAGGCCAAGCTCTTAATATTTTACTTTCTATACTAAGAGAATTCATAAAAACCCAGATAAAAGGCTATAAGTTCTCCTTTGAAGGTGATTAATAAAAAAAACATCGCGTGTCTCTTCATCAGTCCGTCAACACGTACAAAAACTCCTCTAATCAATTTCTAATTATTTTCTGCGTTTATTGATGACTCCATTTGATGAGTGGGTGTAATTGGAATTTTATTCGCAATTTGTTGCTGGCATCTTCAAATTCAGCCACGTGTAAATTTACTCACAATCAGCTTCAATAGTATCATCTTACGTGCTGTTGAATGTGACCCAAGACTTGAACGGTTTATAGTTGATGAATTTAATTTTCAGTTCAGTTCAGACGACTCCGGGAAATAGTCCTCTTCCGCTTGGTGTAGTGGAAGTGAGCCTTAAACTTTGCTCAAAAATACTCAGTGGTTTCGGAGTTTTACATCTTTTTTTACTTCATCCTTGAGTGCATTTTCAAAAAAAAGATCATGACACACAACATTCCTTCATCTTTCTAATGATTTTTTTTTATCCAAAAATATTGAGGACTTTCGATGTTATGAATGTACATTATTTCTATTTTCTATTGAACAGTCCTTCTACCATTTACATTCAAAGCATTCCATTTTTAAAATTGATTTTATCCAACTCTTTGAGTTCTGTAGAACTCAGTAAAAAAAGTATCCGTAAATTTGCATCTGAATGAAATTCCCGTCGATCCCAATTGTGGCAACGGGATAGTGAGCGATGGGAAAATCTGTCGAGTAATTCGATTTGGGAATTATTTCTGAAGCTGAGACAAATCTGCAGGTTTTTTTGTGGGATTTTTCGGTTGACGCCATTGTCATTCTGTTAGCATAAATATTACTTTTACAACAAAACCTTGCGACTGCTCAAAAAAAACATAAACATCTCTTGCGTTCGGTTTAATTAATGCAAACGCGAGTATTTTGGGTTTTTGAGTACAGAAAAGTGGACAAAAAAGTGAGCAGCACGAGTGTGATTATGACATGAAACGTATACTGACGCACCATAGACGAAAATAAAAAATGACGCACGTCAACGTTTATAACTAAGAGCTTAGTTCCACATCTTGACAAACGAGATGTCCGGTCATGTGACAGAAGATTTTATTTGCAAATCGTCTGTCACATGAGCGAACATCTCATATGTCAAGATGATGCTATTCGAACAGCTTTGATTGATCCCATGAATGTATTTAAAATATATGTCATTGCGCATAAATAAAATGGCGTATTATTTGTCTATAATCATCAAATTGATAATTGATTTAAAATATCTCTTTCACAGTGGCGCATGCCTATTGGGTGGATCAAATAAATAGATGTTAAATGTCATCATCGTGCGCATGATTAGAATGACGTTATTTGTCTTCATATTTTGATCAAATTAATTAATTTTAAATGTCATTTTCACCGTTGCGCATGATCAGAGCAACGTGTTTAGTTATTATGGTGATCAACTAATCAACTGAATAGATTTAAAATGCCATGTCAGTCGTGCGCATGATTAAAATGACGTTATGTTATGTTATGTGTCTACTGTTATCAAAATAATTGATTTAAAATGTCATTTCAGTCATGCGCATGATTTAAATCACTTCATTTGTACTTTTTGATCAAATCAATCGATTTTTAATTTCGTTTTTTGTTTTGCGTATGATCAGAACAACGCTTTTATCGAATAAATAGATTTTTAATTACATCCCAGTCGTGCGCATGATTAAAAGGACGTATTTATCTATTTTGATCAAACTAATTGATTAATAATGTCATTTTCACCATTGCGCATGATCAGAACAACCTTTTTGTGTATTATGGTGATCAAACCAATGGATTTATAAAGTCATGTCAGTCGTGCGCAGAACTAGACTGACGTTTATTGTCTTTAGTGCTCATGGATAGAATGACGATTATCGTGTTTTATGGTGGTGATCAAATAGATTAATTTAAAATATCATGTCAGTCGTGCGCCTGATTGGACTGACGTTTTATTTACTTTGGTGATTGAATAAATCGATTTAATATGTCATGACAGTCGGCGCATGATCAGATCAATGTTTATTGCGTATCATAATCATCATGACTACCTATCTATAACATTCTACCGGTAATATCTATGATCAATCAATTCAAAGATTCTTGCATCTTTTCTACCAATTTTCACCCTTTTCATGAATTTTTTTCCACAGAAAACTACAACATCAACTATTGACAATAGTAATAGCTAGCACATCAAATGTTTACGATGTAAACTACTAAAGTACCAAGTCGCCGAGCAGGCGTTCGTTTCAGCTGTCAGTGTGAATAAGTGTGACATGTTTGCATTGATTTTGTATGCTCGGATAGATGATGATTGTGATAAAGGCAATGATTTTGTGGGATCAATGTTCTAAGGATAAAGGTCTTCATTGTATACACGGTAAAATTATTATGATAGACAGGCTCGTCCGCACCACTCATTAAATGCCAAGCGAAAGAGAGTTAATTTTGCTCACTATTGTTATCAAAATGTAAATAGAAATTGATTAATAACTAGAGCGGAATATGTTATGTTAAGTTACATATTACATAAATAATCCGGATCTACTGTGCATAGGTGTAAGTGAATCAGTGTTGGAGATAAAAAAAATTCAAAAATTCTATACAGCATTTATTCCTTTTTTCATTGAATCTTCATAGAGTGATTTGGGAGCTATGTTTTTTTTTCTAATGCCCTGCACTTTTTGACACCGACTTCAATTTGCACTGTCCATTTTGAAAAATTCGTCAGGCTTTTCCAAAATGGTTCGAAAAAGTGGAAATCACGTGACATTTTCAACGTTCCTTTCTCCTTCCAATGCATTTTATTCCACTCATAAATATTGAGTTCTTTCGGGGTTATACAATTTTTTCTATGGCCCTGCCCCTTCAATTCTTGTTCTCATCCTTTATTTCCGATTTGCAAAGTCGATTTTCAAAAATTCTCCTTTAATTTTTTTTGTCGCTCAAAAACATTGAGCAATTTTTGACTGAATTCATTTTTTTTTCAAATTTGATTTTATATTTATTTTTTTATTTATTTCTTCATAGTTTTGATGAAAAAACGCTCTCCATTTTTTTAAATCATAGAACGCTATTAAATTATCTATTTGATTCTCAAATAAAACATTTTTTCATTTTTCAATCGTAACACAGTTTTTTTTTCATCAGTCATAAAGGCTTCTTCGCTTTTTTTCAATTTTCTCTTCCAATAGTTATCAATGTCTTATGAATGTATTCATTTTGAAAAATCGTTTTACAATGTATCATAATTGATTAATTGATGTTTAATATGTTTATTAAAACTAGCTCTGCCTCTTACATGAACCCATCAAAACTTTCCAAACCCCTTAAATTAATTCTCGCAACCAGTCTCCCATTCATGCAAATTCAATTAAGAGCCTCTTAATTCAATCTTCGCTGAAAATTCAATGGAAAACGGAACGTGTTTTTCACACTGAAAGCAAATTCATCTCCCAATTTTGATGAACAGCTAAGAAAAATTCACAAATTAAATTTCAAAAAAAAATCAATTACCTCAAATATCAATCTGTCGTGTACACTGAAATCATTTCACTCAATGTCTTATTTATTTTTTTTAAACAACGAACCCGGGAAATTTGAACTATCGGAAAGTTCGTTCCTTTCTGTGCCGACGTCAGCTGACAACTGACGATCCGTCGCGACGCCTCCACTGAGATGGAATAACCGGCCAAAGAGGATGATTGGATAAGTTTATACGATGGGGGTAGTCAACATGAATTAGTTCTTACAAATAATTGAAAATTCATTTTTTTTTTAAATTTAATAAGTATTCCGCGAATATCAAAAATTCGTCAAGCTTTTCCAACGAGGTTTGGAAAAGTGAAAGTGATGTGACAAATACTTCTTGATTTTTTTTTACTCAAAAGTATAGAGGCTTTCGGAGTTCCAACCAGTTAGCCTAAAACACAGCGGACCAATTATTACCAACGATGTAGCCTGAGGAGTTATAGTCCTCCATAGCCTGAGGTTAGCTTCATTTTCGTTGACATGATCAGGTGACTCAAATTCAATGAATTGACTGTCGAACCAGTTCATCTGTCAACTGACACCTCCGTCAACCCCCCAAATTCACCATACTGGTCAACATGCCCCCAATGCTCCGCAAACGACTAAAATAATGTCCAATTGAATGGATCGCTATTATTTGGCCTGTCAAATATGTGGCGATCAACTCAAATTTGATCCTCGACGTCCGTGCACCCTTGGAGAGCATTTATTAAAAAAACACCCCCAAGTGGAGATGACCCACTTCTCCAATGAGGACTTGTGTATCTGTAATAGTAGTAGTGTCAAACTTCCTGCATGTGAGTATAAACTAGGCAACCTTGTACCCATCCAATGGACATGTAAATTGGGCCACGCAGCGTTGCCGTCGTGGTACCAATTTTCCTAAACCAATAAATTACAGGCCCTAAAACTGGCTTACCGTGTGACTGTTCCCCATTCAAACAAACCAAACCCAAATGCATTTTCAAAACCACTGGTAATTTTTTTTGATTAAACTAAATCAATTAATTGTCTATATTTTCAGTTGAAACCTGGAAACCCGGTCCATTGAGGGTGGAATGTCCTAATTGTTCAAGCCTGGCCCGACCCTGTATCAGGCGACAACGAAACAGAGTAAGTTGAAGTAAGTTGGAATAATAATCGTGAAATAAGTGAATGAATGAATTGTTTGTAGGTTGCGCAGACTCCGTTGGGTGCTTTTTGTCTGTTGGTTTGTTGGCCTGTTTGTTTTCTACCATTTTTGATGCCGGAGAGCAGCCAGATTCAGTTGTTTTGCAAAAAGTGCGGTGCGTTTTTGGGTAAGATTTATTGCATAACTTAATTAATTCAAAGAACATTATCATATTTATCAGGATGATGATGATGCAAAAATCACTTTGGTATCTTTTATGGTTTCCGAATCAATTATGTTTCAAGTTACAATAATTTCATAAAACAATTTATAAGCGTGAGTGTCTAATTTGGAATAGATTCAGTAAATCACTTTTTTGGGAAATATGCTTGGACACGTCAATTTTTCGACGTCGTATTTTGAATTACGCTCTATTTTGATGTTCGAAAATTCTATAGGGTTCACCAAATTTGAGACAATATACAGGGTGCCACAGATTCGAGTGCATGCATGGGTATCTCAGTTATTATAAGAGATACAGGGTCGGTGCTCAAAAAAATTCCAATAATTATTAAATATTTCACAGAGCCTTTACACCATTTTTGGAAAGTGAAAAATTAATTTGTCCAAAAAAATTATAATATACGTTTATTTAGCACTTGGCTACAGAGAATGTACACGATGTTGTTCATTTCTGGCATAAATCTTGATCCAATGATTGATGACATCAACCACGACCACCAGAAACTGTACCTTTGGCTGGGGCATTATTGTAGACAAGAAAAAAAATTGTATATTTGGTAAATGATCAAAGCTAAGAACCATCAACATTGATGAGATAAATATACTTGTAAATAATGTGAAGTTGCAGCATGTAAACGAAATTAAGTATTTAGGGGTTGTTTTTGATGCCACTCTGAGTTTTTATTCAATGCCATTTAATGTCCTTCTTCATTTTGTTAAGAAGCCTGAGGAAGATGCAATTGGCATCGAAACGTTGCTTTTAATAAATAGAAGAAACTGTATGGACGTGTCCTTTATTCCCTAAATCCCACTACGAACTAACATATAAGGACGTTAAACCATTTTATCATGCCGATTACATGATGAGGAAGTTCTCAAAGAAAATTGGTTTCTTGGCAAGGGTAACACGGCACGTTTTCATAAAGACCAGATTCATGATGTACAACCGAGTGTACAACGCTACACAAAACAATAGACAACGCTATTGCTGCACCACACTGACAGTTTTGTTCAACTATTTTATATGTGTTACTCAAATTTAAAGTTGAACAGATACAGAAAATTCACAATCGGGCTATGCGACTAATTTTAAAATGTGTCTGTTACGATTAGATTAATGTTGAGTGTCTTGAATATTATGTCAGTCAGACAATATATTTAATATTAAAATCAAACTACTACCTAGCTACATCTGTGATGAGATAAAACTGTTCAGAGATGTTCGCTCATGGTACGAGGTATTGTAATGATTTCATACTTTTGGACAGATGTGACACCATTCAACTATTGAACTCTTTGCTTTTCAAAGGACTCCAAGAATTCAATCAATTACCAAATGAAATAAAAATGTGTAGCAACCTCAAGCTTGTCCAAACACTACCTACCAAGAGTGCACGTTATGTCCCATATGCTATGATTTTTTTTTACTTTGCTCGTTGTCAGTTTTTCAACTATTTTTTATCTATTTTTTCATATGCATGTATTTATACTATTTTATATATAAAACATTTTGTAATTCTTTGTAGCCAAGTGGTTAATAAACGTATATTATTATAAAAGTGTCATTAAATCTCATGTTTAAAAACGTTTAATAATTTAAAACGTTCCAAAACATTTTTTACATGATTGAAAAACAATAACTATAATATTTAAAATGATTTATTGACATTTTTGGGTAATTTAAATACGTTTGAATATCTTTTTTAGATTTTTCATATGGTTTGGTTGATGTTTCAATAAGATAAGACGTTTTGTATCGCTTCGAAAAGTAACTGGTACATTTTAAAATGTTTGGAACAATAGACAGTCCTTAAAACGCTTTTAACGCTCAATTTCAAACCCTTCGACCATATAAGAAACGTTTCAAATATCTATTGTGTGTGTTCACGATCTTTTATACTAGATTCTAGAAATTTTGAAGATGCTTTCACATACAGGGTGGCCCAACGAAAAGGTCCCACCCTTATTTATGACTTTCCTGGTATATTTTGGGGAGAACGCTCGAACACATCAATTTTTATTTTTAGGGGGACGTCTTTTCGTGTATGATTGTAGAATACAGGGTGTTCCAAAAATAAGATATCGCATTACACTTGACATTTTTAAATGGAAACACCCAATTTTTTTTCTATTTTTGGATTCTCCATGAAGTTTTTAGGAACTTTTGTATGATACAGTTTATACATATCTTCAATCGTTTTGAAGTTATTTGAATTTTTCATAAAATTCACCTCATTTAATTTAATACTGGAAACTTGAAACTTGACGGGGGAGATATTTGGATATGTTGGAAAATACAATAGAGCCACGAATAACCGAAATAATAGAGAATGAGGTTAATTATAATGAAAATTTTCTTCATTTCCAACAAGATGGTGCACCGCCGCACTTTGTAGCTCCAGTACGACAGTTTTTGGACACCCATTTCCCAAATCAGTGGATCGGACGGCGCGGCCCCATTGAGTGGCCACCAAGGTCTCCGGACTTGAGTCCTTTAGATTACTTTCTTTGGGGACATTTAAAAAGTAAGGTTTTTAGTACGAAGCCAGACTCCATCCAAGATCTTCGGGAGCGGATCACGGCGGAATGCAGACAAATAACTCCAGAAATGTGTGAAAATTGTAGGAATTGATTTGAGCAAAATCTTTATTATCGCATGGAGGTAAATGGACACCACTTTCAACATTTATTACCACATTGACTTTTTGACACATTGTAGCTAAGTAATTAATTTTTGTTTAAATTTTTTAAATACACGGTTGAAGATAGGTATAAACTGTATTATAAAAAAGTTACTAAAAACTTTATGAAGAATCCAAAAATAGAGAAAGAATTGGGGGTTTCCATTTAAAAATGTCAAGTGTAATGCGATATCTTACTTTTGGAACACCCTGTATTATACAGTCATACACGAAAAGACGTCCCCCCGAGCGTCCCCCTAAAAATAAAAATTGACGTGTCCGAGCGTTTTTCCCAAAATATACCAGGAAAGTCATAAATAAGGGTGGGACCTTTTCGTTGGGTCATCCTGTATGAATATACAGGGTGTTCCAGAACAACGTCAGAAAATTTAGGAAGGTGATTGTGTGTGATAAAATGATGGTGGTAAGTCATAATATGACAAAAATTCAAAATCTCAATATTTTTCGGGTTACCGGAATTATAAGATCAATATTTTTTTTTATTTACTGATTTATCCCGAACATTTCTTATCGAATCAAAATAAAACTTGGTACAACATTCCATCTTGTTTATCTGTAACGTTGGAAAAAATATTTCTCTTGCCCCTATTTGGCATATCTTTATTGTTTCGAGAGATTCCTCAAAAACGAATACGTCGTTTTAAAGATTGGGAAAGATCTGACAGAAAATGTACTCTATGTACGAGTCGATAAATTTCACCGTTTGGCCGCAAATCGATATTAAACTATATAATTCATGTGAAAAATAATTTGCTCTGGATGACATGATAACAGAGGAAATACAAAACAAAAACAACACAGAATAACACAACAATAACAAATACAACAGGAACAAGAAAAAACAACACAACAACAACAGAAACAAGAATTCGTTTTTTCATGTTTTTGTATATTTTCCTTTCACCCTCACAAATCATGTTTTTGTGTTGTTTTTGCATTGTTTTCGTTATTCTTTTTGTTGCTGGTAGTTCGTTTTTTTGTTGTCTGTGTTGTTTCATGTTGTTTTTCTGTTGTATTTTCCTTGTTATCATGATTTGCGGCCAAACGGTAAGACCTATCGACGCGTACAAAGAATAGGGTTTTGTCTAAACTTTCTCAATTTTCAAAACGACGTGTTTGTTTGTGAGAAATCTGTTGTAAAAAAAAAGATATGCGAAAAATGAAGTTTGGACTTCAGGTAAAGCCCCCCTTCTACACCATTTCCAACAGTATTTTAGAAACCTTCAAATGTATTTTAGAATAATCATTTGTATTTAACACACCTACATATGAATAATGGAATAGTCAATTGTATTTTAGAAAACATCATTTGTATTTTGGAATAACCACTTAAATTTGAGAAAGCTTCAAATGTAGTTTAGATGAACCAATTCAATTTTAGAAAGCAACAAATGTATTTTCGAATTGCCAATTCTTTTTGGAAAACCGTCATTTGTATTTTAGATCAAACCATATGTATTTTAGAAAGTTTCAATTGTAGTTTAGAATTATCATGTATGGCTCTATTTCTTAGATATCTTTTCTGTAAGTATCAGTATACCTTTGTCGGCACTTTAACATTCCACACTGATTTTGTCCTGTGGGCATACCTCAACGAAAAGGTTCTTAAGCATCGTCCTCACAATTTGGAATCTAAAATTCAATTGATCGTTTCTAAAATTCATATAGTCTTTCTAAAATACAATTGTTACAATCTAAAATACATGTGGCTTTTCTAAAATACATTTGGCATTATCGAAAATACTATTGTTATTTCTAAAATACTTTTGAATATGTCTAAAATACACTTACTTACCAAAATTATTTTGTCACATACAATCACCCCCTAAGTTTCCTGACGTTGTTCCTGGAAACCCTGTATAGGCTCCTGAAAGTTTAAAACACTGAATAACAAAAGAACCAACAAAAAGAGGCATAAGTAAGTCAATTAAAAAAGGTGAATTCGCATCATTATGAAGAAATGAATATTATTGATGAACAAAAAAATAATTCACTCACTATGCCCTCTAGTAACTAATAGATAAATTGATTACGGTAAATAAGGAATATATCATGAAATTGAGCAATTTTTCAGGTGAATATGACAGAAATACTGGACGAATGAAGTGTCCACCATGTCCAACAAGTCAGGAGTTCAACGTGAACAATTTGCCACCCATGTGCTAGTTTAATGGTAATAAATTTTGGAAATAATTCGTCTTACTGTATTAAAAAACAGACTTTATTGCAAAAATAACTCAAGTTAAACATTTTTACAGCTTAACAATAATTGAATAGCTAGCCTAAAGTTAATAACACATTTTTGTAAAAAAATACATATCAACAAAAATTATGTACAAGTCAGTTGAAAAATTAGCAGCTTAGAGAGGATTTGAGCCACTGCAAAAAAACAATTATGAATAAATTATGAAATATTAAAAGTTCAACAAACCTCCGACAAATTCAGCTTAATTGTGCCGTTTTGGAGAGGATCCTTGGCTTCGAAAATGTCTAAAAATTATTGATGAAAAACAGTGTTTTGAAACTTGAAGACTTACTAAATGCTACAGTGAGGTGCAAAATTGCGGAGACAAAATCACCAAATCTTAGGGTACCGTCTTTCCTCATGTATCTGGAATGAATTGATGAATAAATAAGTTATAGACAAAGAATGAATTCTTTAAGAGTGAATTGATGAATCAAATTAACATTAAATAAAATAATCGAATCATTAAATAATTTGATGCATGAATAATATGTCAATGAAATAATGATTAGGTCAACCAAAAGGTTAAAATAATAATAATAAAATATAATAATCCTTACCTCAAAATCAATGTAGTGAGCACCTCACTACTCAATTGAAATCCCACCTCCAACAGAGCGTCTCTAAATCGTTCCGCTTTCAAAATTCCGGTTTTTTCTTTAGTGTGATTTTTGAATGCGGTTTGCCAAAATTTCAAACTGCACATCAGATCTTTGAAGTCGCTGAATTTCAGTCTTCCATTACTTGCACTCTAAAAAATGAAAAAAAAAAGAGAATTTAATCCGATAAGCTAAAAATTATTTGAGGCAGAAAGCAGCATTTAATAAAACAATTACCAAGAATGAGATGGAAGTGATAATTTTCGTTGGAGGAGATTTCATGCACAGTCGACTGGTGCAGAAATCACTTCGTTATCTCTTAGTTTTTGAGAAAATACATTTTTTTTTTAATCAAGTCAAAACTTCATACAAAAACTTTTTCCTCATATTAGGATCATGAAATGTCTCGTCTTTATTGTGCAAAATGTGTTGAAAAATCGACTGATGCAAGAATAACTCCGATATCTTTTATTATAGTTTCTGAGAAAATCCAAATGTTATGAATTTAGGTCAACATTTCTTGCAAAAACTTATGGACCGGGAGATAACGACCATTTTTGCATGGGTAACGTTCAATGCACGTCTGCCGAGCTGGGGTATGGTATATTTCAATATTTGAAGTCGATCAAATTCTATAAATTTTTCCCCCCGTGTACCAACTCCAAGATCAATAATTGAAATTGTACTAAAAAATCGAAAAAAATAACGATCGATGCCCATCTGCCGTTGTGATTTTATGATTGTGTACTAAAAAAAATCCATCGGTAACTCATCGGCAGACATCTTCAAGTGATAGGTTCCTTACTATGAAATTGTTGTGAAAAATGATGAAAAAAAAACGATTGATGCCCGTCTGCCAAATCAAAGGTAGGTTTAAAAGCTCAAAGGAAACCTAAAAAACCCATCGGCAGACATATACCTACTTAATAATTAATGGGCATTTTTAATTGTTATATTTTCGTGACAATGTATGACAATGATGGACATTTGTCATTTCATTTGACATGAGAATATAACAAACAACAAATTCGCAATAATTATTAAGTACTAGCTGACCCGGCAAATTTCATACTGCCTCATAATGTCATTTTTGTCTTGATATTGAAAATGGCCGCCACTGCCATGCTGTAGAGTTTAGTCTCTTTCATTTCTCGGGTCTATGATTTGAATTGACATCAATATCATTAGGTGAGTTCGAGTTTCCGCTCTTCGTGCTCAGAGTGTTTAGAGCGAAAACTCGAACGCGCCTATTGAATTTACTCATTGACATTGACATTGGTTTGTTTTGTCACGGAAAGGTGACATGTGACAGTCCGAATGAAAAGTTGTGTTTTCAGGTTTTTTCGGGGGATTTTCCAGCTTTTCTCGCCATTTAAACAATCCCAAGACTTAAAAAAAAAATGACACAAATTGCCCCAGCCGTTCTCAAGTTATTGATCCTCCAGAAGAAATCGGTACTCATTTTTATATATTAAGATATGTCCTATATGTCTGCCGATGGATTTTTATGGTTTCCTTTGAGCTTTTAAACCTACCTTTGATCCGGCAGACGGGCATCAAACGTTTTTTTCTACAATTTTTTAGTACAATTTCAATAATTGCTCTTGGAGTTGGTTCACGGGGAAGGAACAATTCTTTTGCATTGATCGACTTAAAATATTGAAATATAACATTCCACATCTCGGCAGACGGGCATTGAACGTTAGCCAAAAATGGTCGTTATCTCCCGGTCCATTAATAAGATCTAAAGAAGAGATAAAATAATGATTGAAAATAAAAAATAGTAAAGACACAATAAACAAAAATGAATTGAGTTAATTGAAAAGCAACTGCAAATAATTGAATCGGAAGCATAAAAAAGGAACAAAAAATCAACCAAAACAATATTAATATCTAAAACGAATAAAATATTTTTTTTACCTCAAAAGTAAAAACAATCTGTCGGCAAACCTCAATGCTTGCACAACTCTTGATATAATCATTAGGCAAGCATGCGTCCAGCAACTCTTGCAACTCAAAAGCATTAACACTCCGATGCTCGTCTGCTAACTGTAGAAAGACTGCCTCGTACTGACTAAAGCTCTTTCCATCGAGCAGTGGTGGAGCTTTGACTATTGCTGACTTCACTACAACGAAAAAATCAGCAACTTTTGTATTCAAATTTAAAATGTCGTTCTACCTAAAAATGGCACTGTGTCCACCAGTTTCAATTTTAAGGGTTTACTAGAGTAGACCCTCAAAGTGAACCCGGATTCTTGAGCGGGTTCGAAAGTTGTTGGTATGATTAAGTAGCCTCCTTGTTCCAATTGGCACCTGATTAATCAATCAATGAGATTAAATAAAATTAATTAGTCGACTCACCTATGACTGACTTGTCGGCTGTTAGTATACTGTGAATTGAACAACGATTTATTTTTCTTAAAAAAAGCCTTCCCAATTGTTTCTGTATTGCTCTTAGACAGAGAATATGCCGTGAAACCCACAACTTTAGGCTCCATAATACTATGCTGATTCAGAGACACCACAACTTCCTCCATTTCGCTCAGCAACAAGTGCAACTGCGGATTTATATGAAACGTCTCTGGATTATTCCGGCAACCACCAGCAGACACGCCCCGTTGCCAGTTGCCCTGATACAGCCGCATCTGCCACGTTGTCTTGTTGTGCAAACTGGGCTCATCTCGACTTGTATCACTGTCCAAATGCACCACCTCCAGATGGGTGAACGTTTGCAAAAACTCCCGATGAGGCATCCAGAACTCCTCCTCATTGTACTTGGACTGTATCCTCTCATACTCCTGCGGAGGAAGATCTTCCCAATCAGGCGAATCCAAGCACATAGACCCTGTATACTCTCCAGGACCCTCCAATGGGTTCCTCAATTTTATCAGCTGCAGCGAATCGTTGCTATAAGTCTCCACCCTGTATAAATCTCAATTGACTCTGACTAGATTAGTTGAAGCAAAATACCTCTCCATGCCATAAATCCGATAATTAATCCCAGTCTGCACGCCATTGGTGAGTTTTTCGCTGAGCGAGCGGCTCTGATTGGGCGGCTGGACTGTGCACGTGACTATTGACGTCATATCCAGGAGTTTCTGGAGGATTCTGGCGCCATCGTCGCGGATTGGAATGCTCTCGGTTATGCCACCGGTCAAGTCCGCCAATCCGTCCAGGAGGGAGCCGTATTTGAGAGCTTCGTAGGAGCCGTGGAGTCTGTATTGAAATCGTACTTTTAGCAACATTTGAGCAACAATTTGATGAAAAAATCAGCAGTCTAAGGGCTGATATTTCAATGTCACCCTAAGTGACATTATAGCTAAGGTGGACTTAAATTTTATGTGAATTTCAAACTTCTCTATCGAAAGTACCATATTACAATTGCGCCACTCCTTTCATTTAGCAAAGAATTCAATGTGAGTGTCGCAATTGAAACACGGCGCTTACAGAAGTCAATTTCAGGGATCAAAATGACGTATTAAGTGTACCTTAATCTTGAGTGGACATTGAAATATCGGCCCTAAGTCAACCATTTTTTATTTTATGATTTGTTTGGTGAAATGCGTGTTTTTGGCTTGTATGAGATTTTGGACAAATACATCTACATAGAATCTAGGAAAACAGCTCGCTCAGATACATTGTTTGGGGATGTAGTTCTAGCAACATTCAAGCTATGATTTGGTGAAAAATCCAGTATCTAACTATCTCATTTTTCATTTTATGACTTTGTAGTAAAGAGTGTGTCTGTATAGGAATTTGGACAGCTGCATTTAATTACTCAGCTTGCTCAGCTACATGACATCTGTAACGTGGTTGTAGCAACATTTTAGCTTTGATTTGTTAAAAAAATCAGCTTTTCAACCTTATTATAGTGTCTTTTATGATTTGTTAATACATAGTACAAAATTAAAACTCACTTTGCATAGGCTTTCTCCAACAATCCCGGCCAAAAATAGTCGGAACTTTGCGATTGTAGAAAAGCTAAACGTCCGTGGACTGTGGGCAACCTGTCGTCCACTAAAACTTCTGTCCATTCTCCACACCACCAAAGCCTGAAAAATTCCATAAATACCAAATCACCCCTTTGAATGAAATCAAACCTAAATCGGAATACCCCACAATATTGATCCCCACTAAAGGACTGGTCTGCGGGGACCACCCTGTAGAATAGTCCTTTGTTGAGGTACAGGACACCTAAGCAGGAGACAAGCCATCGATCTCCTGAAAAATTATTTTCCTGAATGTCTTGAATGGACAGTATAGATGGTAAAAAAAATAGTAGATAATTTTTTTTATGTATGACATTTTCATTGTAAAACGTATCATTCTTGATATATCCACAAATTACTGGCCTCTACCTATATTATCTTCACCAACTAATTATCCATTCTCTTGACTAACATGTTGTGTAGTCGACAACAATCGCTCGCCCACAAAAACAATAAAAAAATATATAATTGTGCAAAATACTGATTCATGTCCAAATCAGCCCACTGGAGATCGAATACAGTGGGTTAAATTATGGAAGCGAATGACCTTAATGCTAATTTGGCACATCTGTGTCAAAAATTGTATGTATCGGAATTTGATTCAGGTGCAAACGAGGTTATTATGTAATGATTGTGTGATAAATTTGTAGCAGAGTTGGGAAACTAAATATGATATGAGAGAAATAACATCAAACTAGAAATCCTCATATCCAACAACCCAAAAAAAAAGGTTTCGAACGTATTCATGGATGATGAACAACCTCCCACTAACTAGGGTTGCCAACTATAAATTTTTGGAATCCAGGACACACCAGTAAAAATCTGTTAAAAATCCAGGACGCAGGGAACAATGAAGAACGCGTAATCATATGAAAATTTTATCGATCATGTCAAAAATAATAGAGAGTTCAAAAAAATGTTATTTTAAATAACAACAATAAAAATCGCAATTCCAACTATGTAGGTACCCTAACATAAAAGGGCTACCTCTTACAAACTAGATATCAAAAATTGAGTCGTCTAAGCTAAAAGACAAAATAGTGAAGATTGGTTTGGTACTGCCAAAAAGTACATATATTGGTACACTATGTTAGCTTATTATTGCTTAAAAGATTTTTTTTCTGACTTGGCCGCTTGAAGCAGTTTCTTGTTTTGCAAAGCGAAATTATAAAGTTCTTGACAATCTTCACTGTAGTTGACTTTGATTTGAAGTTCTGATTTCATATGATTTACAGTCAAACGGTTTCGTTCATCTGTCCAAGCTGCGTCACATAAAGAAAAGACGCGCTCCGCATCAGCATTGGATCCAAAAATCGAGAAAACAAACTGTATTATTTTTAAAATGCACTTTAGTCTAGGATTAGAATTAAATATCAATGGAATTTGTTATTCTCAACAATAGATTTATCGCTACAAGTGGCAGCTTCAGAAATAGCTTTTGACATTTCACAGTACTCTTCATATAAATCATCCATGTCTATGCCACAATTTAAATTTAAACCTGAATTTAAACCTTGCATATAACATAACAGTTTCCGATAACTCGTCAAAAGGGAATGTTTGTCTAGAGAAAAAAATTCAAATTTCGATAAATGATTGTTTGTAGAAAAATCAAATTTTGCATTTATATAGGCAATAGCATCAGTATACAATTTGTTGATTTTATATCCGTTTGAATGGAGCTTGGAAGAGTTTTTAAAATATTAGAACACATAAATCCTGGAAATGAAATCCATCAAGAAGTGTTTCTAGTTTACTTCTCAAGTCATTTAATATTTTGAAAACTTCGAAACAAATAATATTTTTTATTTCAAGTTTTTGTACTGTTTCGTGAAATATTTTCAATACATTATGAAAGAAACCGAGATAGCATTCGGTTATTTTAGTGATATTTCCCTCAGACTCGTCCTGAAAGAAATTTTCAAGAGCTACCGGTAACTCTTTGCCCATGCAGCGAAATGAAATAACTTTTAAGAGCCGGAAAAACGTGTACCAACCTTTCAATGGCAGGGTATAATGAAAGCCATCTATTGTAGGTACTTGTCTAACTACGAATTTTTACTCTAACTCAACAAACTCGAAAAATTCTCTGAGCAAAATAATGTTCAAGAAAAATTGAAATTTGGTAAAATACAGGACAAAATGAGTCCTTCTTAGGACTTCGGAAGGACGAAGGACAAAAAAGTTGAGATCCGTTAAAATCCAGGACGTCCTTCCTTATACAGGACGGTCGGCAACCCTACCACTAACGAAGAAGAAAGAAGAAAGAGAAAATGAGGTTGCTTCATTGAGAAAGAGAATATGGTGCTTATCAGGAAACTCGAAGTGTCATGAGGAAAATAGCATCAAATTTGGAATCGTCATATCCGGAAATCTTGGAAATGAGGTGTCACACGTACTTATTGGTGTTGAACAACCACACACTCACGGCGGAGGATGAAGTAGGAGGAAATTAGGTTGCGAGTAACATATCGTTTTAGAGGTTTTTGGGGTCAAGGAATAGCCCAGTAAAGTTGTCGTCGGATTATAGATGTCGGCAAAAAAAAATTCCAAACAGAATGATATTTTCAGGAATACTTGTGGACGGCCTCCTGAGCATCCAACCAAAAAATCTGACTTGAGGTCTTGGTACGTTTTGCGCTGAAGAGATGGTTTCCTTATCATTTTTTAGAGCAAAATGACCTGAATAAAAGTTATAGAGAACCAAGAACTGAACATTTTTGCGTTCTAAAACTTTTTGACAGCTCTAACACTTAATGAGTTATAGCGCATCAAATGACAAAATTCCGCTGGCGACAGGGGGTGGTGTCAAAAACATTTTTTTAGGGATCATGAAAAAAGTTTTGTGGAAAAGTTGTTCAGCCTTTGATTCTCTGGAACTTTCATCGAGGTACTTTTTTTGTAAAAAAATATTTCTTAAACCACTCCTTGACTGCTTATTTTCGACATTTGATGCGCAGTAACTCGTTAAGTATTAGTGTTACCATAAAATGTTATGGGGCAAAGTTGTTGAGTTCTTGGTCCTTCATAACTTTTATTCGGGACATTTTCCTCTAAAAAGATGTTTAGGAATCCACCTCTTCAGCGCAAAACCTACCAGGACTTCGAGTCAGATTTTTTGGTTGAATGCTCAGGATGCATTCCACAAGCACTCCTGAAAATGTCATTTTGTTTGGAATTATTTTTTTTTAAAACCGACATCTTTACTGGGCTAGAACTCAAATCTGATGCTATTTTTCCCATGGCTTAATTAACAAAGAAAATATGGGGGCTGTCTTTGAGACCCTCACAAAAATAATATCAAATTTGGAATCCTCTTGACCGGAAACCTTGAAGATGAGGTTTCGCACGCACTTAAAGGTGTTGAACAACCTTTCAATCTCGGAGGAGGAAGTGAGGTTGCATAAAGACATCACAAGTGACATATCATTCTGTGTTTTTGGGGTCAAGGATTCCAATTCTGATGTTATTTTCATGATAGCTATTGAGTGGTATGAATAAAAACGAAGTAAATGCTAATACTCCAAATTTGAGCATCTTCTTCGAAGAATCTGCTTCATCATGTAGCATTTGTTCAGTTCTGGTAGTACATACTTAACGTCGAAGTATATACTATACTGTTTGAGGTATCTACTTCAAGTCCATAGTATATTCTTCAACATGCATTTTCTCACTGCGTTCGCTTAGTTTTTTTTTAACGGCAAACTCGTAAAATCTTTGCTGATGAATATTTGAGATAAGGAATACAAAGATAACTTTAATTTAAACTTATTGTCTGCGTACACCAAGTCTTGCTTTTTCCTGAGATAAAGCCTGACCGTTTGGTTGTTTTGTTTTGCATGACAGTAAAATTGTTGAAGGATTAAAGTGGTAAGCTGTATCCGAAGTTGGATAAAAATTATTTCAGATGAAGATATGCCCTATGAAGAAGAGTCTCAAATGAAAGATAAACAATTAGCATTATATTTTTTCTATTTCTTGCCGAAATCACCCCATACTCGTTCTTGATTGTCATACATAACAGGATAAGTGGAAGAATTGTACCGTATTTAGGAGTAATGGACAGATCCAGGCCATGTTGCAACTACGCTGATAAACATCTCTTTACGGTCACAAGTGGCTTGTACATTTATTTTGGCAACGTATGTATTCCTCACCATGTGCAGAGAGTTTTCAAAATTTAACGTGAGTGCAATTGATCGCACCAATAACGTTAGGTACTGCATGGAGTAGTGCCCACTCATCTTTAGCCCTGTTCAAACTAACGCCCGCATCAGGAAATTTGATCCAATATTTTTTCTTGCGACAAATTGCATGTGAGTCTAGTATTTTCTCTACTTCATTTCAAGACTCTAGTTTTTCTATTCAAACATACCTGATGAGGTCCCTAAAAACAGTGAGAACACTTCCATTCGTTGAATGTCTTTAAGCACACACAGCCCCTAGTTTCGTTTACTTCTGTCAGAATGTATAGGCTACATAAGATACGTTTTCCCTATTAAACCAAAAAAAAATGGAACTAAAACATGATTGCCAAGTTATACCTTAACTTCAGCTACTTATCGGAATATTTGATGATACAAATCATATGTTGTCTCACATTGTATGTTTTTCTAGCATGCTAAGTGAAGTTACTTACTTCTTCAAATCGAAGTTTCTACTGTAAAAAGTCGGTACTTCAAGTTGTAGTAAATACTCAAATGGTGCTACTCGCTGTAGTAGCGTCGGGAAAATTCACAAGTATCCACTTCAAAATGAAGTTCCTTCTTAGTTTTGGAGAATTTACTACGTAGACAGTACTAATACTTTTAGCATGTACTTCGTTTTTATTCATACCACTCATTGTAACAAAACAAATACTTAGGATATTTCTGGTAAAATGAACAAAGAATTAATTTAGTTTGTTGCCGAAAACTGATAATAACAGGAACAGGTATCCATTTCACTGAAAATAACCGATTCTATCTCGCACGAGGTACCCACTTTATCAGATGTAGTTCTGTCACGTTCTGAAACGCGGGAAAATTATCTCAATCTGTAAAAAGCCGACACGCTACCTGGCCACGTGATTTAAGAGCGTTTTTCCATTTTTCACTGAACAACAGTTACATTAATTCATAGCTTTTGTTCCACATTGAAACTTGTCATTACACATTGTGATTTATGAACTTTCATTTTTGTTTAATTAGTTATCAGCTAATTCCGTCTCACACAAAGCACGATTCCCATGCACACTGTAATCTTTTATATAGCGTGATTTTCACAGTTATGTTTAGTCTAAATATTTGCTGATACGGAAAAGTGCACCGTTCAAGAAGCAAATGCGCAATTAAAAAATATTATGCGCAACGTACGCTTACTCAGCGATGAGGAATTTCGCCTGGGGTTACTCATTTGTAACCATCCTCTTTAAGGGAAAATAATATTATCTACTGCAACCTCGAATAGAATTTGAATCTCATTATAACAATCTGTAATTTTCATTAACTTTCTCCTGACAAGGTGGAGCCCGGTTTTTTCGAATTATTTCTCGCTCAACGTAATATTGTACTTTTACTTTTTCGCTACCTCAAATCAAAGCTGACACACCTTGCCATAAATTCCCACCGATATGAGTTGAATAAATATTGATGTTCTGTATTTGTTTATTGATATGCGCGGCGTGGTTCTGGTACATCCTGTGTATGTGACAAGGTTATTTGATTCTTACCCATTTTTCCTGGACTGATGTCGAATTTGATTGGGCCATCTTGGATGAATCCTGGTCTGGAACAGAGTTCCTGAAATAAAATTATTTTGATTAGTAGGATATCAAATTGAAAGGTGATATCGCAAGCGGAAGCGACGTTGATATCTTGTTCAAATAAAAAAAACTTCATCTGCAACTCGATAGAATAAATTCCCTCTTCCACCGCTCTCTAATTATTATTGTCAGGGTTACCAGTACTCTATGTTACGTCCAAATTTGAACTTGATATTGGAAGCCGAAGCGACATGATGATTTGTTTGAGATTTATATCAATCAACACTCTAACTAAGAAAAAATCATTTGCAATCCCATAAAACAAATTCCACCTTCCCCAACTTGGTTGGTTCTGTATTATGTCCAAATTTAAAGTTGATGTCGCAAGCCGAAGCGACTTTGTGATTTTATCAGTTATAACTGTGAATAAAAAGAATCATTTGCAACCCGATAAAATAAATTCCATCTTGCCCAACTTGAATTGGCGATCAATTTACTATAGTTGGAATACTTGACTATTTTTCAGAATTATTTAGACATTTGGAAATTGATATCTCAAGCGGTGAATTTTGTCGAAAATTATATCAATCATCAATGTGAATAAAATAAATCATTAGTAACCTAATTAAATAAATTCCATTCCCAACTTAATCAGCAAGTTCTTGCTTTAACATTTCGATACCTAAATAATTATGGCGCCCAAAAGAGTTGGTTATCTAATATTTATAAGCTAAATTCTAGAACTATTATTAATGCTTCAACAAGAAGATGATGATTTCCTAAATTTTAGCTAGTAAACCATCAAATGCAAGCAAATGCTTCAAATAGAGTGGGAAGACAGAAGAAACTTTCGAGGCTGTAGCATCAAGGCCTCTCATTCTTCTGGTTATAAACAATTTTGAAAGCCCAGCATGACTCAAGATCTCACTCCATTCTATGGGTTTTGGCTTTAAAATGTTGATACTTATTTTTGGCGCCCGACGTGGGGTGATATGCCCAAGACAGTTTGTTGTCTAGTCTCCATAAGCTTGCTTTTGGAATTATTCTCAATCCTTCACCGACAAGATGATGATATTGCTTGATCGCCAATAATTATTCATCAATGATAGCGAATGGTCATTTTTCAGTATTATATCCAAATTTTAAGTTGATATCGCAAGCAAAAGCGACAGGGCGAGTGTTTCTGGGAATTATGTCATAACTTGATCAACATTTCTGTTGTTAATCCATAAAAAAAGTCTACGGATAGCATCAATAGTTCTCCATAAAAAAGGACCACATTTGAAGTTGATATCTCATGATCCCATATAAACCTTATCCAATTCATTGTTACAAAATAATAAATTAACCGGAGAAAGTTGGAAGTACCATGTTCACGATAAAATGGTTATTAGAGGTTCCATGGTGCAAATGTAAATAAAAACAAAACTATGGTAAATGGGTTCTGCCTCGCCTCGCTGATTCTGAATAATCTCGGACTGGTTCTCAACGTTGCCGAACACATGTTCAAGTAAATTTGCAACTTTGTTGGGTTTTAATATATTAAATAGACACGTTTCCAGCTCTGCAAGGAAAAATAAATTTGATCAAATTTGAAAAGGATCAAATTATTATTCATGAAGTTATCTCGAATTATCAGCAATTTTCGATATAGAGAGGCCGAAAGTGAAAATAAAATTAACACGTTCATTACGTCCAGATCGATTTCTGATGAATGTTATCATTGCTCCTCAGATGTCTGGAAAACTATCTAGAAAATGAAAGGGAGCAGATTTGAAATTAGTAATCATTTATCAAAAAGTCCTTTATCGCTTTATCCCAATTAAAAGTCGAATGTCCCTTCTTAAAAAAAAACAATTATTTGAACTGATGGTAACGAAGCAGGTTTTGGTTAAATTGAGTATTATCTCAAATCTCAATAAAGACATAAACTACTTGATAGATCGGAAATGACTTAAGATAGATGCATCATAATATTGATGTAAAATTAGGTAATAGAATAAGATTTCAGAAATTGGAAGATATACGGGGTGTTTCATTAAAAAATAAAAGTGTTTTTCATCTTATTTATGGCACAACCGGTATAGATTATATTTTGATTTCGAGACTTTACTTTTAAAACTAAATACTTTTTTCTAACACAGGTTCATTTATAACGAACCTTTTTCGAAAAAGCCGCTGGGTAATTAGGTCTGGGTGACTCTGTATATGTAAAGGTGTATTAATTAAAAATTGAAGGTATCAATCCCAATGAACGATCGTAGCTTTGAAACCCTCAGTTAAATCGATCAACCCTATACAGTTTTATGAAGGCAGAGTTCTTCAATTTTCATGTCAAGAATGTTTTCCAGAAGACGTACGTCTTACCTTAGGTCGCTTCCATGTGAATTGAAAAGGCGGAGTTTGATGATAAAAAACCGAAGCTTGAGTAGCAGGAAAATCCGGATCCTCCCACAGTTCCCCACGTTTCAAACAGGCTCGACGTATTCGTTCAAATTCGCTCATTTCACCTGCAAAAGAAACAACCACTTAACAAACATCTAACAGTACCCCATAATCATTCCAATCGAAATAATCATGGGAATCACGTTTGATAGTCAATTGTGACCCAGTTCAACTTTCGTGTACTTGATACTGTTACGGTTTTTAAATGCAATGCCAGTATCTGCCTGCTTTTAACATACTGTGTATAGAAAAGTTTGTCATCGATTTTGGTACTATACTTCATTAAGGTGATTTTTTTTTATTTTTTTTTTATCATAAGCCCCATTTTCAAACATTCGTCAATTTTTTCCAAGGTGGTTTGGAAAAGTGGAAATTAGGTGGACAGATATAATATTTTTTCCCCTTACCAATGGACTAGCATTAGACTAGCATTAGACATTGAAGCCTACTTGAGTTCATGTTTGAGGTCAATGAAACCGCATTATTTGTCCGCTCAACAAGTACGGACATATGGAGGTCACTTCGCTACTTTCTACTGGAATTGTAGAAAAGCGCTTCTGGATTGATTTACATTTTATTCTAAAATCTTGCAAATTAGTGTAAATTTAAGAAAAATGACAATGCCGGATCAAAATTATTCAAGCCATTGAAATTTGAAACGGTGATGATGTTGCAGCATTGAACTACTCACATGACCACATAAGATGCAGGGAATATGCTTCGTATGTACTTTTCAGCATACGGATATTTTGCAAAATATGTCGGGCACATCCACGCCGCGACATTTTTCAATGTTCTAGATGCGCGTATGGCATGTTTGCTACTACACACAAGGGCAATAATATTACTACGTAGGTATATCGTATGCATAGAAGGAAACCTCGCCAAGAGATGAATACGCAAAACATATGCACGTGGCATTTCCTTGGAATATTCTAGGTTCATTCATAGGACATTCCTCAATATACCAGAGATATGTAAAACATATTTGATGTGACCAAAATGCACATGATAAAAATTTGCACGCGCGAGTCAGGCTATGCATATTATGTATAATGATTTATAATAATATACTTTGAAATCAATAATTATTACGTTTTTCTCATGTCAAATCAATCCATCATATGAACAAAATTTGGTACATATACATAATATCTATTGGAAACCCTCACTTACTTTTGATACAAGTAATCTGCTCATTCATTTTTCTATATTTATCAAGAGTATATGTACCTCTTGGGATTCCTCTGCTCGTCCTAGAAAAGAATATTCGTCGGAGAAAATGCGACGGTTAACACGACATTCCTCAAAGGACATTCCTCAAAAAGATCAGAATATTTTAAGCACATGCGCTACTCGTTTTATAAAGAATATTATTTCAAGAATATGCGACGGACCTTACATGGCTGTACATCTGGACATATTTTGTTTGGGATAATTTCGGACATATTTATGTTCCTCTCGGCATGTTCCTACCACATGCGTTATGCGTCCCAAAAAGATTCTTTTGAGAATAAGCTATGAACATGACACACGTCAGTTCCTCAAAGAATATACTTTTCGGGAGCATTTCAAGCATAATACTGTTCCTATTTAAATATTCCCAGTTCATGCGTTATTAGTCTAAAGCCGCATCCAGACGACATGACCAACTTATGTCAATGTTGGCTATTGGGTAGTTTGCCATGTCGTGTGGATGATGAACACATTGCCAATGTTGTCGCCAACGTTGGCTTACTAACCTTACTTTGGCCATGTCGTCTGGATGCGACTTTTGAAAAAATATTCTTTTGAGAATATCCGATACACGTGACATGATAGTTCCTCAAAGAATAAACTTTTTGGAAACATTTTGAGAATACGTACTGTATCCAGTGGACATGCACTGCGAATAAACGTTTGGGAGCATACAAGAAGGCATATTCCTATCAGATATGGATATTATTGCTGTGCAATATGGGTAAAAACAACGAAATGATGCAATCCTGGTTGATTTCTTAGTTCCAAATTCCTGTATGATATGAGGACATGATTTTTGGTCTGTCAATACTGATGACTTGTAGAAAAAGACTACCAACGGTATTTTTTATACAAAAAGTTGAAATATCTAAGGTTTTGAATCAAAGGAAGCAGTCAATAAACAACATCAAGATAAAAACGTGGCATCAATTAATTGAATTCCATTCACCCGCGATCCGAATTACACAACCACGCCAAGATGCTGTTTTGAAACGTTGTGATTTCTTAATTATATACAAATGAATCATTCTATGAGATTTTTCATGGGAAAGCATTATGATATAGAATAATGTCATTATGTAATAATTATTATAGTCGGGATAAGGAAGTGAAAGAAAATTGTCTAAATTATGAATGAAAACTATTTTTAACAACAATAAAGAAAAAGCAGGAAATGACATTATCTTCGCATCAAGTGGCTCAAGATCGGAGTGCCTTTTATGGCAAAAGTGAGATCGTTGACCTTCGTTGAAGGCTTGAGGACGGAAGACTTTTACGCTTGATTGAATGAACTAGAATATGTTGATCAGCGAGAAAATGTTTATTCTAAGCATGTATTTTTGTTTTCCGCTGTCGTCACATCAAATTTTTTTTTGGCTTTTCACATTCTTTGTTGACACGAGTTTTCCAAACAATTTTCAATTTTTTTTTCCTCAAAATTCAGCATTGAACCAGGTTTCTGTTCTATGTTTGCTTTGATTTTGGGACAGAATAATAATCATCATTGTGAAATTAGTCATGCAGACCCAAAGAATTTCCAAATTCAGTGTTGGTTGCCAAATACTTGTTTTCAATAGGCTTGAATTAATTCAGTACACTTTGAGTTAGTTTGGGTTGAGTTTCAGTGAGTTTCTTTTTTTTTGTCCTCGTTTCCTTTTCCTTCCACTCAACATAGGTTCTATCGATGATAAAGAATTGTTTCTAGGGGGCCCCCTCCAATTTTGAGGTAGGTATGTTATACAATCATTCAGTTTTTGGGGAAGCTTCAAATTCGACGAATGGTTATGGTGATAACGATGAGAGTGGGGACACAGAAGCCCAGCAAAAAGACCTAGTGGCCCAGTTTGCCAACACCCAACACCTCGTTGTCAACCCCTTACTTTTTAAACCCCAACTAAATGGACAATTTGCATATTTTTTGGAAATTTGAAAAATATATGGATTAGTTAGTACTAATGCCATCAAGATCCTCGACGTCACAGAATACATTATCTATCTCCACCTGGCATATTGACTGTAATAACTCTCTCTCGAGAGAGAGGGGAATCTATCTCCGCCCAGTTTTCGATCAAACAGTGAAATTTGCGTTTACTCTGATGACTTCCAAATATTGTCTAGAATACGGTTATAAAATTTCAAGTCCATTGTGAAGCCGAGCAGGTCATCCCAACTTCTCCCGAGGAATGATTGCTGCTCCTAGAACCTTTCTTCTCAGATGACCCGATCTAGCGTAGACTCCAAGAAGATTGTAGGAGGTTTTCCCCACCCTTCTACAGTAGGGTGATTTGCCTTTTTCTGGTGAATTCAAGTGTCGATTGAGATTACAAAGTCCTATCAGAATGCCTTCGGTAAAGCTCGTGCAGACCCTGTCTAATCTTGTTCAACCACTAGGTGGTTCTTGGTTTGTTGAGTTTTGTAATCATCCTTCTGGCTTGCCTGAATGTCGTGTTATTTCTCCAGTTCTTCACTGTTTTCTGCCATGACCGCTCATTCAGGAACGAAGCATTGGAGAAGGCATCTCATTTAGGCTCTTGGTTACACTCATTCAGGGCCTGGGAAATCAGTCAGTTGAATTGTAATCTTCTGCCCCTCCATCACCTTCTCCCTAGTTGCTACATCCAGAATAGCAGCAGAGGTTCTACTGTTTGGAATAGTTGAAGTCTGTCTTCCTTCCGTGGGTGTCAGTTCCGCCGACAGTAACGGCACCTCACGCCTCACAATAGATGATAATCTAGTGTGGCCAATCTCTGTGCCTCTGGCACTCCATACTCCTTGAGCCCTCATTCTTACGCATATTACCATCGCTTCCATCATTGCCCAGAGTGCCATCTGCATGGCAACGCAAGCAGGATGTTTGGTGCAGCTCCATCCAGGAGTGGTCCTTATTGCACCGGTTATACGGGTACCCTGACCGGCCATCCTTTGTTCGTTAGTGGTTTACTCGGTATTTGTGAAGAGAATTAGCTCCGTTTTTGTGGAATTCATTGGGGGCCCCATCTCTTTACAACATACCTCCAGGATTTAACACGCTGACCTTAATGCTATCGCAGGCGACTTCCATCAGACGTTTGCCATTTACGAGAATCAGGCCGCCATTGGCGGACTCTCCAGATTCTTTTTTCTAACTCTAGGTACTCCTTCAATCTTGTGGTGTCTGGCTCAAATACTTGATATTGGGCCAAACCCGAGGCCAAACCTCAAACCACCCCAAGACCAGATTCTAATTTGCATCAAGCTTGTTGAAAACTCCTAGGCAAAAATTGAAGTGGTCGAGATTACTCGCAATATTATGGATGACAAAGGAGAACTTGAAGAGGAACTCCTCAAAATTTGAGGTGTGTCACCCAGAGGTGATTGACTTTTGTCCAAGCCTCAAATCAGGCCATACTTTACAATGTAAATCTGCGCCCAGCTTGTTAAAAAGTTCATAGACAGGAATTGAGGCTGTTGAGGTTACTCAAAATATTATTGATGACAGAGGAGGATTTGTAGAGTTACCCCTTCAATTTTGAGATCTCTAACACAACTAATTGATTTTTGTCCAAGCCTCGAATCAGGACATATTTTACAATGTAAATTCGCGACCGTCTTGTTACTTGTTATGAAGTAATTGAGGCTATTGAGGTTACTCATAATATTATCGATGGATTTGAAGAGTTACTTCTTCAATTTTGGGTTCGTAGTGACAAGTATTCAACACAAATGTTTCGATTTTTGTGGAAGCCTCAAATTGTTCCAAACTCAATCAAACTTAAACCATTCAACCCAAACTCAAGCAGACTTAACTGAAAAAAAAGTTTTGGGTTAGTCTGGGTGAAGCTTGATTGTGTTAGTTTGGGTCAGCTAATCCAAACTTGATCACTTGAACCATAAACCATTTGACTCAACTTAACACAAGCTCTACTCAACTCGACTGAAAAGGAAAGTTTGAGTCAGCCTACGTAAAGCTTGGGTAAGTTTGAGTTAAATTAAGTTGTGTTGAGTTTTGGTAAAGTTTGGCTTAGTTTGGAAAGGGAATGTAGGAAAGAAAGAAAAAGGAGAAAATGAAGCAGAGGAAGAAAAAAGGAAAGGAATGAACTAAAGAAAAACACGGAATAAAAGTAGTTTCATTATTGGCAGATTGGACAAAATGAGATGTTGTCAGACCACTCAACCCTCAATAATGCAATGTTGTCAGATTCAGTTGAATGAGGATGTTTATCCAACCGCACCGCAAAAAATCTTCAAACCGTAATGATTGTGGTAACGACAACGTTCTAATCCATTTGAGCATATCAAATTCCAGTGGCTTGAGACACACTTCATTGATTCGTCAATTTTTTTCCAACATTATGTCACCCTGTGACTTAACACAAAAATAATAGTAAAGAAAATACGGAGATTTTGGCAACACCGACATCTGTCAAGCTCACTCACCAAAAAAATATTCCTTCGCGTAATCCAAAACCCACCATAACAATCACATCACAACACCCGGAGAGAAATCAATAAATTCCTGGGTCAACCCAGATAAAGCGAGTACGAAAATTTCACTTGGCCTGAGGACGGGCGCAACTGACTGAAACGCCGACCGAACCAAAACTGAACCATTAGCGCAACCTTGATTCAAATTCTTCTGCTGCTGTGTTGAGTGGTACTGGGTAGAAGAAGTGGTGGTACTTTGCGCTGTTGTCAAGTGGACGATTTATTCGCATTTCAGCTTGAGGTCGAGAATCCTGCCGTCATTTTAATTCGTGAAATCAAAATACATTAACCGATTTTATCACGATTTTTTTTTTATTTGTAGATAAGACATGTTTTTGGTCACAGTTCTCTTGATTTGTGTCGCGCTTACGTGAATATAATATAATTCCATACAGGGTGGGGCACGAATAACTTCCCACCCAGCAGGATAGCAGGTTTTCCCATGTGTTTAATCAAAGATCGTCTGGACACATCAATTTCTGTTTTTGGGGGACACCTTTTTCTGGTAAGTATTTTCACACCCAAGCCCAACCTTTCAACTCATAAGTGGGGTTGACGGGTACCCCCAGAATTTTAAATTATGAGAGTTGAGTGATACGTTATTTGACGGGTATTTTTATTGAAATTATATCCCCAGATTTCCAAGTTGCTACTATGTATTATTTATTATTATTTTTTTGAGGGTACCCATCTCCCCTGCTTAAGGGTTGACAGGTAGGGGGTGAAAATACGACAAAAATGTGTTCTCCAATAAACAAAAACTGACATGTTCGAGCAATTTTTACATGGAAGAAAAGTTTTTTGTTCTCCACCCTGTGATTGATAGCACTATTTCTGTGTTCGAACCCACTTATTGGTGAGTGGTACAAGGTTGGTTGAATGGAAGAAAAGTTGCCGTTACTGAAGCTCCTTTTATCATCGTTTTCAAAACCTTTCTTCACACACTTCTCAATGATGAAAAATGACCATCAGAAATTATCACAAGTACGTAAGCACGGCTCCCAATTCATAATACTTCAAAATTCTAAGGGGTTAAAAATGTTTTATTTAATTATAATTCATGTTTAAACTATGAATATGAATGAATCGAGGGCAAAAATGTTTGTTTCGTCCCGTATTAGAGCAAACAACATGCATCGAATTAAGTCTTTTAAATACGGACCAGAATTTTCGTCACTATGTGTGGTTTTTTGAAAAAAAAAAAAAAATATCCCAAAAGATGAACCGGTAACAACGGCCCTGACCATTACACCAAAGGATTCTTCCATGGGGTTTTATTCAAAAAAGGGTCCATCAAAGTGAACCGCAGAATCTATCTACATAGATAATTAATCTGATGACTTCGACGAGTGTCTAACAAAATTAACAATCAAAACGTAGGACTGTACCCACCTAAAAAAATTGAAAAAGAATGCGATAAAATATTTTTAACCTCTCGGACACACGTCAATTTTTATTCTTAGGGGGACGTCTTTTCGTGTATGACTGTATAATACAGGGTGTTCCAAAAATAAGATATCGCATTACACTTGACATTTTTAAATGGAAACCCACAAATTTTCTTCTAATTTTGGATTCTCCATAAAGTTTTTAGTAACTTTTGTATAATACAGTTTATACCTATCTTCAACCGTTTATTTAAAAAATTTAAACACAAATTAATTACCCAGCTATAATGTGTCAAAAAGTCAATGTGGTAATTAATGTTGAAAGTGGTGTCCGTTCACCTCCATGCAATAATAAAGATGTTGCTCAAATCTATTCCTAACATTTTCACACATTTCTGGAGTTATTTGTCTGCATTCCGCCGTGACCCGCTTCCGAAGATCTTGGATGAAGTCTGGCTTCGTACTAAAAAAGGTACTAAAGGACTCAAGTCCGGAGACCTTGGTGGCCACTCAATGGGGCCGCGCCGTCCGATCCACTTATTTGGGAAATGGGTGTCCAAAAACTGTCGTACTGGAGCTACAAAGAGCGGTGGTGCACCATCTTGTTGGAAATGAAGAAAATTTTCATTATAATTAACCTCATTTTCTATTATTTTGGTTATTCGTGGCTCTATTGTATTTTCCAAAATGTCCAAGTACGTCTCCCCCGCGTTATTATTATTTTTTCCCGTACGATCCATTATTATCAGTATTAAATTAAATGAGGTGAATTTTATGAAAAATTCAAATAACTTTAAAACGGTTGAAGATAGGTATAAACTGTATTATACAAAAGTTACTAAAAACTTCATGGAGAAGTCAAGTGAAATGCGATATCTTATTTTTGGAACACCCTGTATTATACAGTCATACACGAAAAGATGTCCCCCTAAAAATAAAAATTGACGTGTCCGAGCGTTTTTCCCAAATTATACCAGGAAAGTCATAAATAAGGGTGGGACCTTTTCGTTGGGCCACCCTGTATAAGCGGATACATTGTAAACAGAAGGAAGTCTAGTTTCCGAGTTCAGATTTTGATAAGCTGTGATTGTGAACATAAATATTTTTGGTGTTGTAAACCGTGAGCAGTAGTGACTTAAATAAATAAATTAAAACTGGTCAAGTATTTTCTATCCTGGAAAAATATAACAGTGGTGTCAGAAGTGGGATTTTATTTGTGAGCTATAGAATCGGACATAAATATTAAATAGTCGTTATCATGACTTCGAAAAAAGTGCTTTCAACCTGATTGAAGGTTGACGAGTTGAAAAGTTGGAGGAGCGTGACCTGGATACAAGCGGTAAGAAGGCTGATCCACAACAAAGACTTCTTGAGGCATTAATGGAAAAGGGCATCGACCCTGAAACCTTAAAATTCGAGTTTCCTGATCCCAACGCAATTGAGAAAATTTCCAGAAAATTGGAGGAAAAATTGGGAGATTCCTCGAGAGCTTTGGAGGAGAAGCTGGTTGAATCTTCGAGAGCTTTGGAGGATAAACTAGAAGAGAAGTTCGCAGAATTCTCGAGAACTATGGAGCAGAAGCTCGAAAAATTTTCCAGAGTAGAAGAGGAGAAGTTTGCACAATCTTCTAGAGCGATGGAGGAGAAAATCAAAGAACAACTGGAAGACAACTACAACCATCAGGTGAAGGATCACGTAGCTGAAGAAATCGGCAACCTTGAGAAACGGTTCGAAGATGCAATGAAGACTTTTGAGGACGAAGTCGAGAAAGTAAATAGGCAAACAGCTACCTTCAAACAAACAGAGGTAACATTTGCGGGCCAGGGACCTGGTGCCAATTTAGAAGCTGATACTGTCCAAGTCCACATGAAAGCTCCACAGTTTGATGGCGAGCTTTCATGGAACAACTACCATCAACAGTTTGAGGCTACAGCAAGGGCAAATGGATGGACCGCAACCGAGAAAGCTCTGGCACTAACTCTGGCGCTTCGTGGGGAGGCAACGGAAATCCTGCAGACGCTGAACACCCAGGAACAGGAGGACTACGATGTGCTCGTCAAGCATCTAGAGCTGCGGTATGGGCAAACTCATTTGGAGCATGTCTACTTTTCCCAGTTGAAGAACAGCATCCAAAAGTTCAACGAAACCATGCAGGAGTTTGAAGCGGATGTTGCTCGCTTGGCAAGACTGGCTCATCCAACCACGCCAGAAAATGTGAAGGAGAGCCTGGCAGTGCAGGCCTTCTTGGATGGTCTTCGGGATCAGGAGATAAGGCAGTCCCTGATACTTCATCGACCGGACAGACTAGTCGACGCTTTTGCCAAAGCCTTGGAATTTGAAGCGGCAAAGCAGTCCGCCAAGACACCTGCGCGCGTGCGATGGATGGAGGAGCAGGATTCCGCACAGGAGAAGACCGTCGAAGCTACTGTGAGGAGAGTTAATAGGGAAGTGGTCCTCCAAACCAAGGGAGCTGCGGTGCTGGAATTGTGGAGAGCTTGGCCACATCCATAGCCGATGCAAGAAGGCACCTTCTTCGACATCGGAAAACTAGAGGGGGTCGATGCGAAGGGGCAATCGTCGACCTCTAACCAGTATGCCCCGAAGAAAACTGCCATAGTTGCCTCTTTAGGACCCCAACTGAACAGCGTGTTTGTGGATGGCTTCTTCAATGGAGAGAAACGCACCATGCTGCTGGATACAGGTGCGACGAAGACTTTCATCAGGCCCAACATTGTCACAATACCGACAATGATTGAACCAACAACAAAGTGGCGACGACGGACGGCAACAGGAAACATGGATCGATGGTGAAGTGGAGGCAGCAGTGACTCTGGGAAGCACCAGCTTCGAACATCCAATGCTGGTTGCTGATATGGAGGAAGAAATCATAATTGGAATGGACATCATGAACACCCGAGGATTCCAATTAGATTTCAAAAATGGAACATGGAGAACCAACAACGAAGAGGTGATGATGCATGGTAGAGAGGAAGAGACAGTTCGTGTTTTGCTGCCTGGGGATTCTTTAATTCCTGAGAGGAGCGAGATGATTTTGTGGGCTCGCCTGGAAGGGAAGATGTTTGATGTTTGAGCTTAAAGTACACGATTATGAAATAGGACGAGGCATTGCATGTGGAAAGAGCCTGGTACATGTGGGAGAGACTGTGCCCGTGAGAGTGATGAACGTCAACTATCACTCTGTAAGTTTGTCAAGGGACACAGTTTTGTGACTCTGCTCGTTAATTTCCTCCATGGTGCGACAAGTATGTGAGACTGAGACCATCTCTGAGATGGATAAGTTATTTGTCACCTCTTCAAAAGACCTGGATAAGAGACAAAAACAACGATTGAGAGGCCTGATAAGGAATAACGGCGACATCTTCGACAACGGGACTGGGGAAAAGGGCCGAACGAATGTGGTGCATTAGCATATTCATAAGTTACCGACAGAAACATGCTCTTCGGTTTGCCAAACGATTTTATATAAGTTACAGACGTAAACTTGCGATTCTGTCGGTAACTTATACAGATTCACTCGTGCTGCATTTGTTTTCTCCGAATAAGTATGGTAGTGAAAGCAAACATATTACAACGGTTAAATTAACATTATATTTCTGTAGTTTTTGTTACATTGGGTCAGTTTGGGTTAGATTGGGTTAGTTTGTGTTTGGCAAAAAATTTGGTGTCGCCCTAGCGACATCATCTCTCTATATGATACATTTCACTCTCAGATCAATCATATGTTACAGACATAAAACAAGAATCACGTCGGTAACTTATAAGCACGCGCTCGGGAATCCGATCGATGGATTGTGTCGGTAACTTATGGTCATGCGTGCGGCGCACCATCAACACAGAGGGAGCACGACCAATCCCTGTCCAGGAGACCTTGTCCAGAACAATGTTAGCACTGTCAAAGAGGCGAGGAAAAGGAAGCGAGCACTTGCAGGACGACTGTGGTGGATGATTCCTGGCAGACCAGGTCACTTCGAGAGGACCAGGAAAAGGATTCAGATCTGAAGCTGATCATCAGATGGAAACAGGCAGGCCAACGACCAACTTGGCAAAATGACGCGCGATTCCCCTCCAAAGTGAAGTCCTACTGGGCTCAGTGGAACTCTATGGTTCTCAACGATCGCGTCCTGAAGAGAGTGGTGAAGAATCTGAATGGCACACAAGATCGGAAGCAGATAGTGGTTTTCTGAAGCCGACAGATAGAAGTGATGAGGGATGTCCACGATGGCGTCACGGGTGGGCATCTAGGAGTGACTAAAACGCTGGAAAAACTGCGAGAGCGGTTCTATATACTGGGTCAACTGTCAAGCCGATGTGAAGGAATGGTGCAGAAAATGTGCCGTATGTGCGGCAAGTAACGGACCCAAGAAACGGCCAAAGGTCCTATGCGTCAATACAACGTGGCAATTCCCTTTGATAGGATCGCAATCGACGTGGTTGGACCGTTCCCTGAATCGGACAAAGGAAATAAATACATCTTGCCATGGATTACTTCAGCAAGTGGACTGAAGCGTATGCCTTGCCAAACCAGGAGGCGGCTACAGTTGCCGATGTCTTGATTTGGAAATGGTTTTGCCATTTCGGTGTCCCTTTGGAGCTGCATTTGGACCAGAGCAGGAACTTCGAATCGACGCCATTCCAGAACGTCTGCGGTTTCTTGAAGATCAAGAAGACAACGGCGTTGCATCCTTGATTGGATGGCATGGTGGAGCGAATGACCCGAACCATCAATCGACAGTTGGCCAAAGTTGTCTCTGACCATCAAAGAGACTGGGATCATCATCTCCACCTGTTCCTCATGGCGAACAGGTCAGCAGTTCATGAATCCTCGGGCAAAACACCTGCCAAGATCATCATGGATCGTGAATTCCGGCTGCCCTACGACTTGAAGTTTGGCTATCCACCTGGTGAGGATGTCGCTGGGGAAAACTACGCAGGTGATCTTCGTAAAAAGATGGACGATATCCATCGACGAGTCCGACTAAACATCCAAAGTGCCAGCGACAGGATGAAGAAGGCGTACGACGATTTGGTTTGGCTTCACAACCCACAGAGGCGACGTGGCTTCTCCCCAAAACTGCAAAGTTCTTGGGAGGGTCCGTATGAGATTCTGGAGCGAATCAATGACGTCGTCTACCGGATAAAGAAACCACCACGTGAGAAGCCGATGGTTGTTCATTTCAACCGTTTGGCCCCGTATGCTGGAGATCATCAGGAAGCTGACGTGAGGCAAATCAAGTCACCCGAGGTGGACATGTCCCTGAAAACCTTTATATCCTCATATTTCAATGGCCAGAAAGTCCTGAATGGCATCGTTCGAGAACAGCAGCTGGATCTGTTCAACGCACCGGCCGAGTTCGCGTTAGCTCACTCGGTCACTGAAGACCTCAGCATGAGGACTGGACTTTCTGCTGCATTCAAGGGAAAGTTCGGGCAAATGAACCATCTGCGACGACAAAGGCCAGAGGTTGGGAAGAGGCTTCAAGGCACGACAGAGACACGATACCTGTTTTACCTGGTGACAAAGAAGCTTCCACAATATCGGACCAGCTATAGTGATGTTTGGAGGTCCTGGACATCCTGGTATGCTGCTATCCTTTCCGGAGGACGAACCAGAGAGCAGTGGACTCCTACTTCCATAGGACATCAGGCTGCCGGTTTGGGGACAGTTGCCGATACCGTCATGGAGCCATTCCGGGACGAATTGCTTTAAGGAGGGGGCAATGTAGCGAAAACGATTATTGTCCCATCCATTCGGGATTCCAGCCCAATGCATTCAATCTGGAATTCACTACATGTTTATCGAAGAGTCGCATTCCTGCGCGATGAGTCATGCTGTTTGTTCCGGTCTATACTTTTATACTCTTCCATATTCCAGAATTTTCGGATTAGCTTTATAAGCGGATACATTGTGAACAGAAGAAGGTCTAGTTTCCGAGTTTAGATTTTGATAAGCTGTGATTGTGAACATAAATATTTGTAGTGTTGTAAACCGTGTTCTGTAGTGACTGTAGTGTAGTGAAATAAATAAATTAAAACTGGACACTTAAAACTGTTTTCTATTGCGAAAAATATTACAATATTTTTGAAAAATTGAGTTGAATGAAGGCTCATTTTCATGTTAATAAAAATAAAACACACAACTGAAGAGAAATCGTCCATAGTATCAAAGAGGTCCTTTAATCAAATGAAGAAAAACAATTCTTCATTTAAAACACACAACGTTTCATAGTTTCATAAGTATCTAGAATAATGTCAAAAACCCTGCACAAAATCACAATGTGAATATTGAATTTTGAGTATCTACCTATCTTCTTAAAATCCAAATATCCAAAATCCAAATTGAAATGATAGGAATAGGAATAGGTGACATAACCTCAAAAACAATAAAAACAAAACAATTATTAGCTGTCTTTCTGCATTTTCCAATGTCCGCATCATAGTCGTGAGGTGATAGCTATGTTGGTAGCACTGAATTTAAGTCAAAATGTGACACTAATGACAGTGCCTGTTTCCAAATAAACTATTGGCCGATGTAAAACTAAAAACTACCTAATAAATATTTTCAAAGAAAACACTTTTTGAAAATATTGGAAAGATGTTGAGGGATTTTGTCCAGTATTCGTGTTTGTCGGGTTGCCGTGGATAGAGTGAACTGGAATCATAGTGACTAGTCATGTTATTTGGAAGTTTGAAGTACAGGGTTATTGACTATAAATGCCCCCCCCCCCCATTTCTTACTTTTTAATTTGACGTTTTAGAACAAAGTGTTCCAAATGAAAGTTTCATGGTTGAAAATGACATTTTTAAAAAACCTGTTTTCACATATACAGGCTGTTCCAAAAAGTCTGGGCGAGGTCTTTCTTATTTCAAATTGATACCCTATTATTTTATTTGATGTTTGGATTCTCCTTCAAATTTTAATCATTTTTTATGTAGCATATCCTATACCTAAGTTTGATGTATAAAAAAATATTTGATATTTTATAAATTGAATAATACTGATTCATTGTTATAAAAAAGTGAAATATATCTATGGTTCGAAGTATTGACGTAATTGTGTGTGCAGGATATACCAAATCTTCTCTGATTTTAAATTGATACCCAAGAACTGAACAAAGAATAAAATAACGTCTTATATAAATCAAATGCAGAATTATTTATACTTTGATACTTTTACACTTTAAAAGTACCTAATGACGTGACATTTTCGTCAATACGAGCGTCAATAATTCGAAATCATAGATATATTTGACATTTTCACAACAATAAATTATTATTATTCAACTAATAAATATCAAATATCTTTTTATACATTAAACTTGGGTATAGGATATGCTGCATAGAAAATGTTTAGAGTTAAAAGGAGAATCCAAATATCAAATAAAAAAAATAGGGTATCAATTTGAAATAAGAAAGTGGGACCTCGCCCAGACTTTTTGGAGCACCCTGTATATGTGAAAACAGGTTATTTAAAAAGTTCATTTTCAACCATGAATCTTTTATTTGGAACACCTTTTTCTAAACCGTCAAATTAAAAAGTTAGAGGGGTGGGGGCATTTATAATCAATAACCCTGTACTTTGAAGGTGGTGGGCGATGAACAATAATATCCATGTTTTGTGAATTAATTATGATTTTTGGTATAGATATTGAAATTAGGCACTTTAGAAATGGTTGTTTAGCGGGGTGATTTCCATTCTCTATTGATTTCATAGATTTTTCGTGAATAATGAGGTTCAAGCACAGCATGAAGTTAGAAATGAGTATCATGAACTTTTTTAAGGATGAGGAAAAGTTGATGTTGTTCAACAGAAATGCTGTGGAGACTCAGAATGATTGTTTTTGATAGTGGCCATCATATTTTGAAAGAAAGAAAGTGAATCTCATCATCTCGTCTACACAATTTTATACGACATGGAGAAATTCAAAATACATTTTTCTACGACTGTACGGTAATATCCAATGATCCAATAACTATAGATCATTGGTAATATCACTATTGTGCAATCGATATCGATTCGTAAATGAAGTACATTGTAGAACTGTACGGAAATGAAACCATTCCTTAACTGTTGCCATGGAAACGAGTGCAAACTGGATGGAAATGAGACTGATCTGGCACCTCCACCAAAAACAAAAAATCAAGAATCGATATTAATTACACAAACACAATAGTGATAGTAATCAAAAGAGTCGTAGAAAACTCGTAGGAATGGGTATCATACCATGCTTGTTGTACAATATACTATTGTTTAACATGATTTACTTTCTATGATACCATTAAAAGTAACAAATAAGAATAGAACCTTAAACAAAAGTGGTGATCCATTCCTTGTATGAGACTGGGTCTTTTCGGAATCTGAAGAAGGAGCATTTTTTCTTTGCACTGTAAAAGCTAGGAGTCTGGAGCAAAACACAATATACCATAATAAACCTGAAAATGATCACCTTTAACCGTATAGTCTCATACATTCTTCAAATCAAATCAAAATATGCTTTATTGCCACGAATTCAAAGATTTGTTGACAAAGCAAATAAACCTAATGCAGGTATACAAGAATAATAATGCAAACTATAAGCATTGTAGCAAGACAGTTATCATGAAAATGTTAACCAAACAAACAATATAAATACATAATATACTTTGTTCATGGCTTTCCTGCGGTTACGTCATACTTTTCCGTCTCTCTCTTACACCTTGAAAAAAAATCACGTACGTCTGAACGAGCAGGGTCTTTCTATGGAAGCGCTGAGAGTCCACACAAGTTTTTTTTTTATCTGGCTCGAGCCAGATAATAAGTGGCCCCAGTCAGATAATATCTGGCTCATGAGTCAGTTATTATCTGACTCGAGCCAGATAAGGTTAAGGACTGGAAAGGTACCTTTAGTTGATTTATACAGGACAGGGTGTACACGCACAACCCCTAAACAATGAGATAAGAAAACATGAGTAAGACATTGAAAATATCTATGTTCGTCGGGGAGTTACGGGTTTTCGTTGACGCATGAAACGACACATCATTATTTGTTGTTTGGGTTTTTGGTTGATTTTGGGGTTGCGGTTTTTTTGTTGAAGGGGTGGTTATTCAGATTTGGTTCTAAGGTTTTTTGGTAAGTTTGGTTATTTGTTTGTGTTTCTCTTTTGTAATTAAAGGTTCTTTGTGGTTTCATGTGGTCGTCTGTGTTTGTTTTTGATTCTTTGTGGGTCTTTCTCCTCGTTTATGGTTATTTGTGGTGGGTTATCGTGAAGGTTTATGGTTCTTTTGTTCATGGGTGTTTGTGGTTATTTGTGGCTATTTGTGATTGTTTGTGAATCATGTGGTGGTTTGTTGTTGTTTGCGTTGTTTGTGGTTCTATAAGATTCTTTCTTGTTTTTGTGGTTCCTTGGTTTGTCTCGGTTCCAGTTCTTCCTGCGTGAAGTCCGACACCTCAAATGACGACCAGCTTACAAGTTCTTATCGCCGCTCAGCTCAGAGAGGTCCACTCAACTTACCAATCCACTTGCTCCTGCGAGTCCGATCCAGATTTGTGAAGGCACTTTAAGTTTTCCACAAGAGTCTTGCTGAAGTGCTGCCTAACTGTTCTATGGCTCATGCCACTTTCTAGAATATAAAACGAGCCCCGCAAAACCCTGCTTCTGTGCATCTCTGATTTTAAGATTCGAGCCATCAGAAAAACAGTCTGTTCTGATCCATCCAATCTGCTCCGGTAATGTTCAGTCTAGGCGAGCGGCCAGCAAAAAAGATTTAAGTCATGTAGTCAGTGTGCATGTGCAGCGCACTCTATCATTTCGCTCAAGTGAGTGTCCCTTGCACCTTAATTTCAGGTGAATTGAATGCAACCGTCTCTGTAGACAGGTCCAGTGGGAGCAAATTCAAGACCACTCCCAATGCTGTAGACGGTGAGGTACTGCGCCTGTATATGATTTCACAGTTTTAAGCCATAGTATGATGATCAGGTATGTGATCAGGTCTTATAACCATGATATAAATCCAGTTTTCTGGGTTTCAGTCCCCATGAAGAGCAGAAAGCTTTTCCAGATCGCTCTTCGATGTGCACTTTCCCGGACAGTTTATGGTCGGGGGTTACCTTAGATATTCGACCGATTTTTTGTATTCGAAGACTGTACGATAACCATAAATCACTTCTTATCAGACCTTCTCAAAACCAAAAAGGTATTATCTCTCAATAACGTTTGAGGTGATCGTTTTCAAGAAATCTACAGATCTTTGCAATACTTTGCATCGTTTCAGATTAGAACCTCATACGCGCTATAGGGTGTACGTTTCAAGGGCTACCACTATTGCCATCTCCAAAAAAGTTAGTGCCATGAAGTCGGTTAACGGGGAGAAAAGTTGTTGTTTTTAATCCTCATTAAAGATTCACTGTGTCGCTTTTTTTTAGCTCGCGAGATACAGGGTATAAATTGCCAAAATTATTTTTGTTATCTATTTTAAACAACTACACACATATTATTTCAAACTATTTATTTTTGAGGCGCAGTTAAAACTTGGAACTTTTATAGTGTCTCTCTTTCCATGATGGCTTTAAATTTTGTGTATGACGTTTCGTATCCAAGTAAACATCATCAAGTTCTTTTCTAAATGCGGACCTGGATTTTTCATAATCATCATACAACAATCTTTTTCTGGACTTTTTCTACAATGGCAGGAGTCATTTTGATTAATGTCCGTCCAATTATTATTATAATCAGATCATCAAATTCTGCGTCGTAGTTCGATACACCCTATCCATATAGGGTTGGTTTGGGTCTCCATACACATCCTTTGCGTGGCATCAGGTGATCTCGGTGACCAGTTTATAGGGCAGTTGTTGCCATAGGGCAGTTGTTATCGATCCGGTGAGTTTTTTTGAAAAATCTTACATGATGACAAAATTGAAGTTCCGTATCTATTTAAACATCTTTTTAATGATGGTTGTCCGGATACAAAACGAAACAAAACTTTGTCATTCGATCAATTTTTATTCATGTTTGAAATATAAAATGGGATGCAATTTGACGTTTTCAAGAACTTTACATTTTGAAATAATATTAATCAATTAAGTAGTACCAGTGATATTTCCTGACGATGTAATTTTATTTTACAGGGCCAAAACGTCGTCAATGGTATGTGTGTAGTAGGTACATCATTGGAAAAGGCATACATTTTTTTTCTTTTGATGATAATAAAAAAACCAGGTCCGCATTTAATAAAATCAAGATTATGGTAGTTACTCGACTTCAAAACGTCGTAAGCACAATAACTCAAAGACATCATCAAAATATTGCAAAATAAAAAATCATAAAACTTTCAAATTTAAACTGTCTCAAAGATTTATAGTTTCTCAAATATTTAACAAAATCAATTTACCCGGTGTCTATAGCAATCAATGAGCATTAAGAACGAAAACTTTTCGCCGATTCAGCCGACCTCGTAGCACTTGAATACTGTTTCAGAGATAGCAAAAGTGGTATCTTTCTATAACTTGAAACGAACAGTACGAACACCCTGCATTTATAGATGAAAAAAAAGCATTTCAGGACCTACATGTTCATACCCGAAAAAATCCGAAAGGACCCAGAAGAAACCGAAAGCATCCCCAAGAACTTTGAGTAATTCCAAAGAACCCAAACAAAAGCGAAAAACCCGAAAGGATTCCAAAGAATCTGGAAGGACTGTAAATAATCTTGAAGAGTCCGAAAGAATCTCAAAGAACGAATCCAAAAAAAACCTCAAAGAACTCTAAAGAACCCGAAATGACCTCAAAAATCCGAAAGAATCGCATTGAGCTCGAAAGAACCCCAAGGAATCCGGAAGTAGCCCACAAAACCTTTTAAAACCTAAAAGAACTCGAAAACGAGCATTCATCCACTAATACGATATACGGTTCACTATCTAGAGGGTTGGGGCAGTAGGAACGCAACTCGTGCAAGCATTTCCACTTTCCAGGATGTTACTGATCCACATATTATCTGGCTCGAGCCACTAGCCAGATATTAGAGTCAGATATTATCTGGCTCGAGTCAGATATCATTTGGCTCGAGTCACATATTATCTGGCTCGAGCCAGATAAAAAAAACGCTTGTGTGGTATCTCAGCGCTTCCGTATCTTTTGGATCAATTTGACAAATGTCACATGTGGAGCGATCAATCTACGACATACTGCTAAACGTCAGATACTGTGACGTGACCGCAGGAAAGCCATGAACAGACTGGAAGGTTTCAATAACAAGCTGAAATAGTATTTCAGCTTGTTACAGTATACAATAGCTACAAGTACGAAAACAATCTAGAAATGTGCACAATAGTCTAAAACATTTATAAAGAAAGAAAACCACTAAACTAGTAAAGATATTCTATCTTAAAAATCAGAGAAACATTTCACAAACAAAGCCACACTGAGTATTGTAGTGTAGAAAAGTGTGCACTAGTGGAACATAACAGACACATTCAACGTTTAATAATAGACAGACATGACAGATACCCTGTTGAGTTTTACCAGAGCCGTCTGTTGTAGACGGCTCTGCTTTTACTAGTAGCGTTTTCATACAGCATGGTATCATGAGACCATTCCAGTTTGGTCTGTCATTAACGTCACTTTCAGCCAATCGGCGAGCTGCAAGTGACCAAACTGGACCCGTATTCCATGTACCTGTGGAATTCTAGCAACACGTCGCTTTCCCATCATTTTACACAGAGAGCGACGTGTTGCTATGGAATTCCAGAGTACACGGAATCCCGCCCCTCTGATACCATAAGCGTTTTCATGGAGTATGGTATCATGAGACCATTTCAGTTTGGTCTGTCATTAACGTCACTTGCAGCTCGCCGATTGGCTGAAAGTGACGTTACTGACAGACCAAACTGAAATGGTCTCATGATACCATACTCCATGAAAACGCTTCAGAGTCCATGAAAACGCTTTAGGTGCGTTCGAGTTTCCACTTTGAACACTCCGAGCACGAAAAGTGTGCATTAAGCCTGTACAATTTTTCGTGCTCAGAATGTTTAGATCGCATTTCTACGGAAGCCCGGTATGTAGAGCAATGTATTTCTTTGCACACCCTTTACTACGTCACAGTTCAGAAAAGCTGAGTTATAACGTCATAACACGGTTATGGCGTCAGAACCGGGGAATTCCAATATTGTGTCGCAATATCTAAGCCATTTTGGTTTGTTTGTGTACTACCTGTAATAAAGGATATGTTGTGTGACTGTCACATTGAAACTATGCATTGAAAGGATCTAGGTTTACTCTAGAAAACCTACGAGAAATTCGGTAAAAAGTATCTTTTAATGAAAATTTTGTTATTTCTAGTCAAAAGCTGATTTTCATGGATAAATGAAATGTTGACAGTATTATTATTAAAACTCTACTGAATATGACATTACGCCCACAAGCTGTAAACATGTTCATTTTGAATGACTGATTATTCTAATTTTTTGTTTTCTTCCTAAATGGTACCTATGTATTAAGTTTGTTTCGGATCTCTATGTTTCATTTATTCAAAGTTTACTGTTACTATATCCATAACCAAGTACTTGTATTATAGATTGTTTTGTGAAAATCTGAATATTTTTTAAGTTTCGTTCAAATTTGGATTCGCGTCAGCGGGGATAAAGTAAACTATTTGCAGACTTGTTTCGCTTATGAAACTGTATCTGTTTATTTCATGTACATATGTATTTTGTATATGGCGAAGCAAGAATGACGTTTCAAATTATTATGACACTTATTTATGTTGAGACTGAATATGACATTACGCCCACAAGCTGTAAAATATGTCCACGATTATTCTAGTTTTTTCTTCCTAAAGGGTACCCATATATATTAAGTTTGTTTCGGATCTCTATGTTTACTTTATTCAAAGTTTATTGTTACTATATCTATAACCAAGTACTTATTGTATTAGACTGTTTTGTAAAAATCTAAATGTTTTTTAAGTTTCGCTCAAATTTGGATTCGCGTCAGCGGGGAGAAAGTAAACTATTTGTAGACTTGTTTCGCTTATGAAACTCTATCTGTTAATTTCATGGCGAAGCAAGAATGAGGTTTCAAATTATTATGAAACTTATTTATGATGAGACTGATATTATTAAAAGTACAAAATATAGAATATGCATATTTTTATTAACTCAATAAAAAGTTACATCTATTTTCAATAACTGGTAGTTTTATTTCTGCTTCACCAAATCAAGAAATTCATTCAACAAGGAACAGTAGGTAACCAATACATATATCCACAAACTATAGGTAGTTTCAGCATCTTATAAAATATTATTTTACTATTTAGACAGGTCATAATTTAGATATGCTCTGTAGTTTTGTGGCGCATCCATGATTTACCTGATTTTTTGGGTATGTCGCCACACCCTATCAAAAAACAATCAAACTAGTGTTTATATACCGGATCTTCTATTATTACCTGAAAAAAAATCTATTAGTAAACAATAAAACCTAACAATATCAAACGTTTCAGAAGCGAATCTGCTTCCGTCGTCAGTGGAACCTAAAAAAGAAACAATTAATTCAAATTCAAAAATTATTCTACGTTTTCTTAGGATTTCGCAGTAAAAATTGTGTTTTTTTGTGTTTTTGGCACAAAATGTCACTTTTACTGACATATCAAAAAATTTAGAAATGGAAATCACAATATCTTACACAATATTCAATTCAAATCAAGCCAGAGGTGAGAAATGAACAATTTTCAAGTAACTAATATGACTATAACGTTACGTTGCCGATTGAAGGCACTTATCTGAGCTCAAATTTATGTCAAGACTCTGCTAGCAGAAGTGTTATCAAAAATGTGGTATTGTCACATACGGACTTAAGAAACAAAAAAAAAGTATAACTTGTGGTACAACTACCCAATACATATTATCAAATTTTTCCAATAATTTTTTGAAAAGTACGAAAGCATCATTGACGTTACATGGGTATTCTATTCCGGGTATTAAAAGTTCCGCTTAGTCTTTAAAATAAAGGATCATACAATTCAGATCTAGAGGTGTACAAGTTTCTTAGTTTTATATATCTACTGCTTTTCCGTAACTTTTGGAACCAAGTATTTCAGGAACGAAAAACATAACCTTATGTTCCAGCAGGCAATTCTGAGTTTTTTTGTTTTCGAATTGGATGGATATTCCAACATGAGATGCATCAGTATCATTAAAAATACCAGAGTCCCTCAAATATTTAAAATAATTAATCCACCAATTTGCAGTAAGTCGTCTCATCTGAGACCACCAACATGTGTTTTCTGTGCCCTTATCAGTCCTCAGCAAATTTGGAACAAGTTTGAACACATTTACAGCTTCAAGATAATAACTTGCAATCACAAGTGGATTATTGTTGGTGCTTGATACCTTCAACCATAAAATGTTTCTTGAATATCCATCAATGGCGCCGTGAATAGCAAATCCGAATGGTTTTAGCTTATCATAACCGTCTAAATGCCATATAAAATCAGGACCCGGGACTACATATATACTGTCTGCGTAAAAACCTTCTCTTCCGCCTAGCAGCCTCACCATCTGGATCAATTATCCTCAATATATTGCTTACTGTTTCTCGTTTCACTTTTGAATTGTACGTGGTTTGCAGTCTTCTCCATAAGGATTTGTATTCAAGGCACCTACCACTGGCCCCAATTTCCATCAACATTGCCTTTATTATTTCATATTCTGGAGATTAATTTAAAAACCTGCGCCTTTGTCCTAAATTCTCCAGGATATTCTTAAGCTGTCTTATACTTAAGCTTATTCCATGACACATGGATAAAAATGAAACAATTTCTGTGTAACTGTAGTTTTGCTTGAAGTACTTGACAATACGCTGTTCAAGGGCAATGTTTTCTTTATAGGCGCTTCGACTTCGACATATTTCACCAGAAATAGTATTATCAGAAGTATCTGTGAAAAATGGAAATGTATATGTTACAGTAAATGTTAGAAATTCAGTGAAAGCTAGCTTTCACTAGATGATGCTAGCAATTACTTGATCCGTTAGGAGATGTTAAATTTTGAAGAATATTGTACACTTTTACTAGTGAATGTTGGAGAAACTTTATCAAATCCACTTTTACTAAAAGCAGTTAGGAAAAGTACTTTTTACAGCTTATTTCCGCTTTTTAACTAACCCAAGGTGCACGGGGCACTAAATGATGTCGCTCACGCATATACTTATAATTTATAAGTATATGCGCTCACGCGACATCAAAATTTTTGCCAAACCCAAACTAACCCAGACTAACCCCTACTGAGAATACTCAAGTATTTTCTATAATACGGTATCTGAACAATGTTCACATTGTACACCTGCGATTCATAACTCTCGTATTTTCCCGAGCTTCTAATCTGTCGGCGAATTCCAACTCGGACCAAAAAGGATATAATCACGTCCAGTGAATTCGACAATAATTTTCAGTGTAGCAGCTTTCACTAGAATAGTTACGTGAATGCTAACAATTACTAGTAAGAGTATGATGAAGTCGATCGAATTCAACTTTTACTAGCTAAATGTTTCCAAATCAGGAAAAGCTCACTTTTCCTAGTAACAGTTAGCTTTTACTGATTACCAGGTTTTACTGTGGCATATGTACAAATTTACTTATCTAGGTACTAATTAACGCTTCAACTTACTTGAAAATATGAAATAAAATAATTGATCATTTTGTTTTAAAGTTCGAGTATGATTTATAAGATAAAACTTGAGTGTATATTGTGTATAGAATTGAATAATCAACAGCCAGTAATAAACAACAACCCGAGAATATTATAGCCAACAAATGATATTGGGATTTAATCAAAATTTCCAAGTTTTAACATCACAACAGAGAATTAACTACTTCTGACGACAGAAAACTAGGTTTTTCCTACTTATGACGTAATAACTGAGCTTTTCTGAACTGTGACGTAGTAAAGGGTGTGCAAAGAAATACATTGCCCTACCGGGCTTCCGTACATTTCTCTGACTCGAACTCACCTAACTGTCGTCTCGCAGAATGGCAACTGTCAACTGTCACTCATAACGAGGTCAGCTGATTTCTGTTTTGTGTTGTCTTGTCTGTTTCATTGAGTTTTATAAAGTCAATGGTCTGTTTACAGATTATGAAACATTGAACGTTCAATGTTATGAAAACAGTACCTATTTTGAATTTTTTATTGTTTTATCGTGCGAGCAGTAACTTAAAGTAATTATTTGTTAATTAACTTCAAAAATGCTGTATTATTGATGGAAACTTGCAGGAATGGCAATTTACAGGTAAGTTCCAGTTTCCGGCGTAGTGAAATGTTTGTTGCTTGTACTGAGATTTGTTTAACATTTTTTTAAACTTCTTTTCACTTTTATATGAATGATTTTGGATGTTGAGGTGAACTTAATTGGTAACGAACTGCTTATACGGTTTTCTGCTATTTTTCGATGTTTTTCGATGATTTTCGAATTTTCATATTTAGACATATTCTTTCTTGTCTTTCTAGTCATGTAGTGTCTTAAGGGATTGCAAATTCACTGGCGTGGGGGAAAAATTATGCATATTGATTTTTATTATAAAAAACGTTATTAAGGATGTCGTTATGCCAGAAAAAAATAACTCAAAGTAACCCGATCTAACCTAAAAAAAAATCTTTTCTCCGCCAGTAAATTTGCAATCCTTAATGACACTAGAATGTGACTATACAGGGCTTTTCACTTAAAACTCCCCACGTCAATATCTCGGAAACGAATAGGAATATTTGATTTCTGTAAAAAGTAGTCAATGTATGGGGTCGAGTAGTTATTTTTCACAGTTAAAAAAATTCGACGCCTACCAAGACTAAAGCGTCGCGACGCATCGAAAATATCAATCGATTGCAGGGACTTTGAAATTACGCGCATGCTAAAGTACATGTTATTTATAAACTTTTTTGTTATTCAGTCGAACTCATTTATTCTACTCAGTTTTGAGATATACAGTGTGTCCAAGATAACGATGTCTATCATGGGGATCTTGAAAACCGTGCGAGATACAAGGTCGGTTAAATGGAGGCAAAGTTGCGTATTTTGATGCTTAACAAAATGCCGTTTTAAAAGCCAAGAAATTCCGACTAAGTCCGAAATTATCCAAAAAAAAACGACATTTTTCAAAATTGTTTTCACTTTTTTCTGACCACATTTGAAGAGATATTTCGAAATGAATGGAACTTCTTCATTGCCACTTTTTGCCCTTTACAAGATAGCGTTATCAAATTGAAGAACCGACGTTTCGTCTATGAGCAGCCATCATCAACTTTGTTTTTTCAAATACGGTCCTGGATTTTTTATCACGGATTTTGAGAGCCTCTTATGTTCCTAAAACAACGATGTATCGCACTTATTAAAAAAAATTTGTTTGTTTTTGATCCTATTGAAAATGTATTTTTTGTCTCTCTCTAACACATGAGTTCTTATGGAAAAATCCACCAACATAATTTTTTTGAATAATTGCGATACATTGTTGGTTTAGGAACATGAGAGGCCCTCAAAATCCGTCATAAAAAATCCAGGACCGTATTTAAAAAAACAAAGTTGATGATGGCTGCTCATAGACGAAACGTCGGTTCTTCAATTCAATAACGCTATCTTGTAAAGGGCAAAAAGTGGCAATGAAGAAGTTCCATCCATTTCAAAATATCTCTTCAAATGTGGTCAGAAAAAAATGAAAACAATTTTGAAAAATTTCGTTTTTTTTTCGGATAATTTCGGACTTAGTCGGAATTTCTTGGCTTTTAAAACGGCATTTTGTTAAGCATCAAAATACGCAACTTTGCCTCCATTTAACCGACCATGTATCTCGCACGGTTTTCAAGATCCCCATGATAGACATCGTTATCTTGGACACACTGTATATCTCAAAACTGAGTAGAATAAATGAGTTCGACTGAATAACAAAAAAGTTTATAAATAACATGTACTTTAGCATGCGCGTAATTTCAAAGTCCCTGCAATCGATTGATATTTTCGATGCGTCGCGACGCTTTAGTCTTGGTAGGCGTCGGATTTTTTAACTGTGAAAAATAACTACTCGACTCCAAACATTGACTACTTTTTACAGAAATCAAATATTCCTATTCGTTTCCGAGATATTGACGTGGGGAGTTTTAAGTAAAAAGCCCTGTATAGTAAGAATGTCCGTCATGGGGATCTTGGAAACCTTAAGAGATTCGAAGTTGGTTAAATTAGGGAAATGTTGCGCATTTTCAATCCCAACAATATGCCGTTTACAGAGTTTTAAAATTCCGAGTAGTTCTGGAGAAATGCCTAAAAAACCGAAATTTGCCGATTTCGTTTTTATTTTTTTCTGACATTATTTAGGAAGAGATTTGGAAAAACAAAAGACTCTTATTCATGGCCACTATTTAAGCTCTACAAAACAGCGTTGAGATATTTTCCGTACGACGTTTCGGTTTGGAGAAACCATCAAAGCAAAAGTATACCCCGTATTAAATATCATATTTTATGACCAATACAACGATGTATGACACAATATGATTCTGTAATGTGTATTAAAATTGAAAAAAATGGATTCTCATTGATTTCCGAATGTTTGCTGTAGGTGGCTGAGAAAATGTCAAAATAATTTTATTGTCATATTATTAAATGAATGAATGAACCTTTATTAAGCATAGCTTTACAAAAAAATACAATACTTAGGTACATGGGAATACATTAGTGTATAAAAAACATAGGACAATAAAATATAACATACTAATATAAAAATGAAAAACATCATTAAAAAGAACAATTACATATTAAAAATAAAATCCCTTAGTGAATTTTGGAAAGTTCCAATCTCTTCAATATTTCTGATGTGTAATGGAAGAGCATTAAACTGTGTCAGTCCTTTGAAAAACAGACTGCATTGGGTTTTTGTCAAACGAGTTGTTTGCACATAAAAATTTGAAGTATTTCTGGTGTTACTGACACATGAAGGGGGAATGTTTTGTGCACATGAACGTTTTCATGGAGTAAGGTACACAGCCTGCCAATACGCGACGTTTTTGAAAACGTCACAGGCACCATTGGCGATTTAAACAGCTCAAGCAGCGCCACAGCGGAACGCGCGAGAACTTTCGAGAGCGTGACAACTGCATTTTATTCATAGCCCGTATTAGGTTTTCGCGCGTGAATTTATATTTGTTGTTCGTATCGGCAGAGTGTTGTCAATTGAGAAATAGCGCCTCTAATGAACTGGAACATTTATTGGACGCTCTGAACGGATTTGACCGGCCTCTTCGTGAAGGAAGATTAACTGTGGAAAATTTAGTGTGTGTCGGGATTCGATCAAGTTTTTTTACGACGTGGGTCCTTTGAAAAATTATGCAGATGATTGTCTTCACATTGCAGTGAGGTACGCGACAACTATGCCTATTACGAAGTTTCTTCGGATATCGGCGAACATACGTATGATCTTCCATTGTTGATGATGATTTTTATCACCAATATCGGTGAGATCTTTCAATCAATGAAATATATACATTTAATAAGAGTAGATTACTTTGATCTATGCACTATAATCGTCTATTTTCTTGGCTATAAAAGCCACTACACTTGAGGCTTTTTGATATCGACACCCTTAAGACTGCTGCCGAGAAGTTTATGATTCCAACAATAATAACAAAACCCCAAAAATACCATTCAATTAGCACACTATAATCATTTACCAACGTGGTTTATCAAAATCTTTGCATAAATAATAACAAAATCGGGAATATATCTTCAAGTTATCAAGATCCCAATAGAAACAGCATGGAGACAGCTGATGTCTATCACGCTCTCGAAAGTTCGAGCACAAAACGCCAGAGGCCGCTTCGCTGACTCTTTGAATCGCCAATATGATTGGTCGTGGCCGAATTTGGTATCCAAACAAGCTTTAATTCTTTGTTTGAAATCAGTGTTTGTGTTTAATTTGGACTTCTTTGAACTATATTTTTGGGTGTATTACATATATCGTGTGTCCAGTTAGTGCGTATTTGGTTAGCCGAGTGGAAAGTCAGCTTTTGAGGTAATAAAAAATAGTTTGTTTGGATATTTCCGTCTGACAGCTGACGTCATGACGTCACAGAAACCTAGCGTATACTAATGGGAAACCTTCAGATTTAGTACAACATCATGGGGGCGGCCATATTGGATTTCCGTGGAGGTATTTTTATGTTGGCAATAGTTATATGCCAAATTCAATGTGGATGGTAGCATATTATGATTCTCGTTTGGCAAGCGAAAAACTGTCACTTCCACTTCGAAGTGAAATTCAATGTAACTTCTGTGGGATTTGGATTTAGTTTTTGAATTTGGATCACTAATTTGATCTAACAAACAGTGCAACTACCTATGCGGAAGGGTGATATTTAGTAGTTTTTAACATGTATAGTTCTTTTTTTCAATTCACATTTAGAGTAATCCGTATAATTCGTTTTGAACTACATATTTTAAAAAATTATGGTTTTGTTAAGAGCTGCAACAATTCTCATAACAGAGCAGGTATTTATTTTCTTGTCTTATCGCAGGTCATGGGCATTATATTTATAGATACCTATTTTGTTATCATTTAGATCGTCGCATGGTTAACGGACGGTGATGGCTTTATTGCAAAAAATAGGCATACCTACCTAAGGTATTAATCTGTAAGAAATAAAGGTCCTGTTAAAAAGTTGGTTGGTTTGAAGGTAGTTAACCCAACTTTTGAAGCATTTTATACCGATCCGAACTAAAATCGGACGACATGATTACGAAACACGTCCAACCAACACCAGCTATTATTGTCAGTCGTCGCTGGAAGACGATAAAATAATATAAATGGAATAAGTTGATTGATTGAATTCGATACGTCTGTGAACCATATTTGAATAAAAATAATTTGAAAACGAATCAAGTTACAATCCGTTACATTACATGACCATGTTATGCAAAAGTAACGATAATTACTAGGTTTAAACATTATAATAAACTTGTATGAGCGGGTCCTAACTAATTTTTATCAATATATCAATGTTTAATAGTACTTATATTGTTTAAAATAAAAGTTATTTCAAAACAAACATGATTAAATTAAATTTGCCGCTTTTTCAATGCTACCAACATAAATATACCTCCAAGAAAAAAGCAATATGGCAGCCCCCAGTGTGTTGTACATTTCTTAACATGGTATTAGCAGTCCATTTTATTATTAATGCCGTGATGGTATCATAAGACCATTCCAGTTTGGTCTGTCGTCACTTTCAGCCAATCGGCGAGCTGCAAGTGACGTTAATGACAGACCAAACTGGAATGGTCTGGTTATTAGAACGGAAAATGACAAGCAGGCATTAGTAACTATTTTATTAGGTTGCCAGCCTGACTTGGCGCGTTCGAACTGTTAAGCTGTGTTCAACTACAGGACCGTATTCAGATATAAAATTGTAAATACATACTAGCTATGTTTGGGTTTCGTCTCGAACGCTTTTACACCTTTTCAACCTCAATCGAGATTTGAACTGCGCAAACTCTAGGGCGATGTCATTTTGTAATGAAATAATCAAATCAAATCATTTATTCGGGTTATTACAGAACACATGCACATATGTTTAGATAAGATAAGTCATGTTGATTTTCTTATCCCTTAGATGGTTGAAAAAAAAATAAAACAGGCAGATTCTCGACCTTCTTTTGGTTGATTCTAATTTTACTATTTTTGTATCCAGAGATAAAAACAGGTTGCTTGGACATTGTTTCTTCTTCAAGAAACGACTCTTCATTCTCAATCTGCAACTATTTATAATTACGATTTACAATGTACGCTATCTACTAAAATGTACTTTTTAGTTCCACTATTTGTTCCCGGAGATGTTATAAGATCCTCGAAAGACAACTCCTCATTCTCAATTTATAATGATTTATAATTATAGGTACAATAAAATTTATGCTTTCATAAGTTTACATACAGTGTTATTTTTAAAATCGGATTCCTGAGCAATGCTGGAACTAGCTCGAAGCTCAACAGTCATGCTACATGCTATCCATTATTGCCAAAACTAGAATCAATATTTTAAATTTTCACATAAATAACATGAAGTATTTATACCGCTCTACTTACCTGTAAACCAATAATTAACAGATTAAAAAGCTTCTATAAAGTCCGAATAAACTATGACACGAGCTATGACAGTATCTTCAAAATAGTATGAACAATATCAACGGAATGAACACCTGAAACACAAAAACTCAACAAAATAATATCACTCAGAAAAATTCGGGCATTCGATTCTGTTCTAATATTGTAAATCGAGGTTAAAATTTAATGTCAAACGCTTGACATATTAACAAACGACGGTGATTTTGGGAATTTATTTTACATTACCTTGGTGAAAATAACGGTCAAATCGTCCGTTCTTATAAAATATGGACTATACCATACTTCGTGAAAACGCTAATAGTGTTTTTGAACTTTGTCCTTGCGTCTTTGTTGCTATAGTTTTTTTTTTGTTACAAATGGAACGTACAGTGCTTTCAATTTAATTTGTCACACTTTCAAAAGGATGTAAAATATTTATTTCTTGAGCTAAAAGGTCGACCAAAAAAAGGAATTGTAGATGAAAATAAATAAATGTGTATACTTCTTGATTTGAGTAATTCATTAAAATGCTGTATTGACAAACCAGAAAATCGTCTATATCTTAGCAAATATTCTAAACAAGAACTATAACAATTATTGGACACCGAATAAAGAACGCTTGTAAATTCCAATTTCAATCAGATTTATACCAATTTCCTTCAAACTATTGAATAGAAAGGGCATGTGTGCTATATTTTCGTGATCAGAAAAAAGACGCCTTTCTAAATATATATACAGGGTCGTGTGCTATTTTAAAAAAAGTATGTTATGTCAATAATTTTGACATTTGACAGTTGAGAAAATATTTGACTCAATAGCACAAAACTTTACGAAAAATCCTACAATTCCTTTTTAGGTCGACCTCTTAGCTCAAAATAAAAATATTTCACGGCCTTTTGAAAGTGTGACAAATTAAATTGAAAGCACTGTACCTTTTCATCTTGTTTGAACATTCTCTATAATCCAGATTTGTCTAGGAACCCAAATCCTAGTTGGTAGTTCTCAACTAATTTGTTTAATTAATCAACATATATACGTGACCTACCTACGTATACTATGGATAAAGTTTTCAAATCTTCAATATCGTGATTTTAATCCAACATTTGGATACATTACATTTTTTCATACTACACCAAAACATTCGGATTTTAATAAAAACCGAGATAAGAACCTATTTTTTCCAATTTAAATATTGCAGAATCATATTGTGTCATACATCGTTGTATTCGTGATATAATATGCTATTTAATACAGGGTATACTTTTTTCACGTGCCATACTCGGTGCCATATAAAAAAATAAAGTTGATGATGGTTTCTCCGGAACAAAACGTCGCACGGAAAATCTCTCAACGCTGATCTGTAGAGCTTAAAAAGAGGCCATGAGAAAGTGCTTTTTGTTTTTCAAGCTCCTTCCAATAACGTCAGAAAAAAATGAAAACGGAATCAGAATATTTTGGATTTTTAGGCATATCTCCGGAACTACTCGAAATCTACCAACTTTATAACGGCATATTGTTAGACTTGAAAATGCACAACTTGTCACCAATTCAACCATCTTCGTATCTCTTATGGTTTCCAAGATCCCCATGATAGACATTCCTATCTTGGACACACTGTATAAAAAAAAATTGAAATTCTCAAAAAAAAAGCAGAAACCCGTATAAGCAAAAATTTTCTTAATATTGAATAGAACTTCAAAGGCTTGCAAAAATTTTCTTAAAAAAAGTTGAAATTTTGACAAAAGCAACCTCACTCTTCACTATTTAAGTGAACTGACTCAATTTCTTTCGAAACTGCACTATTTATTTATACGGAGGGCTTTGAGAGGTAGAATCTCATGATTATGTTTCAAACTTCACTCTTCAAGTAACATTGAATCTCATTTCGAAGTGGAACTGTCAAATTTCCGCTTGGCAAACGGAAATCGTATGGTATCATCCGGCATCCACATTGAATTTGGCGTAAGCCTGGCTTTGAACACAAATCCAATGAAGATGGAAGCATATGATTCCCGTTTGCCAAGCGGAAATTTGACAATTCCAATAGGGTTGTTTTTCTCGGCGATAGCGTAAAACGGCCCACAGCAACAACTCCTATGTTTTCTAGGAGATATTGCGCACAGACGATGCAATTTGTTGTACAACCGCATCGTATCACGTGTCAAGATGCATGCCAACATTGACAACTATAGTTCAGTATGTTCAGTCAGTATCCATAATCGTTCAACGTGGCACCAACTTTGTAAAAAAAAACATTACTCTGCTGTATGTAGTAGTCGGGTTGTTTTCTGATGACAGAGTGAAAAAGAAGAAAAGTGGGATTTATAAACTCCCCGTTCGCCGTTACCGCTAACGCTAACGTTTGACGTTCGAGATAGACATATGGACGCGCCTGCATACATTTATATCATGCCGTCTGCCGTTGGCGCACCGCTAGAGATCGTTCATCTCCATCTTTTGCCGTCCGCCGTTCGTAGCTCAAGCCATAGGAAAATGGCTCAATAGGTTTTTGTTCCCATAATTCATGTTTTTATATTATAAAATTAAGATTTGTACCAAAATATACTCGAGTCAGTCACCAAATCGCACTGAACTAAAACAAATTAACTTCAATGTTAGTGAACCAAAAATTTGATAATCTTCGACGACAATCGACGGTATAAAAGTTTATAAATGCATTGGGCGACGACAACGTTAGCGTCACCGGCGAACGTCAACCGTAACGGCGGACGGCAAGTTTATAAATCAACCTGAGTTGTGATTTGAGGACGGTTCCTTAAAGAGCATGACGTCTCTCGTGCAATGTGAACGCGGAAGAGATGTCAAAAATATAACCTTTGCTTATACTTGAACGAAGGTTCTTGACCTATAGTTTAAGTTCACATACTTACGTTTTATTTGTGTATCACTGAATCAACAAATATGTTACTCTTCATGAAACTCAATAAAAACTCACTGAAACTTGGCACTGACACTATTTTGGAGGTTATCAAATATGGTAATATGTCATAACTGAAAATCAACACTGTCAAGAATTTGACATTTTCAGCAACCAGTTACCCTGACATATGCGCAGGCGGCGGCCCGAGAAAAACAACCCTATTCGAAAACAAATTGAATTTACACCTTACAGGTCTGATGATGCCATGTTATGGCAAAACATATGTCACCTTTTAAACCTTTCTCAAGGATTATATTATTTGAGGCCTGAAGACATTGTTTTATTGATTGATTCAACCTTACATTACTCGAAAAATTGACAAAATCAACCCCAATCTTATCATTTCAGACCACAATGCCCCCTGACCCAAGCTCTAACCCCAAGAAAGGCCGCAACGGCCAAATCCTCTCCATGTCAGAACGCCTAAAAGTCCTGGAAATCTACAACGACTTCTCCAACACCATGAACAAAACCAAGGCTGTTGCCGCTTGCAGCAAACAAACAAAGCGCTCGCAACGTATAATCTGGAAACTCGTCAAGGAACAGACCGCAGGCCAAATTATTCCTGCAAAACGACACAAAAAGCCTCACATGAAAAGTCATTGTCGCTTATTAAAATATAACAGTGATGTGCGCAGCCTACTGCGCAGAATCGTGCATAGTTGTATGATTTTCCATGTTTTCCCAAAGCTGGACACTGTTGTAGCGGCGTTCAACGCTTGCAGCTTCGATACAATTAGACGCAATACCATGTACAATTTGCTGAGGGAAACTGGTTTCAGAAGCAAGAATTTTAACGTTAATGGATCGAAGACGTCAATGTTCAGTGAAACTACGTCTATAATAGACGTACGTCACAAATATCTGGATACAATTAAGCTTAGTTTATCCCAAAACAGGCCTATTGTCTATTGTGGCGAACTTTTCGTCTCAAATGGAGAAGATTTCAACGTGCTTCTTCTGGCAGGGTGTGAGGATGGTATAATAGCGGCAGAATCGTTGCCAGTATCAACGAAAAAGGAGGACCCGCGCATGCCCCACGAAGATTTTGAGGCGTGGTTTGCTGACCGGGTGTTGCCGCAATGTCCGCCAGGGGCGCTGGTAGTGTTGGACGAGAGGGACTATCACTGGAGGAGGGAGAAGCCAGAGAGGCATTGGACAAGGAATGATTTGCTGGAGTGGTTCCAAAACGGACGAATCATAGCAAATATGCAACTGACCACTGAGAGCTTGTACAAAATGGCTCTGGACACCGCCAACTGCGGCCGTTTTATCATCGAAGTGTCTGCCAAACAACTCAATATTGAGGTGCTGCAGTTGCCTCCAAACCACCCCGAACTCACGCCTTTGACTACGATTTTCAATCACATAAGAAATATCAGCAAACTGGTCAAAAACCTTCAAAAAGCCTGGGATGCTGTGAATGGGAGTGCGTGGAATAGTGCAGTTCAGGATGTTCGGGACAATGAAACACTATTGAGGACAGTGGATTGTATGCAGAAGGATTTGGTGGAGCTGGCTGAGAGGATGACGCCCTGCAGGCCGGAGGATGTGGAGAAGATTGTTTCGTTGCAGCTTTTTGATGTGCGAAAGAAGGGGGAGGGTGGAGGGAATGTGTTTGTGATTAAGATCGTTGAAGAGGAGGAGGATGAAGATGAAAAAATTGACGTATAATATATTTTTGTAGTTGATTTTCATTTTATTGTGTGATTTATGGGGCTGGACCCTTACAGAAATACGCATGCGAATCGACGGGGGTTCTGTTCTGCTGATTAAAGTGGCTACCATGTAACTACGTGAATCTGAGCATGTTTCCATAATTTTAAACTTTGGTTACCAGAAGACGAGGCTGATTTAATGGTTATTATCATTTTAGATATATTTTATTGGATAAGTTTGGTTTTGTTTGTGTTGGTATGGATTAGTTTGGGTTGGACGAAGTTTGGCCCTGTGTTAGTTTGAGTTAATATGAGTTAGTTTACTCAGTTAAATGGAAATGGTATATTGCCGAAAGAAGTTTTTGGCATGATTATGTTTCGTTTCTAGTTTCTTAAAGTTTAGTCGCATGTTTTCATGTAGATGATTTGGGAGAAAATGATGCATTTCCGCAGAAAATGTCTTGTACTGTTTGGTTTCTAGAGCGTACCAGGTGCTAAAAAGTATAAAGAATGATTTCGGGAAAATGAAATTTTCTACCCCTATTTTTTTATATAGTTATGAAAACGAATGTTTCATTACTCAAAAATCTTTTCAAGTAACCTCATAAGCTCTTCCTGGACTGATACATACCCATTCAGTTTGAATAAGCTGATTTTGAAAATTTGGAAGAAAAACGGATCAAAATATGCTGATAGGTATCATATTATATTATAATGCTATATACCTATTATTATTATACATGATATCCCAAAAAGTATTAACCGACAAAAAAGAGATGATAGAGGACATCAAAGCAAACATTTTTTGTCCAGTAGAAAATGTATGTCCGCAAATAAGCCGTTCAAGCTCTAGAGCAAAAAAAGTTTGGTACCTACATTTATTTTGCTCATTAATTGAATCGCTGCTCATACTGCAGTTTATTTTTTTTTGTCCACCAGTTTTTTGGTCACAATTTTGTTTATCCAATTTCTTTTATTTATATATTTTTATCAATTTTTTTGCGGAGATAATATGTTTACTGGACAAAAAATTTGTGTTTTGATGTCCCCTACGAACCTAAGGTCGGTATAATTTTGGGAACCCTTGTATAGGGTGTCTTAAAATGATTGTAAAAAGAAATAAAGGAGACCCTAGATTTTTTCGATAAAAGTTTTGGCTTGACTCAGCTTAGATCATGAGGTCATTACACAATATCAATCGAACAATACCAATAGCTATTTATACGTGTCCACGAAAGACCCCTAAACAAAAAAAAAAGTGATTCCAAATTAGAAAACAAGATTCTATTCATATGGACATAGGTCCAAAAATGCTTATTTTGGTTTCTTGTTTAGCCATGGTGTGAGAACGAGTGTTACAATAAGATTATCCATAAAAAAATCCCATTAGTGTAGTGAATAGCGTACGTTAAGCACTCCTACCGCTACTTAAAAATGAATCGGTACCAAATAGTGACTTCGGAACTCAAAAAAACACAACTTTGTACAAAACCAAACTTGGAATAAACATTTCAAATTTTCAACACCCTGTATCTTTGAAATGAAGCATTTTCGGAACTAAGCCCATAGTTATGAAAAAAGGCGTTGTCCGTGAAGACCCTGTATATTTTGGATCAATAACATACTATAATGGCTTCATCAAAATTTTCTTACACCTACAAATATTGTCTAGAATACGTATATAAAATTTCAAGTCATTTGAAAATGTATGCAAATTGTCCATTGATGAATTTAGCAGGCGTGAAATACTTAATAGTTTCGCAAAATTTTGTTGACCAGTGGTATCATTGCAATGGTGGCCATACGCACGCCATTTTAAACAAGTATTCAAAATAAATATCAAGACAAATCTTTAATCAATCAAATCAAATCAAAATTGCTTTATTGTTTGAAATATAGAATATTTGTAACAAAGCCAAGTTAATAAGTAGAGTGAATAAAAGGAGGACAAATTAATTACTAAAATAATAACAACAAATACACAAATAAATAAATAATAACACAAATACAAAATCAAAAATCTCCAACGGAAGGACGAACTGTATAATCGGAACATGAAATTATCCTAACTATATCACAATAATATCTATTCAGATAAATCATCGGCATAGAATTCAGTGGTATCGTAGTAGGCCTTTTCTTTTCTTATATCTTTGTAACGAAGTTACAAAATTTCCGGATTTTTCTACCGTAATTTGCAAGTTTTCAAAGTCATTTCCCGTCTCTTGTTGATTCATTCATATTTTTTTACATAACTCTTTTATTTATCTGTCAAAGGATCCCGTATTTTTTGTATAATAATGTTGACCGTGAGATAATTATTAATCTATTAATTAAAATCTGACCGAAATACTCCTTCTTAGTTCTTCGCGCTTCAAAACAATTAATTGTTTAACTCACAAGCCAACCGATAACAACATTTCGCGCAAGTTTGAAGCAGCATTTCCCCACTTTGGGGCTGAATACAGAACGCCGCGTCGAGGAGGAGCCGGGCTAGGAGAGTCAGTACGGGTACCGAGAGTAGCAGTACTGCATCGCGACCGCACCTATTGACTGATCCGACCCGGTTCTCGAGAGCTAACCGCGATTTTTTTTCAAAATTCTTTTTTTTTTAATCTCCACGAGGTAAGACGTTCTGAACCCGTAAAATGTGCCGGATTTTGGTCGAAACTCTCTCAAAGTAAAGCCGCGTTAAAGTAAAATAATCAACCGGGTGGGATATTTCAGACTTTTATCTCCACGAGGTTAGACGTTCTGAACCCGTAAAATGTGCCGGATTTTGGTCGAAACTCTCTCAAAGTAAAGCCGCGTTAAAGTAAAATAATCAACCGGGTGGGATATTTCAGACTTTTTCAGGTTGCGTTCAGGTGAGTTTTCTCGAAACAAGACTTTTGATTTCACGGCGTTAAATTATATCGTGAGAGCAGGTCCGTTTCTGGGAGAGCTCATGGAATATTCATGAATAATGTGCTGGGATTAAAATAATACTCTTCAAGTTCCGTTCAGGTGAATTTTCTTGAAACAAACTATCAATTTCACACTATTAAATTATATTGTGTAGGTCTGTTTGTAGGAAAATTCACGGGGTTTTATTTTGTTTGAATAATATAATTTCAGGGGAGCGAAAGTTGCCGGGTGGGATAATTTCAGATAGGAAAATTCAGTTTCGCGTTTTAAACCGGATTTTAATAATTTTGACACAACATTCTTGAGATAGTTACGAGCGAACCAAAATAAATACAGAGGGGCTTCTGGAGTTACCACGCAAGCAAGAACAGGTTTTACTGTGCCTCTAAACCCGTTTTTCCTCCTCGTGGAAATAACCCTTTCGCGTTAGTTTTCTCGAAACATTTTCTCTATGTCGTTGGAAATGACCAAATTCTTCAAAACCGCTGATATTTTCTGCTTAGTATTTCGCCGTAAAAACTCGACCCGTCGCGTCGCTGTAAATTATCTGCGTTACACACCTCTCTTCACGTTTTATTTTGCCGGTTTTAGACTGCAAAATTCATGTTTCATTTGGTTGGAATTTTGATACACCGCCGGGAGAGATTAGACCGACGTATTATTTCTTATATGATATTTTTGATTTTTCCTATTGTTGATTTGATTTGGTTATTATTTTTATTGACTGGTTGGGAACCAGTCCAATTGTAACAATAAGTGGGACAAATAGACTGATTGATTGATTTTCAGTAACATCGTGTTTTTATTAAGAAAGTTCAGTTATCCATTTCAGAGCGGAAATTTGCAGAGTTTTGGAAATAACGAACGCCTGGACTTTCTTCACTGTCTAAAAGCTACCCGATAGGCACTGTGGGCCCTTTACCACATAAATACAGGGGGTGGCGCTCGAGCATTTTTTTTACCATCAACGAATTCCCTCATCCCCGTCGGGAATCAAACCCGGAAAATCTCGGGGCACGTCACATCTTATCTTTATAAACTGTTAGTTCCCACTCAATTTCATAGCAATATTCAAAGTAGTTTTATATTTATCATTTTTCATTGATCAACATCCTTGTAGCATCCCAAAATCGCGCGCGATCGAAGCTTCAAATCATAAAACTTTATATGATTTTTTCTCATTATGTTTGCGAGTTTCGAATGTTAAAGTTGCTCTATCAAAATCAGAAAAAGGGTATTTTAGGTGCCTCCATATACTTTCAAGCAAATGGGCAAAAAGTTAGGCATTCTCATTCTACCAATACCTTGATCAAAAAGCCACTGAATGAATATTATGAAATTTCCATAATTTAAATTATTCCGCGCGCTGCACTACACAGCGCGCAGCGGTTTACATTTGACACTCGAGCACTCTCCGCTTCACGGGATCGATTGTTGCCTCTGGTCCCTAACGGCGAGTGAGCGCCATCTAGATATTGGAAGAAAATGACCATCAAATCAAATAGATGGAGTATTTTCGAAGAGATACATATAGTCGTGAAACACTGTGAATTGCTTCCTCATGCCAAGTGTACTAACCCCTAAAAATAGTAACTTTGGGGGTGGCCAAGTCTTCGCACATGCAACCTCTTAATTTTCATCACCTTACGGTATTACGAGGCGATATATATTTTGGTGGCCAAGAACACCATTCTTTCAAATACAATATAATGAATCATTCATGACGAAAACATTTGGGCACCAAAAATCACGCATGGTTTGATGGCCACCGAAATCTCAATATGTTTAATATCTGGAGGTTACGGAACTACATACATACAGTTCTGATTTTTTAAAAATTGCCACCAAAATACACTGCTCCAAAAAATTAACGCAACACCTCGGTGCCTCATCAGTTATCAAAGAATTGATTGTGCATCAAAAATCTTGAATCCATTTGTGAGTTTACGTTTCCTGGCAATTTGTTTCAAAAAACTGTTTAGTGCCCCTTCTTCACGTTTTAAAAAAGGGTTAGTTTTGGTTAATCCCTCTGCGCGATTTTTGATAAAAATGGCTAGCTCTATTCGAAAGAGGGGCACAAATTATGTACTTTTTGAAAATTCCTCAATAATTGGATAAAGGATAGTCTAGATATAAAATCTTGAACTTGGCAAAAATCACACATTTTTGAATTTAATTAATTTGAATTTAAATTCAAAAATGTGTGATTTTTGCCAAGTTCAAGATTTTATATCTAGACTATCCTTTATCCAATTATTGAGGAATTTTCAAAAAGTACATAATTTGTGCCCCTCTTTCGAATAGAGCTAGCCATTTTTATCAAAAATCGCGCAGAGAGATTAACCAAAACTAACCCTTTTTTAAAACGTGAAGAAGGGGCACTAAACAGTTTTTTGAAAAAAATCGCCAGGAAACGTAAACTCACAAATGGATTCAAGATTTTTGATGCACAATCAATTCTTTGATAACTGATGCAGGATCAAAGTTTTGGTGAGGCACCGAGGTGTTGCGTTAATTTTTTGGAGCAGTGTATATATCGCCTCGTTATACCGTCAGGTGATAAATATCAAGAGGTTGCGTGTTCGAAGACATGGCCACCCTCTAAGTTACTATTTTCAGGGGTAACTACACTTGACATAAGGAAACAGTTCACAAAGTTTCACGACTATATGTATCACTTCGAAAATACCACGTTGTACTGGGGACTATGAGAAAAAAGAGATGATACCCCATAATGTGAGTGGTTTAGGCACGAAAAAATTACGTCTGTATCAAAGCAGGCAACAATTTTTATAGGACGCGTGGAGTTCATAATCTTTGTATTATCAGATATGTATTTTGAATTTAACTCTTGTTCATTGATTACAGCCTGTGGCAGCCGGACCTGCCTGACGATGACACGGATGACGGATGGACAGCTGATGCGCGGGATCGAAAAGATCGACGGTTGAACGAAGCATGAGTGCGGAGGAGTACGAGGAAAAGATTATTGTTTTGAATACATGTTATTGTTCTTAGTTCTAATCAATATTACTGTTTATACTGAAAAGTGGTGAAGAGACATTGACAATAAACCGTTACCACGTCTGTGTTTATGTTGTGCTTTATTTGAGTGAGTCACAGGATAGCACAATTGGCGACGAGGTGTTCTCCATTTTGAACCCATAATAAGGTAAGCAAATAGCCAAATAATGCGATAATAATATGTGAGCCACAGCATAAATGTGAGCCATATGTACGGAAAAAAAAAATAGGAAATAATATACCTACACGATCCTTTTAATGTGAGCCACAATGAAAATGTGAGCCATAATATTGGAAAAAGGGAATAAAAACAATCATATCGGTGTGAGCCACAAGTCATGTGAGCCATAGTTTGAGGAAAAGGAAAAATATGTTCATGAAAATGTGAGCCACAGTGTTTTGTGAGCCATAGCCTACAGGAAATGAATGAATAAATAGATATTGGTTATGTTAGAAAAACAATAGCCTTAAAGTTTCCCCACGGTTGTGCTCTGTTATGTATTTTCTAAAACAGACGACAACGGTCTTGATTAGGAAGTTGAAGTTTATTAACAGTTTGTTTTCTTCTTTCAAATATTAGTTGACAATGTTGACAATAATGACAATGGACATCTGTGTCACTTCAAACTTCAAACTCCAAACTGACATAACCACTAAAGGTGTATTACACGTTCATATTCCTAAAGTCTGAAATACACTACATGCTTTATGCTGAAAAATTGAAAACACCCAATAGAGTTGTTATGTTATTTCTCCCTTATCAGTAGCATGACTCAGATGTTACGGAAAAAAAAAACATTTTAAATGATGAAAGACAAAGATACAATAAAATAAGTTTGTTTCAGTTGCTGGAAAACCCAAGCCATCATGTCAGATTCGGGAGTTAGACCATTTCTCTGCGAAAACATAGACAAATCACTGCTGCGAAGCGAATGGGGTAAGTGGCTGAGATCTTTGGAACTTTATTTGGCTGCTGAAGATATTTCTGACTTCGCCAAAAAGAGAAACAAATTATTACACTTGGGTGGAACACAGCTGCAAGAAGTTGCTTATAATATACCAGGGGCAATAGAAACCTTCCATCCAGAACAAAATAATGATATCTTTCAAATATTAGTTGACAAGTTGACAAATTACTTCTCACCAAACCAAAATTCCACTTTCGAAAGGCACATTTTCAGAAGTCTTAAGCCAGAGGAAAACGAAAGTTTTGACAAATTTGTATTAAGAATGCGCCAACAAGCCGCCAAATGTTGTTTTGGCAAGACTGCGGATGAAGCCAGGGAGATAACGATGAAAGATAAAATAATTGATAGCTGGGCACCAGTCGACTTGAAGAAGAGGTTGTTGGAAAAAGAATACACGTTAAACGAAATTCTGGAAATGTGCCGAATCCACGAGCAAGTAGCCACGCAATCAAGTATCATGCACGCCGCCATATCGGGACCAAGTACATCATACCAGCCAGTAAATAAAATACTTCTCCAACAAAGAGCTCAAAACAAATGTACCAGATGCGGTAAAATGGGACATCCTAGTTTTTCTCAGTCATGTCCTGCAAGAGGGTTCAAGTGTAACAAATGTGGGATTAAAGGACATTTTGCATTTTGCTGTAAGACACCATCAGACAGACAAACCACAAAACAAGAATATCCACATTACTCATCCAGGAAACGGAGACGAGTTAATTTTGTAGATACCGAGCCAGGCGTAGATCCTCTAAACACTGAAAATAATATTCGGAACTTCGATTGTTTCCGAATTAACAACAATTATACATTACAAGCTCAACAAGGTTCAAGCGACGACATAATCAAATGCAATATTGGTGGAGTAACGGTATCCTTTCTAATAGACTCCGGCTCCAAAGCAAATATAATATGCGGTTCAGATTGGGCTCTACTTCTCGAAAAGAAGGCGACAATGTGGAATGTGACCAATCAAGTCGGCGATGTTTTAAAGGCATACGCAACAGGAAATCCAATAGTTGTAAAGAATAAATTTCAAACCACCGCTAATCTACAAGGATCACCTGAAATAATCGACTCATTTTACGTAGTAGAAAATGGAGATATATCACTTCTGGGAAAATACACTGCAAAAAGACTGGGTGTATTGAAGCTTGGACTTGGCATCAATAATGTTTCTAGTATTGCAACTACCTTCCCTAAAATCAACAACATAAGTGTGAAATTGACTATTGACCCAACAGTGAGGCCCGTCCAACAACCGCTACGACGAGTACCAATATCAGTGGAAGCGAAGGTAGAACAGAAACTCACAGAAGCATTGGAATCCGGCATAATTGAAAAAGTAACTCAACCGAGTCCATGGATTTCTCCCATGGTCATCGTTTTTAAACCCAACGGAGATCTCCGGATATGCATAGACATGAGGCGCGCAAATGAGGCCATCCTCCGAGAAAATTACCCACTGCCAACGTTTGATAGTTTTATGGTAAAACTAAGAAACGCCCAGTATTTTTCTCGACTGGATTTGAAAGATGCCTACCATCAATTGGAACTGGATGTTAACAGCCGACCCATAACAACATTCATCACACATAGAGGGATGTTCCGTTATACACGACTAATGTTTGGCGTAAATTCCGCCCCGGAAATCTTCCAACGAATTTTTGAAGGGCTCCTGTCTGGTTGTGATAATTGCCTTAATTATCTGGACGACATAATCGTTTTTGGACAATCTGAAGAAGAACACGACAAGTGTTTGGGAAAAGTTCTTGACGTTTTTAAAACAAATAACGTTTCACTTAATAAGGAAAAATGCCTAATGAAAGTCAAGCACTTGGAATTTCTTGGCCATAAATTATCCAACCAAGGCATTGAGGCTAACGAAGGAAAAGTTAAGACTCTACTGGAATTCCGAGCACCTGCAACTAAAGAGGAATTGAGAAGCTTCCTAGGCCTCGTTACCTACTTGGGAAAGTTCATTCCCGATCTTGGCACGTTGACAGATTCATTTAGACAACTAATAAAGAAGGATGCAATATTCACATGGAATGAAAATCACCAACGAAATTTCCTCAAACTCAAAAAGGCTCTCTCAAAGCCACCTACTCTCTCATACTTTGACCTTAACCGTAAGACTAGATTAATAGCAGACGCCAGCCCAGTAGCCTTAGGAGCTGTTCTCCTTCAATTTGCGGATAACAACACGACACCTGAAGTCATCGCCTTTGCCAGCAAAAGCTTGTCAGACGTAGAACGCCGCTATTCTCAAACAGAAAAAGAAAGTTTGGCTCTGGTGTGGGCAGTCGAACGCTTCTATTTTTATCTTGCGGGAGTGTATTTCGAACTTGTTACGGACCACAAGCCACTCGAGGCAATCTTCAAGCCGACTTCTAGACCTCCAGCAAGAATCGAAAGATGGGTCTTAAGATTGCAAGCGTTCAAATTCAAAGTCATATACCAAGCGGGGAAACTCAACATTGCTGACTCAGTTTCAAGACTATGCAAGATACAAAACGAACCATCTTTCGACAAGGAAGAAGAACAACATATATACACCATTATCGAACAATGTACACCAAGAGCTATGCGTATTTCCCAAATAATAAAAGAGAGTAAAAATGACCCCCAAATATCTGACGCCGTATCGAAAATCAACACCAACTCATGGGAAACCTCAGACAAAAACGCACTGTTTCCTTTTCGCATAGAGCTGACTACTTTTGGCCCAGTAGTATTACGTGGAAACCGAATAATTATACCTGAGAAGCTAAAACAACAGACACTAGAATTAGCTCACGAGGGACACCCTGGAGAAACCGTGATGAAAAGGCGACTGCGAGCAAAAGTTTGGTGGCCTCTACTGGATCGAGAAGTTGAAAAATTTGTCAAAGGATGTCATGACTGCCTTTTGGTAGCACAGCCGAATAAACCACCGCCCATGTCAAGACACGCATTTCCAGAAGGACCTTGGCAATGCCTGGCCATTGATCTTATGGGTCCACTTCCAAACCAAGAGCAAGTTTTAGTCGTCATAGACTACTATTCCAGATACCAGGAGATACAGTTTTTACGATCAACAACATCAGCAGTGATAATCGGCCACTTAACAGAATTATTTTCCAGATTTGGTATCCCAAAATCTATAAGATCAGATAATGGACGACAGTTTACAAGTGAAGAATTCAAAAGATTTTGCGACAAAAATAACATCGACATAATTCATACGCCACCATATTGGCCCCAAGCAAATGGTCAAGTTGAAAACATGAATCGTTCCCTGAAGAAAAGACTACAAATCTGCCATGCAAATGGTCTAGACTACAAAACGGAGATACAAAAATTTATCCTTATGTACAACGTCACCCCCCAAGGAACCACGGGAAAATCCCCTTCAGAACTTTTATTCAGCCGAAATATCCGAGATAAAATTCCATCTATAACAGATCTAATGTCAGAAACGGTGGATGAAGAGGCGCGGGATAACGATACCATCAACAAACAAAAAGGAAAAGAAAGAGAGGACAGGATGAGGCAAGCAAAAGAACCCGAAATCAGATCTGGAGATAAAGTATTGGTACAAAACATCACTATACCACATAAACTGACGCCGCGATATAATGAAAATGAGTATGAAGTTATAGAGATCCAAGGAAACGAGACAACACTACTAAGAGAGGGAAAAATCATCAAACGCCATATCTCCCACTTGAAAAAGGTACCCGACACACTAAGCAAAGACCTGACTACTTCCCCATCTCCTGAAAATACCTGTCCTACCCTGAAGGCCACTCAACAAGATAACGACGAAGAATGCCCCACGTCAAACCTCAACCCTGCTACCCCTAGCTGTGCCCCTAGCCATTCACAGGATAGAATTAAACCTATCAAATTGAAAAAAAAAGGACGGAGTGTGGCAGCCGGACCTGCCTGACGATGACACGGATGACGGATGGACAGCTGATGCGCGGGATCGAAAAGATCGACGGTTGAACGAAGCATGAGTGCGGAGGAGTACGAGGAAAAGATTATTGTTTTGAATACATGTTATTGTTCTTAGTTCTAATCAATATTACTGTTTATACTGAAAAGTGGTGAAGAGACATTGACAATAAACCGTTACCACGTCTGTGTTTATGTTGTGCTTTATTTGAGTGAGTCACAGGATAGCACACAGCCCATGTTAAATTCACAGAAATACACGTAATACAAATACTCGGACGCACTTTTTTTGGTGCCAAACAAAGGCAAACTAGGTCTATGACGTTTATGAGAAGCCACGGGACCTCTTTTTTATTTCGTCAATAGAGTTTGTTCCAAAGTTTAGCGTCATCTCTGGGCAGGGACGTAGCCATCATTAGGTAACTAAATAAACTACATACTAACTCATGATAATGTATTGAAAATAGGAATACGTATTCTTATACAAAGATAGAAAAACGATGCTTATCACACCACTTGAGCAACAAAATATGGCACAAATAAAAGCTTAAAATTCAATTCTCAAAAAAACTGATCGATACCTTCGGTAGGATCAAACTTGATCTCCACATCTCCCAATTCCTGTTTGGCACGTTCTCCTTGTTGGCGGACTCTTTGGAGGAAGATTTGACTGTCGTTTGTGAATAGTTTACAGCTAATAATGGACATTAATGGAGGGGTTTTTTAATGGAAAAACTTACGGTTTATGGTCGCCAAAATGTCCGTAACCGTCGATTCTAGTCCAGCACAAATAGCACATCATGGCGCCACATGTGCATACCATTTTATTGCAACCGTCAGATTTGATGATTTTTTTGTTGCAACTCAGGCAGTTTCTAGAAAAAAAGGCATCCAACGACCGTTAACTGTGCATTTTGACTGTACAGGGTCTTCTCGTATATTTTTGCACCTCATCTAGGGAGTTTATTTCTAAAGATATTAAAATACGGTAAATACAAAAGTTTCATGTTTTTTTATAGAGAAGGCTAGAATGTCAAACAATTTTGGTAACTGTCAAATATTCACTGATATGAATAAAGAGTGAGCAAATGCTTTTACTTGAATTTTTTGAAATAGTAATTTTGAAGTATTTGAGTTTTTATGTCAAAAATGACGCTTGTAGGCTCGTATATGAATGTAAATTTTTCGTGTAAGAAAGCATTTATTGTTTAATTTGTAATGGATTTTTTGTTGAAAGGGACCTACTTTCAAAGATTGTTCACAATATTTTGATACCTATCATTACAGGGTAGCCTAAAAATAAGATAAAAAATTAAATTATGAAAAATCACTTTTTTCAAATGGAAACCTCCAATTTTTATAATTTTATTCCATTGATCATTGAAAAGTTTGTATAAGATTATCAATTCCAAAAATTCTCATTTTGATTTCATTTTCCTTTTAATTTTTGGAATGGACAATCTTATACAAACTGACCTTAGTTTTCAATGCTAAATGAGATGAAATTATAAAAAGTTGGGGTTCCATATAAAAAAAAATAATTTTGGCAGTTTTCATAATTTAATGTTTGACCTTATTTTTGGACCACCCTTGAATAATAGTTATCAAAATATTGTGAAAAATCTTTGAAAGTAGGTGCCTTTAAACAAGAAATCCAAAAGAAATTGAATAATAAAGGATTTTTCATACAAAAAAAATACTTTTAAATAGGAATCTACAAGCCAAGGTTAATAGATAGTAATAAGGTTGCGTCGTTATACGTTCGAAAGTCGGACAAATCAGAATCCAGACAAAAATGACGTCAGTCGGCTCCGATTCAGTTACGAAATTCAAATACACTTCTAAAAAAAAGATAAAATATGGTTCACAATTGACAATGAGAAGACACTTCACTATATACCAAAAACCCTCACCCTCAAACACGTTTAAAAACCCCCACAATCGGTAAAAAAAGTATTAAAACCCTGAAATACGGATATTTTATGACATTAAGATGTCACACCGATGACAGGAACGTCAATAATGGAGCTCGGTGACGTCATCAATATGGGATCGATTCGGTTTAACGTTCGTGAATTTCCGATTCCCTAGTTACGGCACAACCTTTACATATCAATTAACCTTGCGTACAGGCGTCATTTCTGACATAAAAAATGAAATAATTAAAAAACGCTTATACTATATGTATAGGACATGATACATCAAATCTGTCTAGAATTTTACGTAGAATCCAAAAATGTAATAATATATACTATTCTATTCTTCTTCTTCTATTTGAAAAAATAATCAACCTGTCAATATTTGCTAGTTACCAACATTTTTTGACATTTTAGCCTACAAATTCTAAAAGTTCATAAAAATACATGAAACTTTTGTATTCACAAAATTTGAATACCTTTTCATATAAACTCTCTAGGTGGGGTGCAAAAATATACGGGAAGACCAAGTACCAATGAAATTTATACATGACGGGGAACTTGGGAAACGACTTTTAACACTGACACTGATTAATATGACTTGAATGGCAGTAAAAACAGTGTCAAATTCAAAATGACAGTTGACTTATCCTTCGAAAAATGGCTTGTGTTTCAATATGTTTCAATATGACAGTTGAATGATTCCGACAGATGGCATTAAAAGTTTGGATGACATATAGTGACTTTATACAAGACAGTGACGACAATGGAGTGCATCATTTTTGATAGGTCAATCGTGTTGCAAAAACATGGCCGACAATGTTTAAGCAAAGTCATTTTGACGTTTACATTTTTCAATTTATTATGTAAGTCGTTTAAAATTTATTTGAATAGACGAAATCGAATTTTTCGGCTAGTTACGTGACTATTCGTATTCGACTAGTTAAATACCTAGTTTTATACTCGACTAGTCGATTTTTACTGCTCTATTATTTTATAATTCGGTTAAATAAATGAATAGAGTAGTTTTGATTATATTATAAGGTAAGTCGCTGAAAACAACATTTTTTATTTTCTTGAAGGTACCTACTACAAATATTGAACGAATAGAAAAATTGATGACAACTCCAATAAATTAAAAACTAAATGGAAGATTAGTGATACTTCAAACTCAATCATTCATACAACAGTGATAAACTTTATAAACATTAGCTGCCCACAGACCTGCGTTCTTTCCTGACATTCTTCACCGTCATTCCATCCTTTCAAAGGAAAGAACCCCAGTTAGTGAGGAATGAGATGATAAATGCACATTCCATCTTTCCTGTCACGTTGAACCGCCGCCGTTCCAATCCGACAGGACAAACCGGCGTCTTTTTTGTGGGAACGCCAATTTAGTGAGCAAAATGATAAATGCGCATTCCATCTTTCCTGCCATGACGGGAAGGAATGACGGTATTGAATGCTGGTCTGTGGGCACCTAATGACTTGAATGATGACAGTATTAATTTGCTCCCAAGAAACAGTTTTTTTTCTACGTTGTCCCATTTTGAAAGTAATCACTTATGCTTTCAAAATTCATAATGATATGTATATGAATTAGAATACCTCGTCAATCATAGAAATTATTCGCATCTGAAATTCTCAACTATTATTTGGAAAAGTCGGATAGTCGAATAGTCAAATAGTCGACTGAATAGACAAATAATCGACTGGATAGTCGAATAGTTGACTATTCGGCTTATAGATTATGAAAAATATTCGACTATTGAAAATTCAACCATTCGAATATTCGAATACGATTCCGAGCCCTGAAATTCCATGTGAAACCATAATACTTACATAATGATTTGGCAAAAACATGGCGGATAAGTTCAAATTGGCAAAAATAGAGTGCATTATTTTTAATTCGTCAAATATGAATTGTGTTTGGTCATGTTTTTGTAAAGTCATTCGACATTTACATGTTGTCTCGACGAACATATTATTTATATGTTCGGTAAAACACGTCATAGTTTTGCAAAAATATGGCGGCAGAATAGCTATTGTCGTCACTTTCTTGTATATACAGGGTGTCCACTCTGAAGTGCTCCACCCCTGTAACATTTTTGTTTATTAACCGATTTTCATTTTTTTTTTGTTTGTTAGGTCTCGTCAAACACGTTTTGAACATTATACCAAATCAGTTCCAGGGACGTACTTTTGGGTTAGTTCGTATAAGGGGATTTTTTAGAAAAAAACTGACAACGGAATCTCAATCAGAATGAGCAAAAACCTCCCTGTTCACATTTTCAAAAAAAAATGTTACTGTTTTGGTTATTTTTTTTTGTAAATTTGTTCATTTAATACTTATACTGCTCATTTAGTCTTCCTGTACTTTCTAATTCTAATTTTCGTTCTAATTTGTTAATAAAATCCCAGAATGTGTGTTTTGAACAAAAAATCATCGATACCTAATACAGGGTGGGCGACTTCAGAGAGAACACACCGTAGACACTGTAGGATGACATACAGTGACTCTATAGAAGACAGTCACGACAATAGAGTGCATAATTTTTGATTGGTCATCCATGTTTTGCAAAAACATGGCCGACCATGTTTTTGCAAAAGTCATTTTGACGTTTACATTATTCAATTTATGATGTTAATACCCCTAAAAGTCCATTTAAAACCATAATACCACGTAATAATGTAGCAAAAACTTGGCAGATGAGTTGAAACTGGCGACAATAGGGTGCATTATTTTTAATTAGTCAATAATAAATTGTGTTTGGTCGTGTTTTTGCAACGTCATTTGACGTTTACATGTTGTCCCGACCACGATACACTTACACACGGTATGCTGTTGCGCAAGACATTGACATGACATCTCTCGGAAGTGACGCCACGCACGAGAAAGTCGCGTTCCGGGAAATCCAGCGCTACAGCGCTTTATACAAGCAGTCTCCCTGAATGGCATGATTCAGCTCTGCTGCAGCGCCGTAGTCCAGCAGTAGATCATAATATTTCTTCCGCTTTTGTAATGAAGTTGCAGAAAACATGATTTATGTCATTTCAGTGAAAATGTTTGAAGAAAGCGCTGCAGCGCTGAAGTTACCTGATTGACCCAATGACAACAACTGTCATTTATTATCAAAGGTGAACGTACATGCGCGTGAGGGACGAAATTTGGTAGTCAATACTGACATACCGTGTTTGAGTGTATCGTGGTCCCGACCATGATATAAACACACATGATACTATAACAAACAAGATATGATCTCGCGCAGGTTTCGCTGACGTCATTGCGTATCCGAATCTCAAAATTCATAGGTTTCCTAGGTAACTCGGTTACCATGATACTGAAACAATCAAGATAAACTCTCGCACATCCCAATTCAGAAGTCATCACGTGACCTACCTCAAATCTAAACAATCAATGTCACGCGGGGACGTCATGCGTGAGCCAGTTCAAATTTTGACCAGCAAATGGTAACTAGGTAACGTTATGGATGTTTTAAATCCAGCCTCACTTTTGGCTCGCGGTGACGACATGCGCGGCTTGGTTCTAATCTCGTCCAGCAATCGATCATATCTTGTGTGTTTTAGTATCATGATAAACACATAGGTATGCTGATTTGCCATCACACATTTTATCCGTTCTGCGCATGCAGTCTCCTAGAAGAAATGCAGAACTCTTTCTCTACCATTAACCAAGGCTAGGGTCGTACCTATTTAACATTTGATATTCATCCCAATTTTGCTGTGATTATTATTTTTGTATCATGGTCCCGACGAACATATTATTATATTATGTTCGGTAATACACCTATACACGTCATAATTCGGCAAAATCATGGCGGCTCAAGGTACATTAACAACAAACTTTGAATGTGTACAATAATGTGGTCAATTGTAAATTGCAGGTTAAGCTTATGGGTTTAGACAACTACGTTCACATCCAATTCAACTTCAGCACGCGCTTGTAATCCAGTATCATAATAACACAGTGATGACAATGGCTGATAACTTGCCATTGTCATCACTGTGTTACTATAGTCACTGTAGGATGACAGTTGCAACAGTGTCACTGGTATGAAAAGCTTGGATAACAGTAAAAAGATGGTTAATTTATCAACCAAAAGATGTCGTGCAAAACACAAAAAATTACCTGGCCAAGGCATCAGTCATCATGTTCTCAATAAAAGTGCGACGTTGCACATCCTCGTCATACTCAATTTCGTTGCAACGTTGCGGAATGTGCGACTCGTGTCTGCAAAGTCTAAAAAACCGATTTTGCTAAAATTATTTCAAAAATCAGAAAAATCACCTGCAAGATTCCTTCAAGCAACTCTCATTTTCGCACTTGAAAATGGTGGTATTGTCAGGAAGAATATTGGCAAAATCGCAAAAAGGACAAGTTTCCAGACCATCTACATTGGCACGTTTCATTTCTTCGCTTTGGATTTTCAGAATGAGACGTTCGAAGGTGGATTGAGGCAAAATCAGTTGCAGGATGTGCAGACTGAACTCTGCCTTGCAATCATTGCAGCACGGAAAGTTGGTGAGGCCGTCGCCCATTCGTACCTGCGTTAAACAAAACAATCGATACCTCTTGAAGTTCACATCTTTCAGAATAGTTTGCCAGATATTTGAGATAATTTTTTTCCATCAATTGTTTTATAACTCCCGGGAATTTTCAAGCTGGAAGTTCACAACTTTCAAACTAGTTTCTCAGATATTCAGTGCAATTTCATGGCAAATTTCAGGTTGGTAACAGTAGTCCCGGAGTTATGGCCAATGTTCTTCAATATTTTATTTTATAACTCCCGGAGTTTTCAAGCTGGAGGTTCACATCTTTCAGGATAGTTACTCAGATATTTGAGACAACTTGATGGCAAATTTCAGGTTGTTAACTGCAAAACTCCTGGAGTTATGATCAATGTTCTCGGAGATTTATTGTAAAAATTGTTTTATAACCCTCGGAGTTTTCAAGCTGAAAGTTCACAACTTCCAAATTTGTCATGAAGTTGCATTGAATACCTGAGAGACTATCAGATATTCAATGCAACTTCATGACAAAATTCAGGTTGATAACTTCTAAACTCCCAGAGTTATGGTCAATGTTTTTGTGAATTCGCTCTGGTAGCCATTGCCCAAGTTGAATGATCATATTTTACTTTATAACTCCCGGAGTTTTTAAGCTGGAAGTTCACAACTTTCAAGATGGTTTCTCTGATATTTGAGGCAACTTCAAGGCAAATTTCAAGTAACTTCAAAACTCCCGGAGTTAATGCCAATGTTCTTGTGGATCCGTTCTGTCAGTCATTCCCAAGTTAAATATACATGCGCAAGACTTCAGGAAGTGATAGCTCATCCAAAAATATTTAAAAAAAGTTTCCATTAACTCACATTCTAAAATGCACCATTTTCGAGATTTTGAAATTGAAAAAAAATGTTTTTTTGCGAATATCTCCTGGACCGTTTATCGTACAGAGAACAGCTTTTGTAGGCATTTTATACTTATGATAAGCTATATTTTGTGCGGAATATTCATTGTGTAGATAAATAAGTGCGAAAAAATTCAGTGAGTGATTCTTGTAAATTTAGACAAAATTTGGCACGCTTATTTGTCGCCATAAAGGGCCTTGCCTTTGTGTAATTGAATTCCAGTGGGTCATCTTTTTGATATTTATAGGTAAAATTATGGCCACTGCTTTTTTGGAGATTTTATAAGTTTCTCAGCTCAAGCAGTTAAAGTTGCTGCTTTTTGGAATTTTTAGTTTTTTCTGTAACTAGCTTCGTTATCAAGATAAAAATTTAAAACCGTTTCCCTGCAAGTACTCCCGGACACGATGCTCTCTTTGAGAAAAAACAGTTTTTTATTAATTACTCAAAAACTTTTCAGCTGATGAGTATTATTTGTCGTCATAAGGGGGATTTTTTTGGGCGATTAAAATGAAATACTTCATTCCAGTGGCGTCCCAGACGGTAATTTAATTGATATTTATAAGTAAAAGTATGTTACGCCACTGCTTTTTTGAAGAATCTATAGTTCCATCAAGCAATTACTAAAAATGCAGCTTTTTGACTTTTCAGTTTTTGTCTGTATCTAGCTGCGTTTTCAAGATAAAAAACCATTTCTCTGCTTTAATTAGGTCCAAAGACAACGTGTCAAGGTACTTGCAAGAAAACGGTTTTTGATTTTTATCTTGAAACCGGAGCTGGATACATACAAAAGCAAAAAGACGAACAAGTAACATTTTTCATTGCTTCATCTGAAAAAATTATAACATCTAGAAAAAAGCAGCAGCGACATAGATTAACCTATAAATATCAATTGGATGACCCTCTGGGAGCGCCACTGAAATGAATAATTTTATTTTAATTGCATAAAAGGAAGACCCTTATGTCGACAAATAAGCTTGGGACATTTTGTCAAGATCAGCTGAAACGTTTTTGAGTAATTTAAAAAAAAAACGTTTTTTTTTCTAAAAACATTGACACAGTATAACTCAAAAGTTGAATTTTAGGACATTTGTTCATATAATGTATTTATTTTTGAACCGCCCATGTTTTCTACAGAAAAAAAGTATTCCTGGTAATAACCTCTAAAGTCGACTGTTGTTGAAAAACATGGTGAACTTTACTTCTAATTAAACAGCATTTGTTTAAACGCCAGAACAAGTAACAAAACCAAACGTTAACTTTATAATTTCAAAATAAAAAAAAACAATAAAGTTAACTTCAACCAATTTCAACAACCCGTATCTCGAAAATGGTGCATTTTAGACAGTTGATAGATTTTTTTTCATATTTTTGGACGATCTATCACATACCTGAAGTCTTGCGCATATATTATTAAACACCCTGTATACAGGGAGTGAATTGGGTAAATACTTGTGACCATGTCAAGGGGTGAATTTTTGACTTTTTTTTTTGATGACAAGAAACTTAAACATCAACTTATTTTTTTTTTATGTTAGAGGGCGCCACATACAGTGTTGTTCCTGAATTTAGTTAATCATAGCTTTTTTCTGTCGCATTGTATGTCATTTTGACTAGGTAGACCTATTCTCCATTCAATTTTTCATACAAAAGGTACTCTTAGTATTTGTCGCTGAAAACAGCTGGATAAAAATGGGTCTGAAGATAAACCTGCTTGGAATTTTTAAGTCTGATCATTTTCTAGTTTTTTAAAATAATACTATATAACAATACACATCACTATCACAAAATTAATGAAAATTGAATAAAAACCAATGTGAAGGCGAATTAATGCATGCTTTGAAGTAGGCGGTGGTCATTTTCAGAAACGATTGTGAATGTTATTAACTAGTTTAGTCTTAGTCTTGTCAATGATCTAAGTTTGTTTGTTTATATAATGTGCTTTAGATATAAGTTGGATCAATTGCAAAAAATACAAAACCGAGCCATGCGGGTTATTTTAAAATGTAATCGCTACACACCACTTGGTAAATGTACTCAATATGTTGTCAGTTAAGTGTCGTTGTCAGTTAAACAAAAAATTATTTACAATGTGTATATCTTTATATTTAAAATTAAACGGCTGTTTTTAGCGACACATACTGAGAGTACCTTTTGTATATAAAGTTGAATGGAGAATTAAGGACTGCATAGTCACAAATACAATGCGACACAAAAAAGTTATGGTCAATTAAATTCAGGAATAGAACTGTATGTGGCACCATTACAAAAAACTAAGTTAATATTTGCGTTTCTCGTTATCAAAATCCCCAACATCCCAAATTTCGTTCAATTGTCATCTTACTTGACAAAAATATAAGCAAAGAACCAAATAAAATAGTTTTTTTTAGCCCTGTGTCTCAGAAACCAAGCCATTGTGGACCCATGTTCATATGGACTTTTTGTCTTAAAGTTAGTCAAAGATTTACCCTTAAACATTTTCACAAATAGGTACTCAATTTACACCCTTTATATAATATTTTATTTTATAACTTCCGGCATTTTCAAGCTGGAACTTCACTACTTTCAGAATAGTTTCCCAGATATTTAAGGCAACTCCATGACAAGTTTCAAGTTGGTTACTTAAAAACTCAGCGAGTTATAGTGGCCTGAGTCAAATAACCACATTCTATAACTCCAATATGAATAACGAAACCATCAGCTTGGAAGTTGAAATTGAAAAAAAAGCAAAAACAAAACAAACTAACCTCAACATACTTTAGCAGACACTCCTTACAAAAAATGCACCCATTATTGCACGTAAAGCACTCTTCAGGAATCAGTTCGTCATCCATGCAAATCCCGCAACTTTCCAGCAAATTCAACGCCCGTGCTTCTTCCCGAAACTCCCTGTACAAATCGTCCTTGTACTTCAAAACACGCCGTATATAATTCCTGTGCGTCAGATAGGCAACTTCCTGAACCAACTCCAAATTGTCGCTCTCCACGCGCTCCAAGTCCCTCTTCAACTTCATTCCTTGTTTCATTCTGTCCAAAAACTCGCAGCACAACATCAGGTTTTTGTTATTCATTTTGAAAACGATGTCGATGTGTCTTTTTCGAATGGTGACGTATTTGTTGTAGAGGAACGTTTTAGCGTAGTTTAGGTCGTCTTCAGACACGTCTTGTTGTTGCAACGGGTTGACACGGGTTTGAAAGTGGTTTTCCGGATCGGGGATGATTTTGCAGAACTTTTCCGCAAATTCTGTCACGTTTGAAGGGTTTTTGTAGAAGTTAAGAGTGTCGTGTTGTTTTTTTTGTCTGTAAGTTGTCGGTTATATTTTTTGCAATATTAAAGGACACAGCTGACTTTTTATACTCATCCATGGTGGGAAAATCGTTGTTTTCTATGGCAGCATTAACAAACTCCTCCAGGCCAGCAAAGTTGTTTTTTGCTAGTACTTCCGCTTGTTTTTTTAAATATTCGGGACTGGCCAATGGGAGAGCTTCTCTGAGGCGGTCGAAGACGGAGTTTATGTCAATAGTTTTCGTCACATATCCATCTGGAGATGATTTTTGTTTTTAGCAGTTTTGGATAGTTCACTCTCTTTTTTATCAGATCACTTCCGGAGTATTGGAGTTGAAAGTTCACAGTTTCAGGACTATTCTGTTAATATCTGGAGCAACTCCATTTCAAATCTTTACTTTTAATTCCAAAACTCCGGAAGTTATGTCGAATCTCCTTGGCGAGATCTGGATGACAATTGGCGACGTCTCGAGCAAACCTGTGTATATGAAGATTGACAATCATTTATTTGATTACTTCCAGAATTTTTAGAGTTGAATGTTTACGATTTTCCGGACAATTCAGTTGATATCTGAAGAGACTCTGTTACAAATTTCAACTTTATAACTCCAAAACTTATGGAGTTATGGGGAATTTTTTTGGCGGAATCTGGATCAAATCTTCATGACAAAAATTGCCAACATATCAAATAATAACTTATCTCAAAAACAACTTCACAAAAAATTTCAACTTCCTAACTCAATAACTCCGTGAATTATAGCGAATTTTCTTGATGTCTTCCGGAGCAAAATTTGATGACAATTATTGAAAGAATTTTACTTCATAACTCCAGAAGTTGTTGAAATAAACAATTTTTAGGTAAGTTTTTTTGATAATTGGAGCAATTTCACTAAAAATGTCAACTTCTTAACTCGACAGCTTCGTGAGTTATAGCGGATTTTGTCGGAAAGTTCGAGAGTAAATTTATATGACAATCTAGAGGGTGGCCCAACGAGAAGGTCGCACCCGTATTTGTGACTCTCCTGGCATATTTTGAGAAAAACGCTCGGACACGTCAATTTTGGTATCTGAGGGGACGTCTTTTCATGTATAGCCGTACAATACAAGGTGATCCAAAAATAAGACTTTGCGTTACACTTTTGATTTTTAAATGGTAACCCATTTTTTATACCAGATTCAGATTCCTTTTTGAAAATTAAGGTCAGTTTATTAAATGGTATCTATGACTATGACCACCTCTAACCGTTTTAGAGATATTTGCATTTTAAAAAAAAAATTGTTTCAATTTTGTCGTGCATATATTTTTTTTGCAACAACGTGTTTAGCTAACTTTATATGAAGTTAGCGAAACATGAAGTTGGCGGAACATAATCTGAAATTTGTTGCACAAAAAAAACAATATGTTCATAATTTGCCGAATTAGCCGCTATTAGTTGTGCTTGTTTCAATTTTGTCGGGAATATATTTTTTTTGCAACAACGTGTTTAGCTAACTTTATATGAAGTTAGCGAAACATGAAGTTGGCGAAACATAATCTAAAATTTGTTGCACAAAAAAAACAATATGTTCATAATTTGCCGAATTAGCCGCTATTAGTTGTGCTTGTTTCAATTTTGTCGGGAATATATTTTTTCCGCAACAAACGTGTTTCGCTAACTTCACATGAAGCTATCGAAAAAACATTTAGAATTATTTGCCGCTGCCGAATTAAATTAATAATTATGATAAATACTCTACAGAAAAACAAGAAGAAATGCGTAATTTGCCGCTTATTTTCTACTGCCAAATCAAACATTTATTCATAAAAAAAACATTTATAATAATTATTGGAGAACATCTGAGGTATTCCGCTAATTTTATGTAAAACTAACTATGGACATGGCCTGAATGCCTGGAACGTCTCGGTGAACTCTATTTTATGGGCAAACGCCCTAGCTATGCCTCCTTTATGGTAGATACCTGAGAATGGATTTTTTCCAATTAGCTATTTCGATTGTCAATGTAATAATTTAAGCAGTTGATCGAGTTCTGTAGTGCTAGTTTCTGAACAATAAAAATCAAACGAAAACATTTATCTGATGATTCTTAAAATTTTCATTGTGATAATTTTCGCAATTATTTCAGGAGACGTGATTGCACTTGCCATTGATATATGAGGATCAGGGTATAAAGTTGGAATCCTTACCTACAACATTCGTTGCTGCGAATAATGAGATCAAAGGTATAATCGATTACAAGGGGAAACCAGCATTGACGCGAAATTATTATGACTCGGTGATGATGTCTTACGGACATTACACAGCCTGTGTGAAAAGGAAGGGCCACTGGACTGTTTATGATGACTTGAAAGACAAGCCGGAAAAGGTGAATAAAAATGACAAGTTTCATCCAGAAATACTTTTTTTCGTCAAAAAAATGAGCTGTAGACGATAGAAAGATTGGAAAATGATTTTATTCAACATTATTTGATATAAGGTGTTTGAAACTAGATCTCATTTCATTTTAAAAGAAAAGAAATTTTATTTTAGCAGAAAATTATTTTTATTGAACATTATAAATAAAATTATAAGAAGTGTCGTGCTACATTTATTCTGTACTCTTCATTTTCATATGACAAAATGGAATAGAAATTTTAACACTATGAGATATAAGGTTTTTTTGACTACATTTTATTTTTATTACGCTCCTCTTCGTCTCTATAATAGTGTAATCAAATTATTGATTAATAAAATACTTTTAGTTTACTCACTTTTCATTAAATCATTATAAATAAATTGAACAAATGAACAAAAGGTGGAAAAATCGTAGTATTGAAGCGTCCACTAGCTGGACATGCGAAGACAATTGAAAAAAAAACTTTTATTAATATTTGTTTATCATTGTTAACAATAAAAATGTTGGAAAAGAGAACATAATGCTCGCACATATGTAAATATACACTGGATAGTTAAACTATTGAACCTATCTATTTTAGCGATTTTTTTTTGTATTTTGGGTAATAGGAACTTTTTTGCGGCAAAATCTAAATTTGTTAATAACATTTTAACAAACCAAAGTCACATAAAAACAGCGGATCGCCTTTGATTTTGTCTAATAATTATTCTGGATGTTTTTTATGAATAAATGTTTGATTTGGCATGCAAATAAGCGGCAAATTATGCATTATTTTTTTTCTGTATAGTATTTTTGTGTAACTTAATTTTTTATCATAATTAGTTTGATTCGGCAGCGGCAAATTAGCAGCAAATTAAATACATATTGCTTTTTTTCTGCGTATGATTTTGAATGACTTTTCGCTAGCTTCATGTAAAGTTAGCAAAACACGTTGTTCCAAAAAAAATAAACTCCCGACAAAATTGATACAAGCACACTTAATTAGCGGCTAATAAGAGGCAAATCCAAATTATGAACATACACTCCCCGACAATAAATTTCGGACAAGAATAATCTGAGTCAAATTGATATCGCTATAACTTTTTTATTTGTAGTCCGATTTTAGTGAAATTTGTACCAAAGTGTAGCCCTATGTTTTGAGATATTACCCTTGATTTTGGTTTTGGAAAAATACCAATGGCTTGAATATTATACAAGGAGGAACAGAAGCTACTTTTTCACCCTTAACTTTTTAACACCCTGTGGAAAAATTGAGCGGTGAAATCTAGCTTCATTATATTCTGTTGTGAAGTGCGATCTTTTCTCAACAAAATGTTTTTTTGGTCATGTCAACCAAAAGGGTTTTTCAAATGGAATGCCTGTCTTTTTATTTTAGATATTAATTCTAGACCAAATTTGCTTTCGATTGGTACTGAAATTGATAGTTTTCAAGTTATCTAAATATTGAAAAAAAAATGCAAGTGACTTAAAAACTATCAGTTATACAGGGTGTCGGTAAGTATATGACATAATTTCGGGAGCGTATAGGTAAGGTCAAAAGTTTTTCATGAGACTTTTTTTTTCTAAAGTGCCTCCTAACAGAGATACAGAGCCCTAAAGGGGTAACCACCGATTTAACTTTTTAGCTCTAACTTTTGAACCGGCTTGTATAATTTGATGAAATTTTAATATGTTGTGAAGGACATGAAGACTCATAGAACTATTGTAAAGTCAATATTTCGAACTGTAAGAGAAACCAGGAACGGACTGGCCACCAAACCTTTTGACAGTTGTTGTTGAAACTTACAACGGTGATTCCAGTTCCTAAATAAGTGTCAAATACAAGAAAGTGTGAGGAATTTAGGCCAGTCAATACAGTTCCTGTACATGAAAAAGTTTTTGCAGTGAAACAGCAACTTATGGATTATTGTACTCAGAATGATATATTTTTAGCTAATCAGTCTGGATTTCGGGAAGGACATTCGTGTGAATCTGTGATTGTGAAGATTTGTGATGACTTTTTAAAAACTGTGGACTCTAATAAATGTGTATTAGCAGTGTTCTTGGACTTTAGAAGGGCGTTTGAAACGATAGACAGGAACATATTGCTTGATAGACTGAAGAACATAGGTTTAAGACATAATGTGACAGATTGGTTTGAATCGTATTTAAATAATAGAGTGCAGAGAGTAAAATTTAAAAATGTAATGATGATTTACATAAAATGCAAAAATACCTAAATGATGATTTAGAATTAGTTTTTCAATGGTTGTGTGATTATACTTTGTGTTTGGGAAAAAGCAAAGACTTTCGGCAATAGATATAAGTGAAGTGAATGTTAGGATTAATGATGAACAAATCTTGTATGCCAGTGAAATTAAGTACTTAGGGGTCATGTTTGATCCAAATATGAATTTTTTATGCCCATGTTGATAATGTAATGCGGAAATATTCTAAGAAAGTTGGCTTTATTCGCAGAATTGGAAAACATTCGACTTATGAGCTAAAATTATTATTGTATAATAGTGTTGCTGCGCCACACCTGGAGTTTTGTATAAAATACAGGAGTTCCAGAAAATACCGAATAGGGCTATGAGATCCATTTAACACTGTGATATATATACACCAATAATAGATACTATGTTAAATGTTTTCAATTTATGTTCTGTGGAACAAAAAGTAGTTTAGAATGTACATGTCTTCATTTTTAAAATAAGAAACCAACTGTTACCCAAGTCTGTCTTTGATAGAACTAAACTTTTTCTAAACATCCATGAACATGATAGCAGGAATAAGCACGACTTTATTTTGAATTATCGCTGTAACACCACTCAAATGCTCAAATCAGTACTGTGTAGAGGATTGTATGAATTTAATTCATTATAACTTGAGGAGATTCAAATATTTAATTAGAGATCATGTTTTAGCCCATATTTAAAATATTGTTTTTTTTTCACATTGGATGTTTTTGTATATAGCCTCGAAGCATGATAAACGCATTTTTTTTTTATTTTACAGAGGTGAAAACTGGTTTTTCAAATTTGAAAAAAATATATTGAATTTTTTTGAAAATTTGTATTTATTTTTTGTGTTTTTTTTTTTTAGTTTTTAACTAATTTTATTGTAGGCAATCAATCTGAGAGTGTCGAAAAATTTTTCAATACCAAAAATACCAACAACTGGACAACTGGTGTCTCGCCGTAGTATTTTAGTGTATTATTCCAATAACCTGTAAAATAGAAACCTATTTGGGAAGTTTCTTTGTCCAAATCATGTAAAGAAGGGGGTTTTCGTGGCGTGTGGACAGAAAAACCTATTTTTTCTTCAAACGTCAGTAAAACGGACATTGTTCGACTGAATATCGGCCGCAAAGTTTTAAAGTAACTTTTCCTCCGCCGGTCCGCCAGTCCGTTTCTGGTTTCCCTTACAATTTCAAATATTGACTTCACCATGATTTTATCTTTATGGCCTTCACAACATACTAAAATTTCATCAAATTATATAAGCCGGTTCAAAAGTTAGAGCTAAAAAATTAAATCGATGGGTCCCCTTTTAGGGCTCTGTATCCCCGTTAGGAGGCACATTACAAAAAAAGTTTTATGACAAACTGGGGTTATTTTGACCTCCCCGATACGCTCTCGAAATTATGCCATATACTTACCGGACACTCTGTATATTTCAGGCAACTTCTTCGTGAATTTCAACTTTCTAACTCCTGAAGTTGGAGACATAATAATACTTTAATAATAATATTATATTATTATTCGACATAAATAATATTATATTATTATTCGACATATTATGTCGAATCTTTTTGGCGAATTCTGGATAAAATTATCATGATAATTATTGCCAATATTCTATTCAATAACTCCCGGAATTGTGGAGCTAAAACCATTCTCAATATATTTAGAGCCGAAACTCGGTGAATTATAACGGATTTTCTCGGCAACTTCTGGAGCTAAATTTTCATGAGCATTGACAAAGGATTTCCTAAATAAATACAGGAGTTTGAAAGATGAAAACGCACGGTCTTCAGGACACTTGTTGACATCCGAAAAAACTTCCTTGTGAATTTCAGCTCCTTGACTCCAAAACTCCGGCAGTTATGTCAAATCTTTTTGGCAAATTCTCATGACAATTGCCAACATTTTACTTAATTACTGGAGTTTCAGAGTTGGTAGTTTAGGTTAGGTTAATTTGTAGTTAGGACCTCGGTTAGGACGAATTTATCAAAACATATCTTCAAGAACTACAATATAAATTACAACTTTTTAACTTCAAAACTCTGAGAGTTATAATCAATGTTCTGGTAAATACATATAGCAAAAGTTTCAGAGTTTTCAGGTTGGAAGTTTGCAATTAAAATATATTTTCTTACCTCGACTCAAAACGTCAATATCATCATCCAAATCCAAACCCTCCGGATGCACCTCACAAAAAGTCCTCAAATAATTCTCGTCAGCATCGGGAAAAACTTCTTTGAGTCTGTTAAATCGTATACCAGTCGATATATCCATTGGAGAACCGCCATTTTGATAGCCTTTGTTAAATCAATTATTTATATAATTAATTAAACAAAAAATGGAACAAACCAACGGCCCCTTCTTCGTCATCTTGTCCGGACAACATATCGAACATAATTTCCATTCTCTGTTCATAGCTTTCAGTAGAACAGTTTTGTTCTACTATTTCAATGATTTGCGTTACTTGTTGTTCGGTTTTGTGAGGGAAAACTTCCCGTAAAAAGTGCAGTGCCATTTCCGGAGATTATTAAGCTGAAAAAAATGAACTTCCATCACCAGAGTATGATGATGGTTTCCAAAGGAAAAGAACTCAATAAATTTAGAAAACACTTTAAGTTGAGTCCAAACTACCCACAAAGTAATATACAACTTAAAAAGTTCCGGGAGCATGTCAGCAAGGTACTTAATTTAAAGCTTGGTTGGAAGCTGATAACTTTCAGAATAATTTTCTTATTTGCCCCAACCTCCAACTCCAAAACGCGGGAGTTATAGAAAATACTCTCCAATATGTTTGATAAAACTTCCTACGATAACTGACATCAATTTAGTTTAGAATTCCCAGCAGTCGCGTATTCACCATGGAAGCTATAGGGAAGCACCGCTTCCCCAATGCAGCAAATGCATCAATTTTTATGTCACCACAGGGGATGTGGTACTAAGGCAAAACGCAAGGCACAACCCGATATGTAATAAAAACTCGATTTTTGGTTTTGGATGCCAATATTTTCAGTCAAATGCAAAGAATATTATTGCAAAACCCCATATGGATATGAATTTCCTGAGTAATGTGTTTTTTTTAAGGTATGAAAATGTCAAAAAATTGTTCTTTTACCATTTCTGTACAGGGTCTTTGATTATATCTACGTGACTCATAGGGCGTTTATTTTTCAAGATGGAAAAAAATGTTTCATAGAAAAGTTGTAGGATTTTATCTTCTGCGATTTAAAAAAAAGTTGCATCGGTTTAATGGAAAAATCCAGACAACTTCAATTTTTTTAAATGGAACACACTATATTATGCGCTAAAATGAAAGATTTTTTTTTCCTGATTCCAAATATATACAGGGTGAGTCAGAATCAGAAGTCTGGAAATAGTCGAATATCTCAGAAACCGCTGAATGGATTTGAACCAAATTGGGGCTTAGAGGTTGGTCAGTACAACCGACCTTTTGGTGTATGTATATCGTAATATTGCCAGAATTACAGTTTTTCTGCAAACTGACCATGCTTTATTTGTTCAAATGGAATGGTATTCATGTTTTTATTATTTCTCGTATTATAACCTCAAAATTTCAAATTTGTATCAACATGCGTTTTTCATCATTCATGAAAAAAAAAATTACCAGCATCACATGCTATTTTCCCCAATAGTATTGAATAAGAATAACATACGGGAGTTCCACTTAAAAAAATGCAACTTTGTTGTTCCACGACCTTATGACCGACTCTGTAAAATTCTAGTTATCACCAACTAATAGATATTTAGAAACTCTCCAACACCTTTTTCCAGTAGCTCGTAGAGTTTAACCAATAACCAACTCTTCCAGACTTCTGACTAACCCTGTATACGGTGTGTCCCCGGATCGACGCATGAATAGGTGAAAAAGACAAAAGATTTTTGAATTGAAATTTCATCTTCTGGGTTTCAGCCCTGTTTGGATAGAAACTAATTTGTGTCATAATTTTAGTTTCGAACAATCAACGTAGGTCCTGGAAATTAACCTAGAAGCTATTTCTCATAAAGTAAAGAAGGCTTCTTCTATAAGAGCTACAACCAAATGTTATTGAAAAAAGTTGTTCAGAATTGAGTGAGAATGCCAAAATTGCCAAATTTCAAAACCCTTCGCCTACTTTGATATTTTCCAATTTAATTTTTCAGAATAGCATGGAAATACATTTAATCTTGATATTTTTTGATATTTTGAAGGTTTATTCGTGTTTTCTTAAATTTTAAATACTTTTATACTTTGCAAAATCGCGTGTCTCATCATTGAAAAGAACTTGCTGATGAATTTTTCTAATTTCTTCAAAATATCAAAGTAGGCGGAGGGTTTTCAAATTTTGCATTCTCAATCAGTTTTTCATTCTGAACAACTTTCTTCAATAACATTTTGTCGTATCTCTTATAAATGAAGCTCTTCACTGGTGAGAGAAGTAGCTTTTGGGTTGATTTCCAAGACAAACTTGATTTTTCAAAACTAAAATTATGACAATAATTAGTTTCCATCCAAGCAAAGCTGAACCCCAGAAGATGAAATTTGAATTAAATTTTTTTTTGTCTTGAAATTAGCCAAAGATTCACCCTACAAAATTTTTACAAGTACTTAATTTATACCCTTTACACAGGCTGATCAAACTGCACTATAGCTTTTAATGTGACACCCTGTATAATTTTATCCAAATCGATTGGCTACTATTTTCTGAACATAAAGGATTATTTTTATTTATGGAGCGATTTTGACGATTTTTTTTTAAATGTGGAGAGTAGAAATGTTTATTCTGAGGCTAGAGGGCGCTAGGTTGTTTCAAATAAGAGGCCTACTACATCATATTTAGAGGCTGAAAAATCCAGAATCCATAATAGCGATTTTTTTAGAAAAAATCTGCCAACGCCACAGGATTCGTCACACCCTGATATGTTTTCTGGATTTTTCAGCCTCTAAATATGCTTTAGTAGCCATGATTTTTGGAAAAAACTGGGCGACGTATTGCCTCAAAATACACCTTTCCCTTCACTACATTTAAAAAAAAACAGTCCAAATCAATCCATAAATTAAAATGTTATTAGGGTGGACCGCTTTCAAATTGGACACTCTGTATGTATTATTTTGTGAACATTTTAAATTTCATGTCAAACTTTCCGAAGCATTAAAAAAGGGCATTGCTCCGTTATTTTTGGTTTTAAGATAAAATGCATAATAACCTTTTATGTGCAGGAAATAGTTGGCAATCGATGGGGATAAAAATATACACGATGAAAAATTATATATTTATTATATAATTATGTATTATTATTTTTATTATTTTTTTAAATAAATTGACAACGCGGTGTTCAATTGTTTTTCTGTTGATACCACGTTAATCAGTGGAAAAAATACTACTAGTTTGCCAATTTGAACGACCTCCTAACTTCAATAATAAAGAAGTTACCAGTAGTGTAGAGTTGAGTTTGATCGCTCTGTATATTTGGAATCATGGAAAAAAGATCTTTCATATTAGCGCATAATATACAGGGTGTTCCATTTAAAAAAAATAAAGTTGTCTAGATTTTTCCGTTAATCGATGCAACTTTTTTTTGAAAACCGCAGAAGATAACATACAAAAATAACTACAGCTTTTACAAAAAATCATTTTTTTCCATCTTGAAAAATAAACGCTCTACGAGCCACGTGGATATAATAAAAGATCCTGTACGTACCAGATTGTAAAAAAAATGTGGCGGTAGTATTCAAATATTTTTCAATAAAAATATGGAAGGGGACAGGCAAAATGTTGAGGAATACTTCATAGGACTTGCCACTTGATTTCGAATGGAACCCCATAATTACCGCCGCCTTGCAAACATTCAAAAGCCGTTTCTGAAAGATCATTTTTGTTGACATAATATCGGGTTCTGCCTAAGTCGAACTCCAGTCACCACCACCTTGTCGTATACGTAGTAGTGACCAAGCAACTCCAAATTAGCGTTCGTTGAGTTTAACAGCTTGTATCGTGAATGTCTTGGAGCGGCACTATTTCCGCGTACACTGCTCATTGCTCGATGTATTTTAGCATTGGATTTCGTATGGACCCGGATGTAAAATACAGACTTTCCTCTCGTTTTTATTGTTATTAGTGTTTATTTGGACAATTATATCACAGGCGCAATGAAATCCACATCAACAATGGCAATGCAGGTGTTGCTGCGATTGCCGCATCTTGATGTTTTTTTGATAGGCGAAGAAGAAAGAACAAACATTAACAAGCAAGGTGATGACTTATGTGAGGCCATTGTAACTGATGAAAAAAAATTAGGCTGCATGCCATCGATCTCTAGTGCGGAAGAAAGTGGGGTCCGGGACATGCTCGAATATTTCTGGAGGATGGATAACCAAACTGATGCCCTGATTCCGCACTACAATTTTAGGAGACCTACAAGATCAATAGGCGGCTCAACAGAACCGGATAGAGCGGAGGATATACTCATTTACACAGACGGTTAACAGAACCAATGTGCTGCTAGCCTGGGTGTGTTTATACCAGAGCTCAATCCAAAAGTGAGTCGAACCCTAGTCACTGGGACAACTGTCTTCCAAGCAGAACTACTGGGCATAATGCAAGGACACGACAGTTCAGGTAGTCGACTGCCGCAATACACGAACAAAATATCCCTTTGAGCTCTTGCGGAGCAGCCTTAGAAAACTGACAGTGTTGCTCACGGGACATTGTAAGCTGAATAAGCACTCTGAGTGTGGTAACAGATCCGACTTCTAGGGGGTGCCACCAGGACGCTGAGCTTGTCCTTTGCCACTGCCCAACTCTCGTGAATATCAGAGAATTCATTATGGGGGAAAGACAAATGGCCTCGATCGAGAAATGTTCAGCTGCCACAGTTTTGAACTAAACTGCTGGACACTCGAACTTATACATGCACATTTTTGGGTAAAATTCAAAGTCCAATATCTTTAACGAGAAAAGAAATATTTTAATGCGGTTTGCGGATTTCCAAAGCTAGTTTCGTCGGGATTGAGATGCATGGAATGGATTTTTCGTAGAAACAAAGAATAATGATATACATGGAGTCATGCGAAAAATCAACATTTCTGTGAGTATGCCATTTCAGTGAGCATTGAATTCAGGCAATACATTGTAGTATGGAGTTCAATGAGGCAATACCATGGAGGTAGAAAGGGGGGCAATACAATATGGTTTGTTACTGTGGTAAAAGTTATCAAGAAATTTACGATTGTCCAGAAATACAGTCCATTTGATCAAGTCGGAACTTATTTTTGGTCCACCCGGTACACATAAAATTATGATCAAGAAAACCGCAGTCAAAAATATCGACAAGACTGAGCGTTTTCCCACAAAACAAACCCCTGAATTTTAAATGAATTTGTTCCAACCTTCACGGTCACTCGGTTGCACTCTATGAACAAGTGTTTCAAAAACCCTTATGCTTTTCTATGATAATCTTGAAACTGAATTTTCAACTACCAATCAAAAAAACGTCTTCAGGCAGCTAAGCTTCAAAAGCACGAAACTTTGATCGGTCCAAAAGCGATGCTTAAGTATCAAGCAAGTACTGCAGACTGCAGGTACAATGAAAACTTAATTCTATTATGAATGAATGTGATTTTGCCAAATTTCTTCTCCGTTTTGGTCTCCCATTGTGCAAGTTGACAAGCGGGGGAGTATGGGCATAGAAGTTATACTAAAGAAACATACAATCAAAATAATGATATCTGTTATACAAATTTCAGTACAACTCAATTAACAAAAACTAACAACCACAGCTCTACGCGCGAAATTTAATTTCACTGATTCACGTTAAGTTGTGTACATTCCTCCTTGTTATTTTATGCATGTAATCTTGGGTGTACCTATCATAGAAACTCTCTGAAGTAATTTTTTCCTGTTAAGGGGCGCTTGATGTTGATGTTGTGTGCTCCGTATGCGGACCATGAAATGTATATTACAAGAGGTTGAATCAAACCAAAAAAAAAAATACATCAATATACAAGGTATCCACGAACAATCGTTCTTCAATGACAGTGGTGATTCTTCATGGAAAGTTTTTTTTTTGTATAAACATAGGTCCGAAAATGTTTTTTTTATTTTTTATTATTTAAGTACTGCGCTGCGCGTTCTCGATGCAGAAATTTGTAGATTTCTTGGAAACGGTTGCCTCTAGCGTTATTGAGAAAGAATATCTCTCTCTACAAAAAAGATGTTAGAATAAAGATGTAGAAATAAGATTTATCCATAAAAATTATCAGAGGTTTGCAGTCAAAAAAGTTAGGGCAAATTAAATGAAATAATAATAGTGTACATAGCGCCCAGGAATACTTTTGAAACAGCCCATGTAGATTTGAATGTGTCAAAAAGATAGGAGTGCCTTGCCAACGGTGGGGATATTGAGCATTATTGGCACTTGTTTTTCTGTTTTTTTTAGCTAATTTCATTTTTTTTTCAATATTTTTGGAATAAGGTATTCACTGGCCCACCGTATTATTTTTGGCAAGTGGTGCACTGCATTCTACTTGTAAGCTGCTCGTAGAAAAAAAAACGAGACATAGTTGGCATTCTCACTTTATAGGCTTTTTTTCAACATCAACTGAAGAAAATGTTAAACACGAATCAAAACAAATCTTATGTGTATCTGTGTGACTCATCCAAATTTGTAGGGGCTGTTTCAAAAGTATTCCTCGCGTGATTCCTGATGAAGTTTCCGTAACTCTTCTATTAAAAAAATGTATATAAAAATGATCTGTATGAAAGTGATAGGAAATTATCCAAATAACACGATGGAGGTTATTTAGTGGGTTCACATTTGAAAATTTCGAAAAAATCGCAAATACAGGTTTGACTTTTACAATTCATGTTGTGTGGTCGGCTAAAGCAGATAAAGTCGACCTCGAGTACATGCACCAGAAAGAGCAGATTTTCTTCTTTAAAACGAAATAAAGAACAGTCAAATCGGTCACAATTTAGTGACATCCAGTTTGACGGCTAGTAGCTGACTTATTTGACAACTTCGAGAGAAGTAGTGTCGGGGGGGCAGTTTTGTAGAGAATATGGTCTTAAATCCGTTTCCATATTTTTTTTTGTAGTACAAAGGAGAAAATTTCGAAAATGTGTTTATTTTCTGTTTTCACAGTACCGTTACGCCCCCTTGCGGCGATCCTAGAAGTTTGAAATATATTTCCAGCATTTTCTCTTGGGCACATTACACTACAGATTTTTTCCCTGGGTCTCTAGGATGAATAGTTCATTAACTAGCATCCTGTCGCTGAAAATGAATCACCCTGTACGTTTTGCCTAGACCGTGCGGACAAAAACTACATTGTATTAGGAACAGCCAATGGGCGCCCGACTTTAGGCGCCTATTGCTAATCCGTTGTGGGTTTTGTCTATATGCCCATTATAAAAGAGAAATTGAGATGAAAATGAAATTTTTTTTTAACGATAATATATCACAGTCATGGTTAGATAAATAGCACAGGCGTAAAATTTGATAAAACCTTGATACATCAACTATCAAAGAAGTTTTGGTGCATTTAAAAGCTTCGATCCATTTGTCAGTATACGGAAACAGTTGATTTTAAAAAAATAGGTCCCTTCTATCGCGTTTAAGAGATGTCAATAAAAAAACTGTTTTCTGTGATACCTCTGATAAAAATGGCTAGCACCATTCGAAAGAGGGGCAAAATTTATGAAATTTCACAATTACTGAACACACCAGCTCTGAAATTTTAAACATGGCAAAAATCACAAATCTCTCATGATCTCTTCAAAATATTGCCAAGTTAAAAATTTCATAGCTACACTGTTCTTTGATCAATAATTGTGAAATGTCTGATTGGTGCTATCAATTTGTATCAAAAGTTACACATAAAAAAGTTTCATTTTTAACATATCTTTATGTAAAAATAAACGTGAAAAAAGGCCTTGAACAATTTTTTCAAAAAATCGTCTGGACCCGTAAATTAACAAATGGATTCAAGTTGCTAAATACATCAATACTTTTTTGATAACTGTTGATGTATAATATTTTAATTATATATATAATATCAAATTCAAGGCTAGCGCTATCAATCTGACCATAAGTGTTAGTAGGTACCTTATCGAGTCAAAAATAATAGTTTATTCTATTCTTTCTTCTTATCAGTAAAAATAAGATTCCCAACACTGCAAAAATCGTAGAATTCCGTCAATGCATCGCAAAGTTATAGCATTTCAAACATTTTGCTCCCCCAATTTGATGTTTGTTAGCGTATCTGATGCCAACGCGCTTGAATTCAAAAACTGACAAAAACGTCACGAGATATTGAGATTGCCATAGTAACAAACCATATTTTATCGCCTGAATTCAATGCTCACTAATATGGCATACACACAAAAAAAAATTTTTTTCGCATGACTTCATGAATCACCAATCTACGAAAGATCCATTCCATGCTTTTCAATCCAGACGAAACTAGCTTTAAACATCCGCAAACCGAAATGAAATATCTCTTTTCTTGTTGAAGATATTGGACTACCAATAATTCAAATATTGCCGAAAGTTGGTGCATGTTCTTATTGGATACACTTATGGCCGATTGCAGCAACCTGTTTAAGGGATATTTGACGCTATGGAACCCTTAACTTGACAGTTTTGCATGTAAAACGTTCAATTTAAGGGTTCCGTATTCCGTAGCGTTAAGTATACCTCAAAAAGATGATGCAATCGGCCATCAGAATCGACAATTTATTGTATAACACCCAAAGTTAAGAAGTTATGAAATCGTAACTTTCACTTCAGTTTCCTGGATAGTTGAAGCAACTTCATTTGAAATTGCAACCTCATTACCCACAGACTATGTCAAATAATTAAAATCTGAACAACTCCTGTAGTTTTCGAGATGTGAGTTCAAAACTTTAAGAGCAGATCTGTGAATATTTCACTGTAAATTCCAACTTCCCAACTCCAATACCTACTACGGGGTGACAACATTTTTCAATTGTAACATAAAAGTCTGGATAAAATTACATTAGTTTCTTGCCACACCACCCCTTTTTGACTAGGTGAGTAAATCAAAATCTTGTTCGCCAAACGACATTTTAGATTTGCTAAAAGCTCAATTTACCTCCTTTTTGTATTATTCAAATAATTCATTTTCGTTTTAATTATTGCCATTTGGAATATTCAAAAAACATTGAAGATTTACAACGACCTTTTACGCGACCACAACCAAGCTACTAAAAAAATCTGATTTAAGCAAAATTCTTCTAAAAAAACTTGGAATCAAACGTAATTTCCCTATCAACCAACGCCCGGGGATTCCTGTGAAAAAAAAAATCACATATCCAGTTGATTTCAGCTTTATTTGACGATTCGTCAAAAAAAAATAACCGTTGAATTATTGGTTGATTGATTGATTATTCTCACCTGGATTTCAATTAAACAATAATTGTACTTAATGAAATTAGAACATTTCAACTACTCTAAAAAATAAAACGGCTGATCCAGCAAAACGTAAACAAATACGTTCTTGTTCTTGTTGTGACATTATGACACTATTGATAAGTATGACATTTGATCACATTTGTCACATGGTGATTAAGCTGTGTTCTGTTGGATTGTCGAAGTAGGTTTAGTACAAAGTGGTCCACATCGGTCCACATCCGTCAAACTGACATTCAACCGAAATTCCTCATGTAAAAACCACGTAATGCAAAATGACAAAAAAACAACCTCCACCTGCAGCAGTGATGAGTCCCTCCAGTGCATCATCAACCTTCGCAGCACCTCCAGTACAGGACTATACGACACACTAATCGTCAAGGTACATCGACAAATTACCCTTACAAAGTCAGTATAGTATTTCCAGCACTCCAGGCCACTTTAGAGGAAATCTTGAGACGTATCGAAGATGTTCCGCCTTATCACCTGGGAGGTTCCTCCAGTATGCCCAATATGGGCGTAGTCAACTCCTCCAATGTAATGCACCATGAAGAGTACCTCAGGAAAAGCAGTTCGCTGAAGAATGTTATTACACGTATACCTCCCTCGTACTCCAGTGTACTAAAATATGGCCCTCCCGTGCCTAGTTTCGAGTCTGTTCCATTTATCGTTAGGCTTCCTCCGCCCAGTTATGCGGAGGCGCATGGGACTACCTGGGATGTTGATGATAGCGCTAGCGACCTATCAGGTCAGTTACTTGAGCTGTTTCCAGTAGAGGAACATTTGAGCAAAAAAAAGGAACACAAAGTTGCTTAAAGTGGCTCAAATGTTCCTCCAGCAGAAACGCGTAGCTTTAAGTTATTAACGTAAATGTTGCAGTTGATTCAGCGTCTCTAGGACCAAATGCCACCTATGTGCCCTGTCCCAGATGTAGAACTCTAGTGATGTCTGACATACGCACAGAAAGATCTCATATGGCTTACATTAGTTCGCTGGTGATGTGTGTTTGTATGTGTTGGCCGTGTTGTCTATTGCCCTGGTGTATCAAGACGTGTCGGAATACCTATCATTTTTGTCCATTTTGTCACTACTACTTGGGGTCGTATAGGCCTTGTTGAGTAAATGCTTGATTGCCCAGTGGCTTTTTCGTACTGCAAATTAACACGCCAAAATCCACTAGATAGTGAAGGATAGTGTAGTGCAGATTGCTGTTGTATCTTAAGGCTACCAGTGTATACAGTGACTATATATAGTCACTGTACCAGTGTAGAAAATTTACCAAACGCGTTAATATATTTAGTGCAGATATTCTAACCTTAAAAACAGGCAAACATTTTACAATCAGATCCACACTGTTTTTCCACTCCAAATTTTTTATTTTAGATAAAACCATCGGTTAGTCGCGCTTGGGCCTAAATTATGACACACGTGGTCGCGCAAGTCTTCTGGACCGTGCCTCATAAAGTTGGGTAAACACTTTTTTTTTCTCGACGTATTTGATGTGAACACATATTGTTATTGTTATAGCATTTCTGCTAACATATTTCTGCTCAAATATCTGTTTGCAAATTTGAACTCAAATCTGCGAGGAGATATTCAATGCCGTTGAAAAGTGTGTGCAATCGATACAAGATATTCACGATTTTACGAATATTTCTGTTATGAGAGCATGCGCAATCTATTTCTTTTTATTTCCACTTTTTACACTTTTGCGGTAAATGTAGGAATATTTTTAGTTTGATAGTTACGCATCGATTAAAAGCATTATCAACATCCAAAAGAGGATATTTTTGACTCACTAAACCTTGATTGAATATGTGCGCTACACTTGGTGTAGGTCAATTCAAGCGAAAATGAAATATTTAATTTCAACTCAAAAAAGGCTTAACCAAACTATCATCCCTTGCTCGTGCTAATAAATAATGTAATAATAATATTTCATTTTTTAAATTTCTGGAATTATCTGCATTTGCATGTTTCATATAACTTGTTTTGAACATCACAAAACAAGTTATATGAAACATGCAAATGCAGATAATTCCAGAAATTTAAAAAATGAAATATTATTATTACATTATTTATTAGCACGAGCAAGGGATGATAGTTTGGTTAAGCCTTTTTTGAGTTGAAATTAAATATTTCATTTTCGCTTGAATGGACCTACACCAAGTGTAGCGTTATACCCAAGTCTAAGAAATTACGCTAGTAGCATACTATTATTAAAGACTGGCAACATTTAAAATCAAATATTTTGCATTCTTACTGTCTTCAAAGCCAGATATTTTCATTTTATTATTTGAGTTCATTTTTGTAAATGTCGTTAAAAATCTACAGTATTCAAGGAAACATCAGCCGAAATCATATTTCAACCTCCGTAGGAAAATTAAAAACTGTGGAAATGACATTTTTTGCGATTTTCTCGGTTTCACTTATGACGAAAATATATCAGGTTATGCATCTAGGCGTCTCACTTCATTTTGATGCGAATTGGGTATAGAAAATAAAAAAAAGTTTGAACTCAGGATTGTTGATAAGGGGACAAGAAGTAATATGTTGAACAAACAACTGCTAATTCAGGTTACCAAAGTCATCGAAACATCTGCTAAAAATTCAAGGAAACATCATCCAAACCAAACATAAACATAATAAAGTGAGGTTAGAATTGAACCTTTTGAATTATGTGTTTTGATGAGAGTTTCAAATTAAACAATCTGCATCGATCTACGCGCACTTTTGAGAGAGAAATTAGGACATGTTGTAAATTTCTGCTAGCATTTCTGATAGCCAAAATTTGCAAAAAAATAACGTGTTTGCAACGATCACATTTTTAATTTAAATTTCTGCTCGCAGAAATGCTATAAAAAATGTGATCGTGTCACACGGGCTTTATTATACTCAAACATATATAGAAAAACATTTATAATTGGAAAGCAACAAGCAGGTGTCACATTTTTGTGATATATACCTACCATGAAATTAAACATGACAGTCTTATTATAACAAAAATAAATATTAACAATCCTGACGAAATAAAAACTTAATACATATATCATAATTATATATAACACAAGAGAAGGTTATATTATTGGCACCACATTTTCGCGGCAAGTTGGGTATACAGGGTGTTTCGGAATAACATGCTAATAATAAAGGGGGTGATTCTTGGGCTCATTTTAAGAAAAAAAATTCATATGAACGTATGTCCTAAACGCCTTAACTTTTTTCCCAAAAAATATGCAAACCAAAACCCGCATGGACGGCACTGGTCAGAATAATTAAATTGTTGGTGCATCAAAGAATGAGTATTAATGCCTAAAATACATGACTCAAATTTCATAAAGATATCTACAGTAATGACAAAGTTATTGTAAAAAAAGTATCTATTTTTTAAAACTTTGACACCCTGTATCTCAAAAGTAAAGGCGTTTAGGACATACGTTCATATGAATTTTTTTTCTTAAAATGAGCCCAAGAATCACCCCCTTTATTATTAGCATGTTATTCTGAAACACCCTGTATAATCATAACGTGCTCTAGACACATGTACCTATTTGTTGCATTTAAACAAAAATACTTGATTTTGCTTCGATAGTTGCGCCGCTCTAACCCCTAACTTGTAACACTTTACTTCCTCGAATCCCGCCACTACACTACTGCTTGAGCAAAGAGCTGCCTTGCCTTGAATCGATATTTGGACCGCTTCACACAGACGCTTGTGGTTAAGAGAAGCTTTGTTTACAGGGATTCAAAGATTAGACTCCCCAACAAATTCTACACTACACAACACTTTTGCACGCTCCTCTTGACATGGTAATGTGCATAATACATGGTAATGTGCATAATATGACAAACAACGCTACACTCTTACCGCGTGACAAACGCCGCAGTTTAGAAAAGTGTACCGGGTGACACGGTATAAACTGACATCCCTCTTAACTTTTTAATTTTTCATCGTACAGCAAAATAGAAAATACTGACTTCAAGAGGAATTTTTTTGCAGTTCAAATACCACTTGTTATTTTTTGTAGATTCAAAGCTGTACCGAGAGCGACAAAAAGTTTTTTTTTTTTTAACGGGAAGCAGGCCTTATCGATTATTTGTAGCCATAATGAAAGATCTCAATTTCATGATTTCAAATATACCATATTTATTGACATTTCGATTAGACGTTCCCGAGATATTTGGTTTTGAAATTCCACCAAAATTTCACTGCCACCCATGGAAACTAACGACTTTTCGGAAAGTGCATATATATCTATTAACTCTACAGTGTGTCTGCTTAAGTTGGCCACATATGGGAAACTTTTTTATTATTAATTTTAGGAAAAAAAGTTATTCTTTATAAAAAGTTCTGCATGTTCCAAACCTAAAATGCAACCATCAGATATTACATTTTTTCATTTGAATTATTGCATTGATTTAAATGTCCAATAATTAAAATAAGAGATTACTGTTTAATATTAATTTATTTATAAAATTTAATAAATTTAAAAAAGAAAAAAACAATCATTTTAATGGTAGTGTTTATTTTTCTTTATAACAATTTTCGATATTGTCAAATTTTACTCTTGAGTGAAATTCATATTTTTTGACAAACCTCGTATACGACTGAAAAAATGAAATATCTGATGGTTGCATTTTAGGTTTTGGAACATGCAGAACTTTTTATAAAGAATAACTTTTTTTCCTAAAATTAATAATAAAAAAGTTTCCCATATGTGGCCAACTTAAGCAGACACACTGTATATGGGAACCGTCCCATTTGAACAACGAGCGACAGTTGAAGTTGACATGAGATTGAAGATCCCGCTGTACTGTATATTTTTCGCATAAGTCTGTCCTTTTCTAGTGAATTACCAGTGTGACATCTACACTCCGTTATGGTGTCTTGTCGGGTTTCCTTTAGAGGAGCATGCGCGAGCGGAGGAACGGCGTTGTCGTTGTCACACTTACCATGTGAATCCCATGTATCATCGCTGTGTGTTGCGGCATCTCTAGCGCCATTTTTACTTCTACTTGTGAAGTTGTGAACCACAGTTTGTGGGACATTCTCATCGTTGGTGTGAAGTATTTTCATTATTTCTGTTAATCAAGTGCATCACCTCATCATTAAGGTAAGAATAATTGTCAAATAACCTACTACCTAGAATATTCTGGTTAAAATTTTACGTAAAACTACTAAAACCCAGGAAAACTCATCATTACGGAGGATGCCATTACTCATCAGAAAACAAGAGCTGCATATAGTATAGTTGGGCAAATGCGGAATATGCGTAATATAATAAATTGACATTATTAGGTAAGTTGTTGATTGTTTGATATTTGATACCGCACAGTTTTTCTTTCTTGTCGACCGGTTAACAACATAAAGCCGAATTGTCGTCTTCCAGAGAAGAAAAAAATCAAGGATGTCTGAAAAAAGGGCGGTTGCACGTACACTCAAAAGTTAAATTAAAACATTTTTATTTTATCTTAGTACAAAATATTTTATTTATAATTTATAATAATAATAAAGTACTTTTTTTGTCCAAAATGGTGTGTATTTTTTTGTAAAAACTATAGGTAAGTATTTATTCACAAAACATGTTCATACATGGGAATTGTCCTACGTTTTTCGAACATACACGTGTTCTTATTTGGTGTAGTTTTGTAGCTTTATGCCTTGTGTTTTAGTCGCCCTTTTTGCTATAGATTAACAAGTATAGCTTCACTTGTTAATTTAAAGCGGAGGGCGACTGAAACACAAGGCATAAGCTACGAAACGTCACCAAATACAAACACGTGTATGTTTGAAAAACGTAACACAATTCCCATGTATGAACATCTATACAGGGAAGATCGGAAGTGCACATCTTCGTTCAATCTTCGTGGAACAATGACCGCGTGTATAAACAGAGTACATATTCGTTTTGCCTCTGGTGACACACTGTAGACACTTGGTTTTGTGTTAACGTAGATAGTTTACTGTGACTATGCTGTGAGGCGGACGTTTAACCGTCGTGCATACGTATGTGCCTATTTTGTGTATACGTAACACAATCTACATTTCAGATTTGTGTAGCGTTGTGACTACATGTAGCATGTAGGTATGAACATTGTCACAATGCTTAGACAACGTATTTGTGATTTCGTGTGCTGTATATGGGACTGTTTATAGAGTGCATAAGGCAAAATGGAGAAATAGATTCACTCTGATTGGTTTTGTGTTTTGTTATAATTCTCTAGTTCCTGTTCTTTTGTCATTTCAATATAAGTCAACTATTGTTAAATAAAAATGTTGGAAAAAATTGATATTTTTTGTTTTGTTTTTATGATAACCGTGGCCAACTTCACGGCAGCTGGTTAGTTCCCATAGAGCGATTATTGTGGCAGGGAAACAAAGTCAACAACTTAGAACCTAACGGCTTATTTGGTGGAAATTCGAGACTAAAGATCTCGAAAACGGCTAAGATATCAACAAACATGGTTTATTTGAAATCAGAGAAATGAGATCTTTCATTGTGGCTAGAAATAATTGTATCTTTCCATTATAAAATAACTTTTTGTCGCTCCCCCGTATAGCTTTGAAACTACATAAAATCACGATTGATATTTGAACTGCAAAAAAAATCCCATTTGAAGTCAGTGTTCTTTATTTTGCTGTACGATAAAAATAAAAAAGTTAAGGGGGGTGTGAGTTTATACGGTGTCACCCTTATAGGTACGTATTAATTAAAACGTATATGGTTTCACCCGGTTCATCGTGTGCACCAGTGGAGGATAACAAACACACCTTATTATGTGACAGTGAGCGGGAAATTTGAATTCAACACGAGTTTAAAGTCGCTAATGCGCTAAACTAATGCAAATATGAGATAATGGGCATCTGTTTTGTAGAAATAGATATCTCGGTAGAAATCGAAGAATTGGAGTCTACGGTCTACGTGATATTTTGAACGTGACGTCGTGGCGTGACAAGGATGGAGTATTGTAGAAGAAGGACGGGGTGGTATGTAGAGAAGGCGACGTTGTCACGTTGTGGTTTTTGTCTGAGTTGAGTTATGATAAGGAATCTTACAACGTTGTGGTTTTTGTCTGAATTGAGTTAAGATTGGGAATTTTTGTAAAAATCGATCATGCATTGTGTACTTTTGTCTTGTTCCAGAAATAAAACACCGCCTTCACAGGGTTATTGATTATGAATGGGGGCACTCTGACTTTTTAATTTGACGTTTTAAAAAAAAACTGTTTTAAATAAAATATTGTTTGGATTTTTCAAAGAATCTATTTTCACATATACAGTGTGTTCCAAAAAGTCTGGGCGAGGTCAAACTTTCTCATTTCAAATTGATACCCTATGTTTTATTTGATATTATGGGTTCTGAACATTTTTTTTATGTAGCATCTACTATATAAAAATGAAAATCTCCCTGAGAATACAACTCATGACTTGAGAACCGCCGAAAGAAGTTGCGTGAAAATTTGCAGTCATCAGTTTAATCAGGGAATAGTCGAAGGGCATGGTTTTCTCGTGAAGTCATAGCTGATTTTGAGAATTTAAGATTTATATTCAAATTTTTTGGTTAAATGTCATTTGTCAGCATTTGCCATTTCCTTTTAATTAATGACAATGACAGTAACTTGCGGTATGCTCTATTGATACGTACAGTCCTCCATAGTACATTTAGTACGTACAAAACATCAAGCCGCGTTCACATTAAATAAATATTAGCGTTGTGTGGTGAATGTGAATGAGAAACGGTGAGTAGAGTAGTGATATTGTTTTAGATAAATCTGTGAGAACATAATAATATTATTATTTTGTAGTATATTGACCTTTTGTTTTATAAAAATATTTTGAATCGCAAATTCGTTATTCTATATCAACTTACAGACATGCGAGCGGAGTCGCGGTATTTTCCAGCTAGTATCATATATAAGTACCGTCAAATGGGGTTACTTGGGACAACTTTGACTTTCAAGGTTTGATATCTTTGATAAATATATAACCCAATCGATTTCAAATTAGGTTTCAGTTTTGAGTCTAGCATAGTTGGTAATAAATAATAGGAATATCTATAGAGTAAAAGAACTTAATATAAAGAATAAGAAATGAGAAGAGGATGCTGTCTCAAGTTACCCAGCAAAGTGGGGTAATATAGGACATACCCGAAATTCAGATATAAACCCAGAGTAGGAAGCAGAGAGCAGAAAATAGAAGTGTATGGTCAAACATGGGAGAGGCCTATATCCAATGCATAGAAGGTGACTGAAAAAGAAAAGAAAAAAAAGGAAGCATTTGAAGATATCATGGGACATTTGAAAATAAGAGAAAAGGTTCCGCTTGTATTGAAAGCAAAAACTTTGATCAAATTTGAAACAAAACCATGTTTTAAATGAAATACATCGCGTTTTGGTCCCAACTTATAAAAACCTAGAACCAGGACCCGTATTGCGTGTACCTGTGGAATTCTAGCAACATGTCGCTTTCCCATCATTTTACACACAGAGCGACGTGTTCCTATGTAATTCCACAGTAGGGTAGAGGCACCGGTTGTGGCCACTTTAAGCAATTTACCAACTTTGGAAAACTGTGAAAATTACATGCATGCCAGTTATTGATTGAAACTATGTGGGCACCATTTTATGGTGATTTATCTGTACAAACAAATATTTTTTCGGTCAAAATAGGTTCACATCTAAAAAATATTCAAGATTTATTGATTTAAGTCGATTTTCACCATTTGTGGCCACATTTTGCTAGTTGTGGTCACCAACTGCACCATTTGTGGCCACTAGGTTTTGAAAAGGGAAATGTTCATTTAATAATAAAACAAATAATTTTATGAGCTTATTTTTTTATTAAATGAAACAAACTGAACGACAAAGTCTTTAAAAAACGCTTTGCCAGGAAAACGCTCATGTAAACTGGATATAATATAAAAATAAAAAATAAACACACAGCCAAATAAATACATGATACATTCTACATAAAAATAGATTAAATGCTTACAAAATCAGTCTTTTGAAAGTAACATTAAGTATTCAGGAACTTCATATACTCCTCTTGAGTTAACTTGCTTTGGCTCTTCAATTATCATTATTATATCTTCTAGTTTATACCAAAGTAAATCATTGTTTTCGGGCCACTTCCAGTTCCCATAGCTTTTGTTCATTGCACAACAATAATATTCGTTGTTTTCTATTTGAACAATTTTTGCGGGATAAAATTCTTTATCGTATTTCAATACAACAAATGTTCCTATGGTTAGAGCAGTTGAAGTTGCAGCAATAACTCTTCCTGTCTGCTGTTTTTTTTCTATTTCTCTTTGGTATTTTTTCGGGTGTTTAAATTTGTTTTCTTCTGATTCAGGTTTTTTTTCAGTCTTGTTTTTCTTCGTTTTTGATGATCTCTCCTTCTTTCTCAGATACCGTATTCTCCTTTTCTTCTGTATTGGGACATTCTTCTTCTCTCTCGGCTATTGTTTCTTCTTTGTTATTTACAGAACGATCTTCCTTCTCCTTTGCTACTGTTTTCTTATTATTTTCTTCTCGTTTCTCAGCTACAGCTTCTTCACCATTTTCACTTTCAGGTTGATTTTCCTTGTTCCGGGAATCATTCATTTCAAGTCCAAGATCCAAGATATCGCTCTCACTTATATTTTGTATTATTGAAGGTTCAACCGGTTAATCTTCTAATATATTTATTTATTTATGTTGTAACGTTATCTTTTTCAGATGTGGAAGTTATGTCATATACACCTTTGCATTTTTGAAAATAGAATAAAAAATAACCAGAGATTACTGTATGGCCACAAATGGTTTTTAACTGTTCCAATTTTAGCCACTCGCTGGCCACAATTGGCAAATAAAAAAATATATTGTTCCATTTGTGGCCACCTGGATAATTCAATAATGCTTATGCGATTTTGGCATTTACACTTCAAATTTAATTGTTTATTATATAACATTCAACAAAAATATGTGCAAAAAGACATACCAAATAATATTCCATGAGTAACAAAGTTTTACTTACATGGTAGTCCTTAACAGAATTTTTAAGAATTGGACGGCAAGGAAACACGTGCTTCTTCGTTGAAGTTTAATTGCGAACTGATTCGTTTTTATTGCATATAATTTAAAGTAGATGGCGTAGGGTGTATTAGATTGGAAATTGCCGGATTAACATTGGTGCCACGTCTATTAGAAGTCTTAATATTCACAATTTTTCTGTAAAATGGCCACAAAGAGGTCAGTGGCCACAAACGGTGCCTCTACCCTACACGGAATCCCGCCCCAGACTTTAAGATGAGAAAAGCTCTAACATTCAATAACAACAATATGAAACTTGAAAAACATAAAAAATATATTATTTGTTAAGGAAAAACGTAAAAGAAGTTAGTATAGTTACTTAAAATAATACTAAATAATACTTTCCTATATTGATACTATTGAGAATCATTACTTTATTTCTAGAAGATCATCTAGAGGATGACATTTCCCATGTTACCCCACCCTGGACTTTTTTCTAAATTATTTTTCACCAAAATACCCTATATGAAAAAGTTTGGATGCAAAAATACGTATAGGAATACTTTCGGACTTACTCATGCTATCAATACATATTTAGATAAAATTCCAATACATTTCAAATAATATCTTCTGGCAACCCAAGTTTTTCGTGTTACACTTTCAGTTAAAAAAAATCTTGTTAGGTATATGAAAATAGTATATATTACTAATCGTGTCAGTTATTTTGATGAAATCTGAAAAAATGTCTTCTAGCAAACCGTAACTACATTTTTATGTGCAATAACGACTGTTTCGTAAGAAATAAAAAAAGACAACCTAGACCCGGAAGACAAAAATTGAATAATACTAATTTATTGTTATAGAAATGTGGAATATGCAAACGTGTCCAAGATAAGAAGGGCCAGTACTAAATGGAGGCCCGAAGACGAAACGTCGAATCTAAAATTCAATAACTTCGTCATTTATTTTCCAAAATCTTTTGTAATAAACTCAGCAAAAGAAATAAAAATGTTTCCAAAATTCATTTTTTTCCGGATATCTCCGAAACTACTGGGAACTTTTTAGATTTCAAAGCGGCATATTATTATCGAGCACCAAAAGCCGCTACATTCTTCTCATTTAACCGACTTTCTATCTCTCATGTTTACGAAGATCTCTGTACTGGCCCTCCTTATCTTGGGCACGTGTATCTATGGTTTCGAAGGTACCTAAATGTCTGTGTAGGAGTAGGATATATCAAAACTTTTCTTATTTTAAATTGATACCCGAAGCAATAAAATAATAAATATCTTTATTAAAACAATCAATTGAGTTATGTACAATTATTATATAATAGTACAATAATTATTATGTTTTATATGCATTTCATAGTTGTATCGTTTTTTATTTGCAGGATGAACGATTTCGAAAATATCGGAATTATTTTTACTTCAAAAGTATTCCACGACGTGACATATACGTACGTCATTACTTCGAATACATTAGGCGGATTTTGGCGTTAACCAGGTTACGATTTGTCGTTACCAGGTTTGGTAATTGATTGGTAATAATGGTATTGAGTGGTAATATATCAATAGCAGCTCGGGATCAAACGCAAAAACGTTCATAAATGTTACTAAAAGTAACATTTATGGTATAACTACTTAGTTAGGTACCTCCCAAGAGATTTGTCCCTACTGCAAAGGAAACTTAGGTCAGGAAATTCGTAACCTGGTTAACGCCAAAATCCGCCTAATATTTCTCATTTTTCATTTTTGTAACCAATAAACCAATAAATTGGTATTATTCGAGGTATTATTCTATTTTTGTCTTCCGGGCAGATTCCGGGTGTAAAAGTAAATATTTTTTTTTTATAATTAGACAGGTAGGATAGGATATGCTACAATTGCTACATAAAAAATGTTTAGAATTTGAAGGAGAATACCAATATCAAATAAAAAAATAGAGTATCAATTTGAGATAAGAAAGCTAGATCTCGCCCAGACTTTTTGGAACACCCTGTATATGTGAAAACAGGTTTCAACCAATTAACTTTTATTTGGGACTCTTTTTGCTAAAACGTCAAATTAAAAGGCATTCATATTATATCATGACTCTGGTACATTGCACGGTGTGACTTGCCCATTACTTATGGCAACAAATTAAATGGTCAGTATTTCAATTTTATGGACAGTACTCTTTGCCATTATTTTATTTCCCTTGGTCAGTATGATAATAAATGGTCGGTTGAAATAATGAAGGGTCAGTAAAATAAAGAAGTGGTCAGTAAAAATAATAAATGGTCAGTATAATAATAAATGGTCGGTTGAAATAATTAACGGTTAGTAATATAAAGAAATGGTCAGTAAAAATAATGAAGGGTCAGTAACATAAAGAAGTGGTCAGTAAAAATAATAAATGGTAGATATAAATAATCAAGAGTCAGTATCATAAAAAAACGATCAAATAAATTAGTAAATGCCTGGTGAAAATAATGGACAGTCCATAAAATTAATAAAGCGACAAAAAAATAATGAATGGTTGGTCATATATTTTATTTCGTAAAATACAAATATTTTTACAACGGAACGAAACACAACTTAGTAAAGAGAAAACACTCTGCCTTTATGTCATGATGAAGTAGTCAGATAGGTTCCTTTGAGAGGCGGATTTAGTTTGGGTTAGTTAGGGTTAGTTTGTGTTGGTAATAGAAATTGATGAAAAATATGCAGCGGCTCGTTGGTTAGCACTAGGTTAACATTACAAATATTATTATACAGGGTGTCCCAGCAAGGGTGGCCACCGGCCATATCTCGGAAACTACTGGACCTAAAAGTTCAGGAAAAAAAATATGATCACTAAAGTGGCCACAAAAATGCTGGAAAATATTTTTAACTTCGAAATTTTGCCGCTAGGGGGCGCAATCAAAGCCTAAATATTAAAATTCGAAATTTCTCCGGAAATTCTCAGATTGAGGTATATCTTTATCAACATGGTTAGAAAACCTAGACAATTTCACGTCTTTTTGGTACAGGGCTCATTGGCGTACCGATCTTCGTGTGAGTAGGGGAAGGTAGTGAAAGTGTAATTGTTCAAGTGGCTGTAACTTATAAACGACTTGTCCGATTTTGTTGTGTATATAGGCTTGTTTGGAAGATGAATGTGGGTACTTTCGTATATTGTATCCAGTGATGCGTCATTGTCTCCAGAAAAGTTGCTAGAAGGCGTAATTTGAATTAAAAACTGTTATTTTCGTTTCACCGCAAAAATTTAGATGGTATGGTATAATTCTGATAATAATAACTAGTCCAAATTATGTAAAATTTAATGTTTTAAGGTTTTTAAGTTTTTTTTTTTTTTTTTTTTTTTTTTTAAAGATTTTTTCTTGTAAATTTAATCTTCATTTCGATTCTGTTATCAGAATTATACCGTACCATTTAAATTTTTGCGGTAAAACGAAAATAACAGTTTTTAATTCAAATTACGCCTTCTAGCAACTTTTCTGGAGACAATCACGCATCACTGGATACGATATACGAAAGTACTCACATTTATCTTCCAAACAAGTCAATACGCAACAAAATCGGACAAGTCGTTTATAAGTTACAGCCACACTTGAACAATTACACTTTCACTACCTTCCCCTACTCACACGAAGATCGGTACGCCAATGAGCCCTGTACCAAAAAGACGTGAAATTGTCTAGGTTTTCTAACCATGTTGATAAAGATATACCTCAATCTGAGACTTTCCGGAGAAATTTCGAATTTTAATATCTAAGCTTTGATTGCGCCCCCTAGCGGAAAAATTTCGAAGTTATAAATATTTCCCAGCATTTTCTCGTGGCCACTTTAGTGATAATTTTTTTTCCTGAACTTTTAGGTCCAGTAGTTTCTGAGATATGGCCGGTGGCCACCCTTGCTGGGACACCCTTTATACTATAATTGACGTGTTTTGTATTGGTATTATGTGTATCAAGTTTGGGTTAGTTTGAGTTAGTTAAAATTATTACTGACTATTGCATACTGGCCATTTATTATTTCTTACTGTACATTTGTGGAATTATTACCAGCCAAGTCATACTGACATTTCATACATTTTTACTGACCATTAGAATCACAATAGTGAACATAGAAATACCGGCCAAATGATACTTTTACTGCTCAAAAATTCCATTTTTACTTATCATTTTTAACAGAAATACTGAGTCTTCTACAATATTATACTGACTGCTTGTGATATTATACTGTACATAATGAATTAAATACTGTTCAGTTTATTACAACCCATTACTTATTACTCCGAAACTCTGAATAAAATTCATCAGAAATCCACCGTGGGTTTAGTGGCAACCCCGCACAACGCAGTCCCCTTTCCCCCTTTCACCTCAGATTTAACACATTCACGGTTTATTTATTTACGTTTCGAATGTGGAAGTGAACAACTAGGAACTAGGTAGACGTGCAAAATCAGTGAAAAACATTGAAAAATGGAAAAGCAGTGGAACAGTGACCAACTGAGACGTTACGATGTTGATTTGGAACAGATTCCGAGACTGCATTTTGCACACGATGCGAATAAAATCGACGAGTTGATTGCGGAAAATGTGAGTTTCGATAATGCAATAAAGAGCCTAATTTAACTGCTGTGTATGGCACTTATGGCAGCTTTTTTTTGGTTATGATATAATTCGATCCGTAAATTTGAGTGGTTTACTCTCGGGTTTACTTCTTGTATGTGCGTTTTTTCTTGTTATGCAGTTATGCACAATGTCAACAAAGAAGTGAGGTTATGTTTAGGGTTATGACGCCATATGTTACGATAGCTGCGTTCTTTTTACTTGAGATTTACTGAGATCTCAGAAATCTCATTTCAAAGTGGATTTGTTAAATTTCTGCTTGGCAAACGAAAATCATATGATACCATTCACATTGTATTTGACGTATAACTGAGGTGAGTTTCCGATCTCAGTAAAAAAGAACGTACCTAATATTTCACTTCACAGTTCAATCCACAAAGTTATGTATGAGTTTTATACTCCCTGCCATCCTTACCTATTTATTGTCTGCTATAATTTTATTTATAGGTAGGCTCCCTGCATATATCTATTAACTCTACATGGGAAGGGAACCGTCCCATTTGAACAACGAGCGACAGTTAGAAGTTGACATGAGATGGCTATATAAATTTTGCATGTAACATCCCCATAAGTCTCATCTGGAAAGGCCACGTCGTCTTTTGCGCCTGCCCAGAACGTGTAGTTCTCATTGGCTGATTGTCGTCGTGACATGTTGACATGATCCAAACATGGAGTCCTTTGTATTTGTTTACAATAGCGTTTTGGGGTTTTAATTGATTGTTTGCAGTTCGAATTTCTTATTTTGATTTGTGTTTGTTTTTGTGCTTCAATTATTATCATCTTTGGCTATTTGGCGGTATTTTGAATACATCAATTTCTATTGACTAGTGACTATCCAGATTATCACTTTTTGTGTGATAATGTGATCATTATGGATGCCACGATCATTGTTTCTTGTATGCTGGAGAAAGAGAAGAGGAAATACCTATCTCTTAACAGGTATTATTATTCTATTTGATACCATAATTCATCAATAAACTGCCAGGCAATTCGTAATCAGGAGAACAATACACACAATACACATCTGCGAAAAAGTTCAAATTAATGATTATTTAAATGGTACTATACACGAGTAATCACCAGTATATTCCCAATTAGATATTTGAAAAGTGATTTTTTCCAGATTTTGTGAATATACCCGGGCTAATATCTCTATCTTGGAAAACTGCCGAGCAAATCGACGAAAACCGTCTCATTCTTATATTCTTGGTTACTATGGCTATAGAAAAGGATATACTTATGCGAAAAATATACAGAACAGCGGGATTTTCTATCTCATTCTGGTATCAAGCAGGTGAAATGGTTTCCCATATAGTTATTGTTATTGATCAAAATATATCTATTTTTGCGAACCTTCCTCAATTTAACCGAATTTGTATCTCTTACGGTTTACGAGATCTCCATGCATACAGCATACACTCGAATTTGTAACACTCTGTATATTTATTAAAGAAAGTCCTATGAAAATTGTTACCTACTTTGACACTGACGCCATTTTCAGAGCCCCCCAAAAAAAATACGTGACATGCCGATCACTGAAGAAATTTTGGGCTAGTTCAATCATGACAAAGATGATTCAATTGTTGAAAAAAACCTCCATAAAAAAAATATCAATTTAGTAAGAAACACAAAATAACTATTTGTTTTAGCATTAAATTGATGACGATTTGAAACAAATTTCGTGGATTGTCTTACTGCGCTTGTTTATCCTGGGATCGGGTAGCAAACCATTTGGGATTTTTATTCGCTGGAACAACTCTAAAAGTTCATTATCTCATGAATCAGAAGCAAAGCTCCAATTTGACCCATCTAAACTTGAAGTTGAAGACCTTTTTTTGGTTAAGGAATTTGTGGTTAAGCGTTTTACAGTCAATTCAGGGACTCCCTGTATATTTTAAAAGAAGATACATTCTTCTATTGAAAAAATGAAATGAGAACAAAAAATAAATAAAAAAAAATCTTTCATTTTTTTTCTTTTTTTCTTTCAAAATATATAGGAATAAATATAATATAAAATATAAATAATAAATATACCATTACATTTGTTTTTTTTTGGAAAAAACTCAAAAATATGCTTCCATTTCAATTAACGCCATCTAGCGGCGACGGCGAAAATAACTAATTCAAAACCAAATGAGCATTTTGTAATGCAGATTATGCTCTTTCATGTGAGCCCAAGTTCGTTAAAATCGGTCAAGCGAAACGGGAGAAATCTCTGTTTGTTTAAAAAAAAATGATTGAACTTCCCCCACTCATTTATTTTGATGGACAGAGAATTTTTTTTTGACAAAAAGTGTAGGTAAAAAGTCAGTAAATATGAAAATAATATCATCGATATATTTCCATCGGGCAAAATTCTATAAAAATCCTATTTTTCTGATAATATTTTCCAGGTATTTCCCTTGGCCGTTTTGGTCATAATTTTTTTTGCCGCAAGCCTCCACGATGAATAGTTTCCCAGATACAGTACCTCGCATTCTAAGTTGCCCACTCTGTACATATTACATATTATTTGTGCAAAATTAGCGGGTTAGGAACGATGAAAGTAAACTTTACTTTTTCATCAATGCCGACGTTTCGAACCTTTATTTGGTTCTTTTTCAAGGCTGAAAAAGACACATATGTATAAGAAACGCGAAACAAACTCTTTGGGCGATCAAAAAATACAACAACCATTCTAAATCTACACCCACCTATTTATGCGCAATGAAGTTCTTTGTCACATGATAACACTGAAACAACTCCTTCACACTGAACAATGACCAAACACTATTAATTTCCACGAAAACATAGGCATCACTTTGTAAATGGGACAAAACACGACTAAAATAATAAAATATCAGGCGTGGTACGCCTTTTGTCCCATTTACAAAGTGATGCCTATTGTTTTCGTGGAAATTAATAGTGTTTGGTCATTGTTCAGTGTGAAGTTGTGTGTGAGTTTTTTCAGTTTTCAGTGAACCCATAAAAACTTGATCGGAATGGATTGAAAGGGATG